>BOPP01000002.1:96494-245461 GCA_017312745.1 Gryllus bimaculatus | reverse complement strand
AGCGGTGTCTCCATACGGCAACAAAACCGTGCGTCTCGTAGCGGTGTCTCCATACGGCAACAAAACCGCAGGCACTGAGTGCAGACAAACCTGCGTGTTGTCAAAGAGCGACTTCTGAAAGAAGAGTAGTAGTGAACTCGGATTTAGTGAACAATCAGTTAGAGTGAACTTCTGAAAGAAGTTCGAATTGCCAGTTCTTGTGCATTAGTTTTAGTATCAACAAATAAGATTAACGTATTTAGTCAAAGCTATTATAAGACGAAAACATGCCAAAACGAAGTAATTTAGAAGCACCCGTTAACTACATAGAAATTAAAGCCGGAGAGTAAAACGTATTATGTTGTGAAATTTAAAGGAGAATTGTTATAATGTGCGGTTTGAAGTATCTGAGATTGCTGGAGTGTGGCAGAAAAGTAAAATACTCGAGTTGAGTGATGCATGGAAAAAGAAAAGGGTATTTAAAATTATAACATTGAAAATATTTAAATGGATAAAAATATTATATTTCTTCCTGGAATTTTACAGGGGATCTAAGAGGTTTCATATAGTGTCTTATATTTTCTATCAACTTCCAAACACGTAGAACTGTAAACCCGAGTTTTACTTACTGCGTGTTTATTGGAGACTGTTTACACTTCCTCGCAAACTGGCCAAGGTGTAAATAAGTGTAAGACTTGTTTAGTTGTCTCTGAAAAAATGATCAATTCATTTCGTTTTCATGGGTTTTTTATTGTTGCGACTAAACTTGCATGATACAATTTCAAAGCAGTCTAGTTTGATATCTCTTTAGCCTCTGTATCTGCTTTGGAATCTTCTTCGAGAAGAAAATTCAACACCGAGAATATTCATTCTGTCATTATTTTTTTTTGAGCCTTTACTGGACATGACCCGACAAGTTCTTAATTTCCTCGTATATGTACATCTTCCAACTCACCGTTTCATTTCTTGCTAATAACATCAACTGTAATGTGCTGATTTAATACTGCAGTAGGAAGTATTTATATTCAACATTATGTATCATTTAAACATTTCGGTTTATTGAGGATAAATATTAGGATAATAGTGCTTGTTAATGATCGTATCCTGTAACTAGGTTGATGCTATTTGAAACATTTAAAACAATCAAAACTACCATTTCCATGTACAAATATATCTGAAATTCGAAGCGAAAAGTTTGAAATTTGATTTAAAACTTAACAACAGTGTTTTAAATCATATTTGATTGATATTGCTTCCCTTACATGTCGCAATAACAACAGTTTCTTGAAACTCCGTTTAGCTTCCTCCTCATGTGTTAGTGCATTTCGATAGTGAAGTATCGTGAACATCTGCGCATTCATTTGCCAGCGAGCAGCTGTTTAATGCTTTTGCGTGAAAGCCAGCGCCACCTTAACCGTCGACCATCCGCATTATTATCTTATCCTCGTATTGCAATTTTTAGCAAAACTAATCAGTATTGATTTAAACAGGGAAATTCTCCATCTGTGTGTTATTACTGAAGTTTAATATCTTTTCTTCAGGTTATCTTTTGTTTTTACTCCCCTCTTTAATGGGTTTTATAAAAACTCAAAATCATGGATATTTCCTTTTCACTGGAAGGAGGGTATCTTGTTAATCCACTTGGACATGGTAAGTATTACAGCTGTGGTTTAGGGGGACGTAGGATATTTGAATTGTATTACTTTCAAAACCAAACGTGGTACTACAATGAGGATGATTCTGAAATGAAACAATTGCTCACGCCATTTAGGATTCCACAATCAATGTCGAATGACACTGGTATGGGATGTGAGTATTCATCCTAGAAGACGAAGAACGAATGGCACCTCAGAGATGTCCTGCTCATCACCCTTTCCACAATACCTTCAGGCATCGAAAGCCGGACGCGATGTCCACGGTATTGCATCACAAGCAAAGAAATCAGAAGTGTAGCCCCTCCAGCGCGTTCAGGAGGAACTCCCAGGGCAGGTAGATGGATGTCAGTCAAGTGCACGATTAATTGAGGTTGTTTTTGTATTTTATTTTATTTTTCTCTTTTAAGTGAGAAACAATCCTCACACCGTTACAAAACAAAATAATTAAAGGAACCTTTTGTTAGAAGTTATACAATAATCGGTATAAAATGGACCTGCTTTTTAGGCGAATGCATACCATTATTTGTTGCAATTATAAGAAAAATATTTTAATACTTCTAAGATTAAAAAAGTATTCAAACAACAAATACAACTATTTTAATGTTTTTTTTATTTCAATTTTAATAAATTTCTATCGACTTTAAAAGAATGAATATTGCTTAAAAAAACAACATTGTAATTGCAAAACACTACATTAGAAACACAAGACGATTAAAAACGTTATCAATTTACGTGAAGGTGATGCGTGAACGCAGGGCTCACCGTCGACCAATGGCGACCGCCTGGGAGGGGCCAAAATGCCCTTAAAATCTCTCGGACATTCCCCAATCATTTCGACAATTATCGTTTTACTATATACGAATCTAAGAAAATAATGTTTTATTAATTTCTTTTGATTATTAATTCGACGAATGATTTAATTATTGTCGTTTCTTAAGGAAATATATTATTACACATCAGAGATTGCTGCGATTACAATTCAAAATGTCGGTAAATGAGGTGAAGTGTTCAAAGATTTAAAGCTGTCATTCATCGCTCTGAAGGAAGATTAATGCATATTGACTGCGTTTACGAATGAAGTGTTAAATCGTATCTAGAAGATATATGTATTAAACAACTTAATTTGTTCCAAAACTTCACAAAACATTCTTTTGATATGTGGTAATTTTCAGTAGTTGTGCTAACAAGTTTTTTTGATTTTCTGTGCACGGAAAACAATGGAGTACTAAATGCACCTGACAGTGTGAAAGCATTTGTTAGAACTAAATCGCAGCACTACTGTAGCTTTGTGGACTAGAACCGTATTTAGCGTTTTGCTGAAAATTCAAAAAGAAGTTGAAGCAGAGTTTCCGGGTGAATAAGATGTTGACAGACGCATCCCCAGAGCCACCCTAAACGTCCTTCTCTGAACAAAAATTATCTTCCCCCGTGGACGTGGAAATAAACACACGAATGCAATTTCTCCCTTGATTTTTGCCCGGCCACTTGCATCAAACGAGCGCCTGTGCGGGTGGGGCAAAGTCGCAGGTGGAGGGGGAGGGGGAGGAGGGCCGGACGAAGAGTTGCGAGGTCGCCCGCTGGGAGCGCCACTTTCGCCGGCGTCGTGCCCTCGGGGACCGGCAGCGCGTCGCCCCCGCGCGATAAGCGAGCGCTCCGCGCCCGGCACTTGTTTGGAAATACGCCGGCGCGCGCCGCGGCTCGCTTGTTCCGCCTCGCCGCCCTCAAACGCAAAGAAAGATGGCCCGCGGGGACGCCGGTGCCGGAAATAAAAGACACATTGAATATTTCAGCGCTACCCGCGCTGCAGATAAAGCTCTGTTCAGGAGTTGTTGGAGGACGTTTTCATCAAGTTAGTTGGGTTACGGGAACATCATAAATGTGAAGCGAGGGTAATTTTTTTACATTTTTATCAACTTTGTGTTAATGTGTAAAATATTGTAGCAGCAGGGAACTCCGCGACGGAGGTAAAGTTTGTATCTCGTGGTCTTATGGCAGAAGTGAGGCACACCCCAGTTCTTTTATAGAACGAAAATTGTGTAAGTCAACGTTGCAAAAAATAAAATAAGCCTAGAAGCACACAATAAATAACATTTTACAACGTAAATTCATGATTTTAAGAGTTTGATTTTGCGATTACTATGCGAAAAAAGCTGTGATTAAAACGGATAATATGGAATTAAATTATTGAATGCAATACTTTCTTTATTAAATCAAAAATTGAAATAAGTGTAGAAATTGTGGGAGTTATTTTCAGGGTCGTCCTTGACAAGTAGTGACGTATTGGGAGCTGGGAGCATACAAGAATGTGCAGAACTGATCACAACGTCTAACTTCGTGTCTCCGTTGCTTTCCCAAATGGTGGATGACCAGGCAAGATCGAACAAACTGAGAGGGCCTAGTTACGAATTAGACCTCGTAATTGGGTTAGGAGAAACAACATATTATAATACAATTCACTAGTTAATACCTAGTCAAGAAATGACTCGGACGTAATAAAGGAAATAATGATCACCAGTTTATGAATAAAAACTCCTATTCAGCTAAGTTAAAAGTTGACCATATTTGATAGGCTAATAAATATATTTGGGTTTGCCACCATTTAAAAATCTTTAATTGAGATTTTCATCAAACATTAGTTCTTATTTCTGTATCCTGATAAATATTACCTAAGAACAAATAGTACATAACTGGGTCAGAGGAAAGTACATTACTATAATATAATTCACTAGGAATTACAATATATACAAAGATGAAGAGCAACATTTCTTTTTTCGGTATTATTGAGCAACAAAAAAGAGACAAATTCCCATGTAATTATTTTATATTTATCTCTGTAATTTCTTGGTTTTCTTGTAATTGCGGTGCTAACTTGTTGTCAAGTTAGCCGAATGTTTATAGCAGGGTCAGACGAAGAGCGACATTTTTTAGTGCGTTACATATTAGCCACAAATTTTGAGTTAATGTGTTTTGGGCCGCTTTAGAGGAGGCCGCAAAAACTGATGAAACAAAATTCCATTGTACCTATCAATTAAAAAATTATAATTATTTTTAATTATCTAAGGACACGTGGATTATCATACTACGCCACCCATAACGTAACTTGACAGTTTCCTTTAGGAAAAACGTCACGCCAAGCCACTGCTGAAGTCTTATAGAGTACTGCCGAAATCAGTACAATACGTCAAGGTAATAATATAATTGGAAAATATTTAAAATGATTGAAAATGTAGGCGCAGAAGACAAAAGTTTGCTAAAGACCATTTTGAGCTCAGTGGTTCGGATACAGGGGGAGAGGCACATGTCCATCCCCCCTTCCCTCCAAGAAGTTAACAGTTTTCATATGATACCGTCTTTTATTTGGCAAAATTGATTTACATAGTTATGTTAGAATTACGTAGTTATTTAAAAAATAATATTTTATAGAATCATATTTACATACAAAAATAATCTACAACATCAAATACGTTTCTTATTTAACAAATCTTTATGGTGTAACCCCCTCCCCCCAAAAGATAAGCTGGATCCGCCCTGGTATTAACTGGTTAGTAATTATATGCCAGAACTCGAGAATAGTCAACTAATACACATAATGGTCTCTTTTAGCCGCTTGTAAGATTAGTAACTAAGATGACACTTTAAAAATGATAACTACCGTATGTGTTTTAAAATGAATTTCAAACGAGCACTATCAGGGACCTGCAACTCTCCATCAAAACCGGAGACAAACATTGAGGGTGCTACTACAGGAGGCGCTAGAGTCGCCGGGTGCAGCTGCAGGTTAGGCTCGCCAACCTTCCCACGCACAAATCGGCTAATTTGTGAGAAATACGAAAAGTGTCTTCTAAATGTAACTGTATCAAAGCGACCGCACGCGATCCCACCTTCCTCTCCCTTCTATCCTCAACCCTTACTTACAAGCACTTACTCTTACATGCACCACACTACTACATTTCGGGAGACTAGTCAGAAGCTCAGAGCGTGCCCTGTCTAGGGCGGTGCACGGCTGGTGGGAGATATGTGGTTGGGGAAAACCCTGGAAGGCGACGTGCAGGTCAGCGCCGCAATTTGCCATCTAGCTGGGGAAGGTTCGCGCCACCTCTCGCAATAGAAACACAATGTGCTCTTCACTTACAGGGCTAATTACCTGAGCTGTTGATGGAACCGGATACACCGTTCAGTCGATCAATTGCAGCCTCGCCTCGCTCAAATGTTTTCCTTCCACCTCCCCCAAGGCTATCGCACCTGCTGCCTCGCGCGACTCCGCAGCCGCCGATCCGCGTCTCGTTGTCACCACCCCTGCCATCACCTCTCCGGGTCCTTGGCCTCCAACCCCACGCTTGTTTGCTCCCGCCCACTCCCGGCCGCAGCCCTCGCCTGCGTCCGTTGCCCTCGCGGCCGCCCACCTGCCCTCTGGAGGCGCTCTCGGAACTCTGCCGGCTGCCGCGTGACTCTGACGTCACGTGACCTCAACGCATCTCGTGAACATTGCAGCCTAGCCGGGAATTCTACGAGCTTGAATTCCATATTGTACCTACCGTTACGAAGCCTGATCCTGGGAATTTAAATCGTCACGTAGGTAATACAGAAAAGCATTCGTCATGCAGTGTAGTGCTCACGGCTCTCTAACTCCCATATAACGAGGTGGCGCGCTCTGCTGCATCACCTTCTTACAGGAACTAAACCACGAACTGCTGCCATCGATACTTTCAACATGCGTGACTGGTGCGTGAGCCCTAAGCAGGACCATAATGTTACAAAAGATAACGTCTACGTTCGCGCTTTTTCAGAGATTTCTTACTAGTATAGATTATGAATTCTTCTCCAACATTCTCCTGGTGTTGATCGGGGAAACCTCGGAAAATAACCAATCAGAAAAGCCGGCCGTTGGAAATTACCTCCAGGCAGCAACTGAATTTGACCTAGTTATGTAGTCTTGAAAATCCTGGCAGCGTCGGCAATCGAACATAGGACCTCCCGGTCAGAGGCGTTGCAGGGGCATGAATTGATGCCCTGAGCCACTTCAGCTGATACGAGTTAGAGCCGGCAGATGGAAGTTACACTAGAGGTGGGAGAGTGGAACAAGAAGGGTGTGGCAGCACAGCTGTTTCCTTAGGCGCCTTACGGCAGCACTTCGGCATTACGACCTCTCAACGCGCCGCCACCACCAACACCACCACCACCACCACCACCGCCACCGCCAACCGCCAGCCGCCAACGCAGTCTCAACTGCCACCGCCACCGCCTCCGCGACCGCTATCCACCTTCACCGCCCTCTGCCGCCACCTCTACCGGCCACCACCACCACCACCACCACCACCCACCACCACCACCGCCGCGCCACCTCCACCGCCACCGCCACGCCCACCGCCACCCCCATACGCCCACGCCACCGCCAACGCAGTCTCAACTGCCACCAGCCACCGCTCCGCGACCGCTTTCCACCTCCACCGCCTCCTCCGCCACTCTACCGCCACCACCACCACCACCACCACGCCACCGCCACCGCCACCATCACCGCCACCGCCACCGCCACGAGTCTCAACTGCCACCGCCACCGCCTGTCCGCGACCGCTTCCACCTCCACCGCCCTCTCCGCCACCTCTACCGCCACCACCACCACCCTCCCACCCACCGCCACCGCCACCGCCACATCACGCCAACCGACCCACCGCCCAACGCAGTCTTCAACTCCACGCACCTCCTCCGCGACCGCTTCCACCTCCACCGCCCTCACCGCCACCTCTACGCCACCACCACCCACCACCGCCTCTACCGCCACTGCCGCCACCACCACCGCCGCCGCCCCCGCCGCCCCCGCCGCCAGCACCAACTGCACCACCCACCACCACCACCACCACCACCACCGCCGCCGCCACCTCTACCGCCACCGCCACCGCCACCAATCACCGCCACCGCCACCGCCAACGCAGGTCTTCAACTGCCACCGCCACCGCCTCCCGCGACGCTTCCACCTCCACCGCCCTCTCCGCACCTCTACCGCCACCACACCACCACCACCACCACCACCACCGCCGCGCCACCTCCACACGCCACCGCCAACCCGCCACCATCCACCGCCACCGCCACGCCAACGCAGTCTCAACTGCCACCGCCACGGCCTCCGCGACCGCTTTCCCACCTCCACCGCCCTTCTCCGCCACCTCTACCGCCACCACCACCACCACACCACCACCACCCACCACGCCGCCGCCACCTCCACCGCCACCGCCACCCCACCTCCACCCGCGACCGGTCACCGCCAACGCAGTTTCAACTGCCACCGCCAACCGCCTCCGCGACCGCTTCCACCTCCACCGCCCTCTCCGCCACCTCTACCGCCACCACCACCACACCACCACCACCACCACCGCCACCGCCAACGCAGAGTCTCAACTGCCACGTGGCGCCAGCCTCGACTCCGCGAGCGCGCTTTCCACCGCGGATCCGAGTGGTTCCGCCCTCTTTTCCGCCACGACTTCTACGCCGACCACCACCAACGTGGTGAGCGTAGCCACTCGGCCACCGACCCCGCACCACCACCGCCACCTCCACCGGCCACGCCACCCCACCGATTTCAACCGCCACCGCCCACCGCACAAACGCCAGTCTCAACTCTGCCACCGCCACCTCCTCGCGCGACACGCTTCCACCGTCACACCGCCCCCTGGGGTCGCGCGCGACGTCGTGCGTGACCGCCACCACACGCACCAACGGCGGCCGCCGGCCACCGCCTCCACGGCGCCACCCGCCCACCGGCGCACCCTCCACCGCCACCGGCCACCGCCAACGCGGAGTCTCAACTGGCCACCCGCCAGCCGCCTCCGCGACCGCTTCTCCACCTTCCACCGCGGGCTCACCGCCACCTCTACCGCCCACCACCGACCACCAACACCACCAGCCGCCTCTTACCGCCACTGCCGCCACCACCACCGCCGCGCGCCACCACCGCCACTCGCCTCCACGTGCCACCGTCGCCACAGGAATCCGCGCTGCGCTTTCCGCCTCTTGCCACCGCCCACCGCCACCGCCACCGCCAGACGCAGTCTCAACTGCCGCACCAGGCCACCGCCTCGGCGCGACAACGCTTCACCTAACACACGCCTCTGCGGCGCCTACCGGTCACCGCCACCAAACCCCACCACCACCACGCACCACCGCCGCCACCACCTCACACCGCCACCCGCCCAGCCACCATCACCGCCACCGCACACCGCCAACGCAGTCTCCAACTCGCCACGCACCGAACAACTCCGCGACCGCTTCCCTCCACCGCCCCTTCTCCGCCACTCTTTACCGCCAACCACCACCACCACCACACCCACCACCACCACTGCGCCTCACCTCCACCGCCACCGCCACCCCCACCTCCACCGCCCACCGCCACCGCCAACGCAGTCTCAACTGCCACCGGCCACCGCGCTCCGCGGACCGCTGTCCACCTCCCCCGCCCCTCTCCGCCACGCTCTACCGCCACCACCACCACCACCACCACCACCAACCACCACCGCCGGCCGCCACCTCCACCGCCACCGCCACCGCCCACCCGCCACCATCACCGCCACCGCCACCGCCAACCGCAAGTTCTCAACTGCCACCGCCACCGCCTCCGCGACCGCATTTAACCTGCGGCACCGGCCCTCTCCGGGCGCACCGGGCTCAGCCGGCCACACCACCACCGACCACGACCACCAACCACCACCACCGCGCGCCGGCCAGCTCCACGGCCCGGCCACCGCCAGCCTCCAGGGTCTGCCACGCCACGCTCATGCGCGGCTAACTGCACCGACCATCCGCCTGCCGCTAAGCGCCGCTGTGCCGACCGGTCCCACCGCGGCGCCTCTGCCAGCCAACCTCTGACCCGCCACCACCACCACCACCCACCGAGAGCCACCACCACATCGCGGCGCCGCCACCTCCACCGCCACCGCCACGCACCTCCACCGCTCACCGCCACCGACACACCGCAAGCGGAGACTGCCACCGCCAGCCGCCTCCGCGACCGCGTCACCTCCACCGCCCTCTCCGCCACCTCTACCGCACCACCCACCGACCACGCAACCACCACCACCACCACCACCCCTCTACCGCCACCACCACCACCACCACCACCACCGCCGCCTCTACCGCCACTGCCGCCACCACCACCGCCGCTGCCACCACCGCCACCGCCTCCACTGCCACCGTCGCCACAGAATCCGCCTGCGCTTCCGCCTCTGCCACCGCCAGCGCCCTCGCGCCGGAAACCGCTTGGCCTCGAGGAGAAGGTCGTCGGAATTGCACGCTTCCTCCTGAGCTGCACCGCTCTTCCTTCCGCCCTTCCCTTGCTTGTCGCCGGACCAATTCGTAGTTACTCAATTGGGCATTAGATTGTCAACTATTCTTGCTAGGATACTCAAGGCCGGTTTCACCAATATTTCGTTAAGCGCTGCATTGTTAAGCTGCCTCAAAACATTATTTCTAAATTTAAACGAGTTTACGGTAACAGATCCCCTCGAGGCGATCTAGCGGCGCGTATTGAATGTTGAATCTTCCGAAAAAAAATATTAATACAACATCCTTTAAGTTGAATAACTCATCAAATATTTATTTATAAAATATTGCCATACAAAAAAGATACATTCTGGAGATATTAATCACGAATTAATTATTTTCTTCCCAGAATACTTGTTTTACGTACGTATGACGTATGTATTTGTTTTACGTATGTTTTACCGTACGTATGACGATAAAGTTTAGATCAAAACGAAAGAATAACAAATGTTTGTTTCCGTGAATCGTAACACCTCAAATTATATGTACGTAAATCCGCAGTTAATGACAGCAGTTCGTTAAAAAATTGTAAGCAAATATGTTGGGACTTAAGATGGCATAGAAGTACTCTTATTTGAAGAAAATATATTTATTGCATGAATGACCATTTTCTTATAAGAAGGTATCATTCCAAAATTAATGGAATGACACACGGCCGAAATACAGCCTCCTACGGCTGTAGTGAACTCGGATTTAATGAACAATCAGTTAGAGTGAACTTAAGTCACTCATCCCGATTCACATTATAAATAGGCATAAGGGGATTCGGTTATAGTCAACCCTGAACCTCGGTTATAGGAAATACAACCCGGAAATCAATTCCCTGGAAATGAAAATTAATGTAAGTGCATACAGTCAACTTAGGTTGTACTGAATTTGGATGTAATGAACCCTCGGTTGTAGTGAACTGAAGTCACTGGTTCAGTTTCACAGACTTTACAAATAAGCATGTGGAAATTCGGTTATAGTGAACCTGAACATCGTTTATAGAAAATACAACATCCTGGAAATTAATTTCCCCCTGAAAAAGAATATATCGCCTCTGTTTCACAAATTCCAACGCTAGGCAGTTTGGAAGGAAATATAGGCCAAAGGTCACAATCAAAGAAGTCTCCCCTGAGGTGATCGTAGCGGGCCCGGAATGGGGACCTTACTGATGACCTCATGCCACTCAGTTTCAAGCTTGATGTTACGTGACATTCCGCGGGTTAAAGCAGCTCACAGCCCTTAGATACCCGCCGTGCAGCGCGGAAAAGCAATCAGTTTCATTAGCTGCTTGCGCCTTGCGGCTACTGAAAGGATCTCGTATGTTATTACGGCGAGTAAAAGGGCCTTCGAAGAGTAGGGCTTGCAACAGTGCACGAGGCATTGAAGGGTGCCAAGTCTGCATTACGATATTTCCAGACACTGGGTAATCAAGTATGGCGAGAGCACGAACTCTGGAGAAGTATCTAAAGAAATTAGTAATGAAAAATGTACGAAGCAAACGATTGACAATTATTGATATTTGAAGGGACAAATAAAGGTATTGAAATTTTAAGTTCGTGCTCTTAATGTATTTTCTATATATCTACATATATTAATAAAATCAATCATTATTGTGGAGAAATTCTATTTAATTTTGACATCCTCGGATATAGTGAACCAAAAGTATTAGTTCCTAGAAGTTCACTATAACCTGAGTCGACCGTAATGATACGTCTTAAATAACAGTGTTTTTCTTCTGTACTGAAACATTTTTGAATGTACATGAAAAATGTACGAAGCAAACAATTGAAATTATTGACATTTGAAAGGACAAATAAAGATATTGAAATTTTCAGTTCGTGCTGTTAATGTACTTTCTATATATCTACATATATTAATAAAATCAAACTATTGTGGAGAAATTCTATTTAATTTTGGACATCCTAGGATATAGTGAATCAAAAGTATTAGTCCCTAGAAGTTCACTATAAACGGAGTCGACTGTAATGATACGTCTTTAATAACTGTATTTTCTTCTGTAATGAAACATTTTTTTAAAAACCCCAAACCGGAACGTCCAGGACCCAACGGTCGTTGCATCACCGTCAACATGTGACTGACAGGCTCACACAAACATTATGTTCGAATGTGATGTGCGCTTTAAGTCACCCCTGTTTCTCTTTCATTCTCGTTAACGGTGACACAACGCTTTAACTGATCCCCATTCATCACTCGGCTCTCATTTATCTCGCTTGTCAATTGTCCTTCGTGGAGTTAATGGCCGAGGGGCGCAACCCACGTTCATCTGTTCTCAGAGCTTTTACTGCGCTTGCCGAGGCTGGTTTTGCACCACGGGGAAAATATGGTACGGTAATTGCATTTTTCTGGGATGATCTCCCCACTTATAATCAGCCGTTATTCACTTATCCACGTTCTTTGAAATTTCTAGACATGGGAATATCGAAAACTTTTGTTCCATTGAGACGTTAGCCGGGCTAATAGCACTTGAAGGTATCTCTGGAGGTAGTCTAAAATTTAACGTTCGTGACTCATCTATGAGTTCTTTATCCGATTCCACACTGGTATTACGATTTATTTTCCAAACCCTTGCGGAACTAAAGTAATGGGGAATCTCCTGGGGGGGGGGAGGCAATAATGTAATTAGAACCAGTACAATAAGGCAACATATTGCCAGGTTTGTTCACTTTTACACTTTTCTTATATTTAAGCTTCAATTAGTATTAAATAATTTAATAGCGGCAACATAAATTAATAACATGATTACCAATCTTGTAGCGTGTTGGTTAAACAATTTGGTAATTAATTGTTCAGTACACACTTTTCCGTTGAAATAAAATTATAACATGAGAAACTACTCAATTACCGTCAAGTATGATTTAGAACAGAGATATTTGGATCATGCCACTTGGAGTAAAATTAATTTTGTTTTTCCCCTTTTACTACTTATATTCTAAAGCTTCCTTCCGTATGACACCCAACGCCAAATTGCACCTTAGTGAATTCACAAAGAAATGAAGAAGAAAGCCGTGCCGGAGATCGTTAATCGGCGGTGTGGTTTGTAGTGGATGTTTACCCCGTGCTATTCCATGGGAGAATCTTGCACCCGCCGTGCTTTACCTTTCTAAACGCATCCCATCTTTCCTGACATATCCCGGTAGCGTTGGAGGCATGTACGCACTACAGTTAGACAGCGCCATTACCTGTGTACGTCCCCGCCGGTAAGTGTGTGGTCGATGGCACCAGGTTTTTCCCACTACGGCATGCGGACCGCAGCTGGCGCCAGCTGGGTTGCCTGTATGTGTCATCCTTTTCAGCCTACACAGAATTGAGCCAGTAGGGGTCCCGGTTCACGCATGTAAGGTGCAGCAGGAACACATTGACAAGGGATGGTAAGAGGCGACATGACAAAACATGCCCTGGATATTTTTAGCTGAAAGTATACGAGAGGGATAGCGCACGAACCAAATTTTAGCTGCTCGTACAGAAACGTAAAAGAAAATTAATTATATCGCTGATGAGATGCCTTGTAATACTTAAATATAGTAAATTAACGGTGTTGCCTGGTATCAAAACTTTTTATTTTGCTAATCGTTTCGATCCTCGGAACTTGCTTTTGTTTCTTATGTGTTTGATTCTGCGCTTGGATGAAAGATAAACATTTCAGCTTGCGTACCTGTTTTTGTTTCCGGCGGCTGCGAATTCTAAAAATGCGGCTTCTCATTGAGTCCAAGAGCGTATCCCACTCAGAAGGATGTAGAACCGGGCAGAACTTCATTTTCGGCCCGGAAGCTGCAAGCTCTGAGGATAATTGCTACGCAATCGAAACGATCATTAGCAAAATAAAAATTGTTGAGACCAGACAACATCTTTTATGTACCATATTTAATAAAAGAAAATATTTATGTGTGTACCTTCCTTCACATGTACGAGAAATTAAAAAAATAAGCGTATGTTTGGACATGTCGGCTCTGAGCATTCCCTTCTGAGTAAAAGCGGTCGTGTGCCACATCTCGTCTACCACATCTAAATGAAGGAATAGAGTTACTTGAATTCACATTGGGAACAACCACTGAGGTAGTGGCACTTGGAAACGACTACCTAAGCAGTGACGGAAGCCTAAAAGCAACAAGGGGCAGAAATAAATAGGCCAATACAGACTCAATAATTTAAGAACGATTGCGAGTTTAAAAAAAATAAGAGGAAAATAAGGAGACAAGAAGGAAGGAAAAGACGCGTGGCCAGACAAACAGAGCGGAGAGCGCGGCAGAGCAGCTGTGCGGAGTGGGAAGAGAGGGCTACCAAAGCAATATCTGCGCCGGCGGGACTCCGCGCTCTAAAACATTGCCTTTGAGCCGCCACACGCCGGTTCGCTGCAGTCAAAGGCCCTTATTATCTGGGCCCCGGAACCCCGAAACCCATGCCGCCGGCAGCCATGTTTGCTCACTCCGCCCCCCCCCCCTCGTTCGTCCCACGCTGAACCTTCTGCAAGAGACAGGCCATATATTGAGAGTTTATAAGCCAGCATTGCAACATTGCCAATTTCAGCGAAGTCTTTTGGATGGTGGTGGAAAATAATAACGTGAATGTTGTACGCAGATCCATATTGAATATACTAGGGAAAATATTATATATCGTTTGAGGGTCCCAGTCATAGTCTGTCTTGGAGAGAGATTACCGTGTGTAATTATGCGGATCAGTGTTTCGGCTGTATCCCTTCTTAAAACAAGGTTACTGAGCCTTGACTTATGAGCTATGAGGTAATAGGATGATGGTGGGAGGTGATTGTGGGCGTTTTGAACAATCCCAGCATTCGCCTGTGTGACCGAGGGAATCCACGAAAACCCGGGTCAGAATGGCCGGCCTGGTGATCGAATCCCTGTCTCCCGATTGCGAAGTCAGCGTACGCACTGAGACACTTCGCTCAGTATTTTTTTATTATTATTATTATTATTATTATTATTATTATTATTATTATTATATTTAAATGATATTTTAATCACCTTACTTTTGGAACTACAGCCCCAATTAATCGGCGTTTTGCGACCAGGTTTCTTTGATTCACAAAGCTGTAATGTCCCTTTTACGCTTGGGAAATTAATGTAACTTTCTCCACTCTCGCCCGACAGAAGTCACACACATACGTACAACATACGTTGTTTTTTGCCGCCAAAAAATGGACGGTGTCTTCGACTCGTGATACATCTTTTTTACTCACGTGAGATGCTTGAAACCTGTTAACTGCGGAGCGAGACGTCAGAAACCGGTTTGCCTTGGAATAACCTCGACAGCCTGCGTTTTCAACGTTTCGCATTCTCTGGCAGAGCCTCTGTGGACACTGGTGTGAGAAGAATAGAATACTCGAATACATTACGTGTGCATTAGTGTTGGTGAGTAACAAAAATTGTGTGGTTATCTTCAGAAGAATTTGTTTCTAATAGTCTATGTTACTTTAGGCCGGTATTAAAATTTCAAATCCTAATGTCACAAATTATATACTTCAGTGATTATAATTTCATATTCACTCTGTTGCTGTTTTCCTCTATTGCTACATAGCACTACATAACTGCTACTGAAAGCTCTTTTTCAGAAAAAAAAACTTTTCTGTTCTCGAGAAATTTCATTGAAAATAATTTGAAGAACTTTGATTCAGGAATTCAATAATGTATAGAAACCGCTCGCAATCTAAAAATTAACAGCGGGAGGGATATTTCCACAAAGAAAATACATTTGCATATTTTGTGTATTTTTTAGAAAAAAAATTACGTCAACGTCAAATGTATACGTTATTTAGTTCATTTAACTCTATTCGTTCACGCAAAGTAAATAAAATGAGCGTATTTTAGGAAAATGGCGTTTGTGCGTTAAGATGGAATTGGCGTTTGTGCGAAAAGATGGAATTTCGTGTTCATTTTTACAGAGAACGTTTGAGTTTTTCAGAAGCTTTATTCGACATAATTTGAATCACATGTACTTATAAATCTAACGATATATACAAACCGATGGTGATGTAAATATTAACAATTTGAGAGATATGTCAAAAAATTAGTATTGTGTAATTTTTGAAATATTGTGTAATTTTTGAAAATAATAGATCAAAATGGGGATTACCCCATCTTATTTAAGTCACTTAGAACTATCAGTATCAAAAGTTTAAAGAAAAAATTTGAGGCATTTTTGAGAAACTCATATTTTTGATATTTTGAAATGAGACACATATTTCATTCAAAATAGAGCAAAATCTATTAAAAGTTTCAAAAAATGTATATTACGTTAAAACATTTACGAACAATCTATATAACGTAAAGAGGGGAATAAATTTTATTTGATGAATGTGTTTCTATCTTTAATATTGTAATCGTAACACACTGAAAAAATTTCAAATATTCCCAGTGTTTTATTAAAAATATCTTTCACGCCGTTAATATTAACATTATCAGCGATTTGTATTGATTATTGCACTCGTGAGTAGATGCGCTTCAAATGATTTCCTATGAAGTTTCTAGAAAACTCAAAAGTTTTCTTTGAAAAGGTGCTTCAAATTTCGCATTTACAGAACTGCTTAATCAACATTTTCTCAAAATCGGCTCCAATTTTTTCGAAGAAAATTTCCTCTCAGGGCGTTAGGGTTTTACTCTGCTACACAATTCTTAGTCATGTTTCAATTCTATCACTAGGAGATTGAGAAAAAAGAAAATTGGGGAAAACTCCGCTTTGGGGAAAAGTAGTTAGCGAAAGTTTAGTCGGCGCCGGATCTCGCCATCCTGCGGGAAAGGCCACTGCTTCCTCCCGGGGATAAAACACGGGACTAAAGACGTAGACGCGGCTGGAATCACTAACAATAAATCATTATTTCAGATGAACGTTCGCTCAAGAAATAACTCGGCAATGAGCGCCGTCTCCAGGGACCTCTGGTGGATGGCAGCGGGATTGCTGCTGTGCTCCTGGAAAGTGACGGCTTGGGAATGGCCCGTAGAAAGTGACAGCGACGCGCCGACTGCCCCGCCCGCCCCCGTGGGGCAACAGGGCTACCGTCGCTACTTCGCCAACGACTCCCTCATCGGCCGCCCCGTGCCCTGCACCCGCGAAGACAAGATCTGCTTCCGACACAACCTCGTCTACTACCCCAGTCAAGAGAGATGCGATTACATCGGGCGGTATTTCGTAGACTGTTATGCAAACTCGGGGTGTTACTGTAAACTCACGGTGAACAGAACGGAGCTGGAGTTCGGGTAAGTGAAACATCAGAAGGTTTTGTTGGACCGAGTTCATTGAAGAAGGTAGCTTCCAATTAACAACTCAAGTTATATGTACTCATGTGTACTGTACAAATGTACATGTAAAATTACAGGATAAATTGTGTTCGAAGCACGAATTTATTTATGTAATTGTGTTTATGTACTCGTGAGGTGTTATGTAAAATTTAAATAGTTATATAAGTTTGACATAGTATGTACCATATTTAAATGTTGGTTAGTACTGTATACTAGTAACATGTGGCAATTCCGCCGCTGTAAACTGTTTTAAAAATAGTTTATGTTGAAATTTTTTTTAATGCTTGGTTCAAATATGTTCTTTCAGTATGAGGCATTGGACTTACCAATCAACCGCGGTAGCTGATAATGTTACGCTCCTGATCAAAAGTTTCCAACACTGAATGTCATTGTATATTACCTCCATACAGGATATGAACTGGTCTTATTGCAATTTCAAAATTATAATTTCCGAAACAAATACTTGCAGGTCATGATGCTAATAGTTGAATTTTAGAACAGCTACATTTTTCCGTTTTTTTGCTAATATGCACATTTATGCAAATAGCACATTTACATAAGCAAAAATGCAGACTTTTCCCAATTAGTTCCGAAAATTCTATTGCAAACTTCTTATATCAAACTACATTTGATTCTTCCCCGGATTTCCTGAACACTTCTATATTTTTCTCTCTTAATTTTTGAAGAGATTGAAACTTCACAAACTCAATCTAATTTATGTTCACTTCTCCTTCTGCAATTGCTCTATTAGTTGTTTTGAATACGAATCTAGGGTTGCATGCAGATCCAACATTGAAAGGCGATTGTTTTGTATTTTTATGTAGAATAAGGTGTTAGTTAATTTGATTAAGTTGTCGGTCACATTCATTTAAAAACGGTATTTTGACACTTTTGTAAGAACGTAGATGTGCAAGTTGAACACAACGTTCATTCATTCTCAAGCACTACTCACAGTTTTGTTTTGTCCGAATTCACCTGAAATTCTAGAAAGTTTAATAAGTAGAAACTTTAATAAGTTCCGCGACAATACTGTTTGTAGGTTTTCGCAATTTTTGTTTAAATAGGTTAATTCGAATCTAAATTCAAATCCATCTACAGCGCGATTTATTTTGTAATCCAATTGTTTGCTTAAAGATGTCAACATCAGTGTTGCCAACGTCGTGAAAGAAAATTATGGCGTATTTTGCTAAAAAATTGTTCCGGTACTGCTGTTTAATCAATGGCACCTTTATAGATCGATTTAGGAGGCGTTAGTTTAATTCCTGGCATCATCACTAAAATCGCAGAACCAAACACAAAAAAACACGTTTTGTGAAACTTATTTGAATTTTATGGTCGGATACGGAAACAAATTATCAGTTGCTCACCAGGTGACCGATAAGCATCGAATAGCACTTCGAGACGTCTCGATTGGTCTCGATTGGTGCACGGGAAGTGGTGTAGCCACCAGTAACCGAATCTCCCACATCAGCACATTTGCACACTCAAGAGTTTTACTCGAATATTGTATAACTCCTCTAGCTTGCAAATTATGGTAAAAGGACCGTAAAAAAGTAAATTTAGAGATCACGTTTACAGCAAAAATTCACCACCAGCACTGCGAAAAGATGGATATTATAATGCAGGAAAATTATATCAGATCTAATTTATCTATATGTAATAAAGAAATTACTTGCTATCAACACTCTACAGACCGAAAGTACAAAATACCTGTTTCTTCGCATACGTATTTCATTCTGCATTCATTCTTACAAAGAAGCATTCACGGAACCATTCCTTGTATTTTTTCATTTTTACTTTTTTGAATACGTATCTGATATATTCTGAAGTGCGTAGGTAATTTTGATTCTCTGGTAGCTCCCTTTACACTTCAGAACCGTCTAATTTGTATGGAGGGTTATGAACGGGAGTGAAATGAATGATTACAATTAATGTATGAACATGCGTTGTACAGGGTTGTGAACAAATTTTTATTACGTAATCAATAAAACTAATTTGTACATGAATAACATTGAGTGCAAATGCTAGCCTTGCTCAAATTATGGTACCAATAGTTCAAACTTAAGTTTAGATACAGAATCAATTTGCCGACTTCCAGGTAGAATCCATTGTTCGATCCTTTGGTGCCACAACCATTGACGAAATTCCCCGTTGGCTTGATTTTGGTCGTTACTTTCACCACAAAATAACACCTTTAAAGTATGCAAGTTTGTTCATTTTGATTTGTTTGACAGTATCGCTAATTACGACAACTATTCTCTGGAGTTATGTTTTGCAAAGAATGGCGAGAGCACACGGGCTCTCCTTCGTTCGACATCCACCGGTAGACTGACTTTCCGTTTTTCTTTTGTCCAGGAGCGCGGGAAGTTTGGCAACGCCGCTCAGCTTGTGCGCATGAGCGTTAGACTTTCTATATTAAATGAGCGTTTGTAACAGTATGGAGAAATAAAGAAGTATTGTAATGAATGAGAAGTATAGAAAAAGTTAAGTAATGCTGCGACTGGAAACGACAATTTTTCGACAGAAAAACTCGTATTGTGGGGCCTTGAGAAAGTGAATAAATATTTTTCTAAAATGTAGTAAATTACTCCCAGTAACAGGTTGTGTGGTCAGATTTCAGAAATTGGGGGTCCTTGATGCCGAAAAAGTGCTGTTTTCCAAAACGTCCGTCCTTCTGTCCGTCCGTCTAGTATATATGAACAACACTAGCGCTTGAACTATTCATAGAATTTTTTTCCAAACTGAATTGCAAAATTGTAATACAACGAGAGGAAAAAGAATTGATCTTTAATAAACAGAATTTATTAACTAACTATTCATCAATTACAGCATTAGACAGGCATACATGTTTTGATGTATTTTACCTCATCTTCAGTATCTTCAACAGGATATTAAGGTAAACTGTAAAATGTAAAATCTATAGATTTTCTTTAATATCCTGTTAAAGTCACTGAAGATGAGGTAAAATACCTCGAAACGTGTTTCTCTGTGTAATTCTGTAACTGATAAATAGTTAATACATTATTTTTGTGGAACATCATTTCTTTTTCCTCCCTTCGTATTACAATTATGGAGATCCACAATATTTCTGCGGAAAGAGTGAAAATTCTTGAACAAGACTGAATTTTTTGGCGTCTTCCTACAACTACAAAATTTTTAGATTTTTGGTTCAAGTAAAATTTGTTCTCTATAATTTATTCTTTCATTACGGTCATGAACATTTATTACAGGATATTAAGGTAAACTGTAAAATGTAAAATCTATAGATTTTCTTTAATATCCTGTTAAAGTCACTGAAGATGAGGTAAAATACCTCGAAACGTGTTTCTCTGTGTAATTCTGTAACTGATAAATAGTTAATACATTATTTTTGTGGAACATCATTTCTTTTTCCTCCCTTCGTATTACAATTATGGAGATCCACAATATTTCTGCGGAAAGTGTGAAAATTCTTGCAAAAGAGTGAATTTTTTGGCGTCTTCCTACAACTACAAAATTTTTAGATTTTTGGTTCAAGTAAAATTTGTTATCTATAAGTAATTCTTTCATTATGGTCATGAACATTTTTTTGAAAATTTTAGTAGTTTTCACGCAATATTACGTGGAATAGTAAAAAATAACAAAACCAAGAATTTCTCACAAGCGGGTGCATGGTTTTCTTTAAATTTTGCTAGAGATAATTCTAAATATGCTCCATAAGATGACATAAACGTCATTCTACTCTATTCTTTTCTTTTTCAAAAAGTTTAAAAATGTATTTTTTTAAATTGTCTCTAACGTTGTTAATATTTCTATTCGCGGCGATTTGTTTACATAATTGCATTTATGAATTTATATCCTTTAAATTGTGTCCAATAAAGTTTCTCATGAACTCAAACATTTTCTATGGAAATGAGAATGAAATGGCGCATTTTCAGAAACGCTCAAACGCCATATTCTCAAAAACGGCCTCAAATATTTTAAAGAAAAATCTCGTACAGGACGATTTTTTTATTCTTCTATAATTCTATTTTTTAATTTTTATTTAAGTTCTAATGTTAGGAGGAACCTAGAAATTGCTAAAATTTCCTTGGGGCGGCAATAGATGGCAACTGAAAAGAGTGGAGCGAAAACAAAAAGCTAGCCCAAACTGAAGAAATAAAAAATCTCAGTAGTCTGCGAAAGTGTGTGCCATTCTGAATTGAATTACTAGTTATCAAAATTCGAGTAACTATTGAGTAATAAATCTAGAAGAGGAAAAATTCTGGCTTGCCACGCATTCCTCCTAGTTTTCTTAAGTACACACTCACACACATGTGCATTTATACATTAGGTTTATGTATGTGGATTACAATTTGACACATGTCAAATATTAATTATCTGCTTTTGATTTCAGATCCGGTCGTCTTGTTGGCTCTTGTCCGAAGTACATGGACCCATGTTCTGGATATCGTATGGCGTACGACGACAAATGTTACAAGAAGAAGATAGTGCAGGAGGTCATTTGCGGAGCGGACGCAGAAATAACAGTTCACATTCTAGGAGATATGGAATGTCGGGATGAACTATTCGAGCCAATCTCCATTCAACAGCCCGAAGAGGACGGTTCTTGCGTGGTTCCCGATCTTCGGAACCCTGACATAGAACGATCGGCATTCCTTCACAATCCTTTAGAGTCGTTTCAGAAGATTTCAAAAGAGAAAATACCGTCATTTGCATGCGAGCCTAGTCAAGCCGAATGTTTCGACAAGGAGAAAGTGTGGGTTTCGGGATACGACGGCTGCCACACGCTACTGAAGCAAGGTCCTTGTCCAGACGATCACCTGGTGGCTCTGGACGTCCAAGCGGCTTTTCAAGGTCGAGCTGAGGGCGTGTGTGCGCACGTGCGAGGGGGGTGCCCCAAGGGTTACAAACGCATGTTATTCGACGGAGACTGTCACGAGGACAGGGAGATTGCAATACAAGTCCCCGGAAAAATCACTTTGAACCAGTTTGCCGGTTACTTTATATTGGAAGATTTTGATAATATACAATTCATTCCAGTATTAAACAATACATTGTGCGAAATAGCTGTAATTATTAGTCGGCCTTCCTTATCAGTAAACCCTCTCACTCCGCCGTGTGGTGCCGACAATGTGGGAGGGTGCAGCCGCCATGAAGTCGAAGCTGATCCTCCGATGCCTGAGTTCTGATTTTACAGATATACTTTTTATACCACATGACCTTTTGAGAATTGGACGGGTGCGGACAGCCCACTTTAACTATTTGGAGGACAACCAGGAAGTCGCGAGAATCACACCAAAGCGCGACAATTTTGCAACGAAACAGTGGCACAGAGTTGGCTAAAGATTCCCGAACAGCAGGTATAAGAGGAAAAATTTGTCATTCACTCTTATTGTCTGTGGGCGTGACTCTTTGCACTATATCTTGCCAAAGACAGTGCCAGAAATTTAAAAATAAATTTCCTTCTTAGGTAATAATCACTTTACGTTCGCTAAAAACCATTCCGATTCCCTGTTATACAGGTTTCCCGCTTATAAATGTAATTTTCACGTATAAATTAGTTCCAATCTGAGACTATTTTTGTCCGAGATGGCAGGTTTCGGTCTTTCAGAGGTCCCGTTTTGTACAGGTTTTACTATATTTTGTTAATATTCAAATTTTAATTGTTTTTTGGGTAATTGTTAAACTATTGATTCGTTTATAACCTTATAATTTTTGAAGATTGTTAGTAATTTCAAGAACATCTTCTCTTTTTGATTAGTTCAATTTGAATAACGAAAAGTTCTAACGTTTGTTGTTTTAGTACTTTATAATGCTGATAAGTTCTTGTGATGTTCAAGAAATGAATAGAGGGGAACAATTCAACAATCATTCCTTATTAAGGCTACGACTCCACAGCCGAATATTTAATCCTTCAGAGAGTAACCACTTACAGTAGCCACGACATTTAGCTTAGAAAGGCAGAGCGAATATGTTTCAAATTGAGTTTTGCGTGTAATTGTTATTGAATTGTCAATGTAAATCTTTGTATGCATGTAATTCATGTTAGTATGGGTTCTAGTATATTCCTCATGTAAAATACATTTCCGATGACTTCAGTTGAACTGAAGTGGTTATGAGCGTTAGGATTCAATGCTAATAAAGTTGTTTTTAATTATGTATCTAAAAGTTATTTATTTTTATACACTTCTTTACTTATAAACTTATATGTTACTAGTGCAATAACAAAAATACCGGTTAACAAAATCACACAAAATATTTTACGAACAGGAGCATGCACAATGCTCAAGAACTACAAATAAAATATACTCGTTTAACAATCAACCATGTGAGTAGCGGAATGTAACGCAACACGTGGGTAGCGAACCTTTGCTGGTGGGCGACGTATTCGTGTTCATGACGTTAGCCGTGTCTCATGACGCACAGAGTACGCATTTAGTCCGTACTGTGATCGTTCTGATCCTGTGCACAATCCCCTTTCCTACCCCTTGTTACGTAGCGCTCAGGTGGAGTTACCCCCACTCTCCTGGAGGGGGCGTTGAGGGGTAGGACAGGCGAGAGGATTGAGGAGCGATAAGAGAGAGGACGGCCAGACTGAGTCGGTGGGAAGGCGCGGCAACTCTCATCAAAATTGGGGACAAAGCTAGAGGTTGCTACTATAGGATGCGGTAGTGTCACCGGATACCGCTGCTGGTAAGGCTCGCCAACTTTCGCACATAAAAATTGGTCAAGAAATACGAATCCACTTTGATTATGTGCGATATCTAAAATAACTTACAAAAGAAGTTAAATAATATGTGTTTATCTTCTAAAATTCATTTATTCATAATAATACGAGCTTGAAAGAAAAAGTAGCGCCAACAGCGGCGCGAACTTTTGTATCAAGCACGTGTGTTTACCGTCCCGAGAGCCCACACACGTTTTAAATAACGTTGGTAGCAGTTCGTATTGTAGTTCGTATAAGGAAGTGATGCTCTAGAGCGCGCTACTGTAATGGTCCTCACCACGTTATATGGGAGTTATAGTGCCCTGGGAAGGCGGAGAAACGGCGACCAGGGCCTTTGAACTCTACATGAAAATCGGTGACAAGCTGGAGGGTGCTACTATGGGAAGCGCCAGTTACAGCTGCAAGGTTAGGCTCGCCAAATTCCGCTCATATGAATTGTCTTATTTATGAGAAATATGAAAAGGGTGTTTTAAATGTTCAATTATTCATAATATATACATATAAGAAACTGCTGCACAAAGCGCGAATGTCGTCGCTATCTTTTGTATCATTACGAGTCTACTTGCGTACCGCGAACCCACGCAGAAACCACGCACGTTAGGTATCGTAGGCAGCATTTCGTGTTTTTTTTTTCTCGCTACGGAGTGAAGAGTTATGCAGCAGGGGAAAAAATGCGAATTTTTGTCAGAAGCTATCATTACGGGGCCATGGTAACGAAAAAGTGGATTAATCCAGTTGCTAAATTTTATTTATTTATTTATTTATTTATTTATTTATTTATTTATTTATTTATTTATTTAATAGGTAATTATTACAAACATATTAGATTACTTGATCTTATGAGGCTAGGCCGAAGGCCTTTAAGCCATTACAATACCTACATCCTTTCGCGTTCTAATCTTTCGAATTCTGGTATTCACCCCAAATGGTCTCTCCATCGCATCAAAGCCGCGGGAAAGAGACCACAAGGTACGGCTCAGGAAAAAACGCCTGAAGGGGGAAAAACCTGCCGTCAGAAGCCGAGTACATTCTAATCTATCCGACATTTATTTGAGCTATTTTATTTTCTGGCGCGGGCGTCCCGCCGTCTCCTTCCAGTGCTTGGCCTCCTCAGCACCTGAAATCAAACAGCGCCACAGAAGATGGTCCGCACCAACGCCTCTGCCCTTACATTTTCGATCCCCCCTTCCCTTCACCCCCTAATGTGCTTATTACTATGCCAGTTTTATTTTATTTATTGTATTGACCAGTTATTTACCAATTGACTACAACTTATGACTTATTTCTGTTTACTGACTGTTTACTAACTTAACATAAAATTACGTACTTATTGTTAGCTTATTGACTTATTTATTTCTCTCCAGTCTAGGCTCCGCTCAAGCTAACCAGTGCTGTTTTCCCACTCCCTAATTTTAGTTTCCCTAATGGTCCGGACCTTTCCTAAAAATGTTCCTAATTCTTTCATAAATTTAGATCTTTTGTCACCTAAAATGTTTTGGGCGAGCGTTACGTTCCTGTTTAGGAAGTAGTAATTTCCCATTCCCATCCATTTTTTTCTCCATGTTTCGGTTGCACAGCAAATTAAGAGGATGTGGACCCAGTCTTCCCTATCACCGCAAAGCACACAGATGCAATTACCACTTGCGTCCTTTAGTCTACGCTGCATCCACCCGCCAACCCTGAACCAAGCGTATCCCCCTCTTGCGTCCTTTCCGAGAGTATGTATGTAACTTTCGCAACCCCATAATGGACTCGCATGGATTTGAGCTACCAGCGAATGCTAAATTTAGAAACAAATTCCTCTACCACGCGGTGTAACCAAACTCTATTTTTTTGGGTATTTGATACTGAAAATTCGAATGACTACAAAACATCCGTCCGTCCATTCGTCAGTCAGTTTGTGACAACGCAGTTGCTAGCGGCTAAACTGTCAGCCGATTTTCTCCAAAGTTGATATTTCCCAATCGATCTGGCCGATGTCGCGGCTGCTTGAATTTGAAACCTATATTTTAATTATGAGAGGGTACATTACGTGAAGACTTTGGGGATTTTGATTAAATTTTGTGGTTGATTAGTGTGAAAGACTTTTACGAGAATGGTGCAGATCTCATATTCGATAAAAACCCTAATTTTTCAAATATTGCAAATCTTTTACGATCTTCCTGCAACAAAAATATGAAAGAATGATATTTTTCCCTTAATGAGATCTGTTCCTTAAAGATTGGTTTTTAAATATGTTCATTTCAGATGCTGAGGAGGCCAAGCACTGGAAGGAGACGGCGGGATGCCCGCGCCAGAAAATAAATAGTTAAAATAAACGTCGGATGGATTAGAATGTACTCGGCTTCTGACGGCAGGTTTTTCCCCCTTCAGGGTTTTTTTCCTAAGCCGTACGTTCTGGTCTCTTTTCCGCGGCTTTGATGCGATGGAGAGACCATTTGGGGTGAATACCAGAATTCGAAAGAATAGAACGCGAAAGGATGTAGGTATTGTAATGGCTTGAAGGCCTTCGGCCTAGCCACATAGGATCAAGTAATCTAATTTGTTTGTAATAATTACCTATTAAGTAAATAAATAAATAAATATGTTCATGTACAATTTTTCGAAAGCCTGAATACTTTTAGCGTAATATTGCGTTAAAAAACGGATGTGAACGTGCGTGCTGTTTTAGCACCACTAGTTTTAGTCCCAGAAAGAAGGTGCTCCAGGAGAGTGCGCCATTGTAATGGTCTACACCAAGTTATATGGGAGTTGGAGGGCCCTGCCCAGGGCCTGGCAACTCTCTATCGAAACTGGGGACAAAGCTCGAGGTTGCTACTATAAGAAGCGCTAGTGTCACCAGGTGCAGCTGCAGGTTACGCTCGCCAACGTTCCCACATACAAATTGGCTAATTTGTGAGAAATACGAAAAGTGTCTTATAAATGTACTATTATTCATAATCTATACTTATAAGAAACCTCTGAATAATGCACGAATATAGACGTTATCTTTTGTAACATTATGGGCCTGCTTGCGACCCACGAACTCACACAGTAGCCGCGTACGTTTCAAGTATCGTTGGCAGCAGTTCGTGTTTTAGTTCCTGTAAAGAAGGCGATGCAGCAGAGCGCGCCACCGTAATGGTCTCCACCACGTTATATGGGAGTTATAGGGCCCTGGCCCTGCCAGTGCAGCCCAGCAGAACGGGCCTCGAGGTCGCCTAGACAGATTTTCATCGGCCCCAAGAGATTTTCAACGGCGGAAAGAGAAAATAGATAAGAAAACAAGTTAACAGGGACGAGAAAAAATAAAAGTGAAGAGAAGTGAAGATGGAGAAATGAATGACATTCTAGCCCTTGTGACCTAATAGCATCGCGGTCGAATATTTAGCAAGGGGCCAAGAGAGACCCATTAGGAAAGATAACAGAAGTGTTACATAAGTAAGCGGAAGTAATGTCACACCAGGTTGGTGAACCTTTAGCGTTATCCAGAGGGCACCACGAGAAGGCGGTTCATAGGCATCTTAAGCCTGAAAACAAAACTTACTTTCCCCGTTATATAGATTCGCCTACAAAACGGTGATAGAGAATTGCAGAGGTAGAAGTAAACACAATTAGACTGACTTTGTGGAGTTTTATCTCTTGAAAAATTATGGTACAAAAATGTGTAGGTGTTAAGCAAATCCGGGAGAGAATAAAAGGTAATTGCAGAAGATTTTTCGAGAGAATTTTGGAACTACTTTAAAATAATTTCATAAGAGAATAACGCTGAAGAGCAGCTTTCTGCCGAGTTTTACGTGCATTTTTGTGCTTATTAGCAAAACAAGTAAACAAATGCAGCTGTACTAAATTCTAATCAATTCAACACCATTCTTATCAGCAAATATTTTTTCGGTGTTTATGACTTTGCAATTGCAATATTACCAGTTCATATCCAGTGGCGGCTCTGGGATTAGGCAACAGGGAGGGCACACAAAACAATGTTAGGCATTTGAAAAATTGTTATATTTGGATTGTTTAAGTCATATAAGTAATATTTGCAATCGAATTATCTCCCCGGACGACAGGCTAAACACATGATCCATAAATTTAATTGAGTCTTTTATTGTTACATTCTGTAAATCTATTACTAATTCTTCAAAATTAAATGAGTCTCGTAACAAAACTCTTTATAATTAAAACATACAAAGTCCATTCAATCTCTCTTCCGTCATGGTATTTCTTAAAAATTTCTATAATCTTTTCAAAGTGAAAAAGCTCTCTAAGATTCTTTTATATAGCACATCCAGCTCAGATTTCAGTTTGCTAGCTCACGAACGGAGAGTACTGTGAAACGCGATCAACCTTTTGTAGGGGGGAATTTTCTTGATATTGTTGGAACGTTTTACAATCAAAGAGAGATCACAAGGCAAAATTTCCCCTAAAATTAAGATGGTCATTTACCCCTTTGAAATTTCCGTAAAAAAGAACGATTGCCATTTTTAACAGATAGTAAATTTTTTTATATCAGGCCGAGGTGCCCCAATTCTCTTCATGCACAGCCTTGTATCATAACTACATTGACTGTTTTCAGGCATTTTACAGAATTGGAAACCATTCTCAATCTCAATGCACAATACGAAATGGACGCAAAGATCGGAATACAGCATTCACGTAGTTTGTCTACGGATTGTAAAGATGATGCCGACCATGCCGATTGCACACTACTGCCTGCACTGAATGCTTACGAAAAGAGAGATAAGTTAAACAGAATACCAGCAGATAGCACTGATCTGGACGAAAATCAAGCGAAAGGAATATTGTAAGTTTAAAAATCGATCAATAGATAGTGCCGGGCAACGAGGTTGCTACCTGCCCTGTCAGGCTGCTGGGCGGCGGCCGTCATAAGACGCCATTTGTCGAACACATGTTGCAATTTCAACACTCATTGGCAGCGATTTCTATGCCTGTAAGTTCCGTAGCAGCACTGCGTTTAGGACACAGAGGCAAGTGTCCGCAACCAATGAAAATCGTTCGACGGAACAAGCGGGAGTTTGAAAGCTAAATATGTGTTCGATTCGAAAACAACCCTACAGACCCACAGAGGTTATTTTAGAGAGCGCAAGGGGAGAAATACTGATCTCAATAGGGGGGCAGTGTCCCTAGCGCCTCCCTGCCGCAGCCGCGACTGTTCATAACCAATTCGTAGGGGACATACAAAGCCATTGGATGTTGAGAATTTTTGAACAGGAGTAAAACATCAGAGACCACAATTCATTGATATTTCCAATACTAGAGATTGTGAGAACTTATTTGGAACAAAGCTATGCATGTCATAAATACTTTCAAAACTGTTTACAGCGTATATACGCCACATTCAACTAGTTATAGGTGTATTACATTATGGTGTGATTACAGGAATTATATTCGACAAAAACAATTTTACAATTTAACTTAACAATATACTTTAAAATAAAATCATACGTTGGAGGAATAAATTTGTTTACAACAATGAGGTTAAATATTAGTAAATATACTGATATCTTTACAAAAGTTGATTATTTGATATTTATTTTTATTTTTATTTATTGTCTACCTGTTCAACATGTTTTTCAGGGTTGTCAATACAATCATATATAACTCTTGGTTTATTTCCTAACTGTGGGTGCCCTAGACGGATGCGATAAATGTTTTTTTTATTTAATAATTTAAATTATTACGTAAGTATATTGAGAGTACAGAGAATGATCGTTGATATGATTATTGGATGAAGGTTCTAATATTTGATGCCCATTTTCTGATATTTTATGGTGGTCTGAATCTGTCTTTAGGGAAACGTGAGTTGATGCGTAAGTTCGGTTCTGCTGTGCGTCCAAGGTTGAAAATGAAGGTGCTGGGAGATGAGGGGAGTGATGTGAAGAAGTCTTCGGACAGTTTGGTAATGTGTTCTTTTATTGTCGGAATTTGCAGTTCGTGGTGGATTTGCTTGTTCGAAATGAACCATGGGGCTTTAATTATAGTTCTTAGCGCTTTATTTTGTATAGTTTGTAACATACAATATATTTTATATTATCATTCCCGTCTCTATTTTAAGAGAAGATTTTTTGTTAATTAGTGCGTAAAGTTGGGAAAGTTTTGCTTGTGTTTTTGTTCCTGTTGTGTAAATGAGAGTTTTCCAATTTAATTTTGTATCAAGTTGCATTCCTAGATATTTGGCTGCTGTAATATTTGCAGCCCAGGGAATATTTTCGTTGTTCAAAATTAACTGCGGAGGGGTGAGGGGATGTCTTAGGGTGAAAAGTTTCGCCTGTGTTTTATCTGGATTTATTTTAATTCTCCAATTTTTTCCCATTTATTGAATATGTCAAGGTCGTCTTGTAAGTTATTCCTAGCTGTCATAATGTCCCCATGCTTTGAAAAGAGTGCAGTGTCGTCGGCGTAAAGCGCTATTGGTAGCACTGTTGCAATTTTCCAATCGTTGGAAAAGTAACCTATTCTGAATGCTGCGTTAAATATTGCTGTAATGCCTACTATCGAATTGTTATTTAGTTCTTTTAGAACTTTATTAGAAATAAAGTCGTATCCTGCTGATTTCTTAGTTTTTGATTTTTTGATTTCTTGTTTAATTTCTGATGGGGATATGTACTTTATATTGATTGGAGCTGTATATAGTGCTTTCTGATTGAATTCCTCAACTTCTTTATTAAAGTGATCGTTTTCGACTGGTTTGGGTTGAACGACTTTTCAAGGTAGCCAGCTGTAAGATATGTTTTCTCAAAATCAGAATTTGCCACTTCTGAACCTAGTTTTATTTGTGGAAATTCTTCTTTTTGTCTTTTTATTCTATGTATGGTAGACCACATATGCCTAGATGATAGGTGAATTTCTTTTAGAAAAGTCTGAAAGCTTGCATGTCTATATTGGTCTAGTTTAGTTTTTACTAGTCTCGTCAGTTTCTTTAATTTTATTTTTAAGTCTGGTCGTCGTGTCATTTGCCAATAGCGTCTTAAATTGTGTTTACTTTTAATTAGGTTTATGATTTTTATTGGGATTTGTTGCTTGTTTATTAGGTTTGTTATTTTGAGATATGTGGTAGAATTTGTGAGGGATCCTTGTATGCTGTTGACTAATCGTTTTACTTCATTATTTAAGTCCTTTTATGATTCAATGTTTTGCGGATGTTTGTAGATAATTTTTAGAATTTCCCTGAATTTAAACCAGTTAATTTTACCTTTTTGCTGTTTATAATAAGATCATAGATAGAGAGGATAAAGTGATATGATTATTGGGTTGTGATCCGAATCGCGATCAGGAATTACTTTTTGGTATAGCGGGAAATCAATATTTTTTGGGATGAGGATATCTAATATGTCAGGTATTATATTATTGTTCTAAGAATAATGGGTGGGTTTTGTTGGAGCCAGAATACTTAAATTGAGAGTGGTAGCTAGATTTAGTAAATTTTTCCCTTGAGGAATTGTGTTGCATCGACAATCGCAGTGTTTGCTATTAAGGACATCTATTAGCATGATATTATCGTTATTTCCAACAATTTCAGTATATATTTTTCTAGGGAATAGCTTATTATTAGGTTTATACGCCGATATAATGATTATGTCTTTGTTACTTATTTTGGTTTTTATTGCTATACGTTCTAGGTCGTTGCTCGTATGACTATTAATTAACGAATGTTTTATATCTTTGTGCACTAGTATGGCCACTCCTCCTGCGGCCGTCGCTGAGAAACGGTCGTTGCGATAGATATTAAAACCTAGTATTGAGAACTTGATCTGTGGTAACAGGTGATTTTCTGAAATATAAGCTATTTAGATGTTAAGGCTTGTTATATAGTTTCGTAATTGACTTTCTTGCCATTTTATTCCATTCGCGTTCCAGTTGAAAATTTTTGTTTCGGGATTTTTATTTACGTACATTATCGAGAGTTGTTTGTAATAATATTAATATTTGTGGAATTAGTGCGTTTATTACTTGGTTGATAATTGTAGTTATTATCTGTCCTGGGTGTAGAGGGAGCTTGTTGTTCGATAGCGGGGGGACTCGGATATTAAGTCTTTGAGGATTTGAAAACCAGAGATTTATGAGAGGTCATTGCGTCGGGTTTGTCTGTTGTGGCTGATTTTGAAAGACTGGTTTTCGGTCAAGGTTTTTAATCTCGTGGGATTCTTTCTTCTACTAATATACCACACGTTCGACTAATATACCGGTTTTCAATACGATACTCTGAAATTAATTTTTTATCCAATTTGTCACTATTAATTTGACCGGATTCTGGTTTTCTGCATTCAATTTCTCTTGACTTGTTCTACTAATACACCAGTTTTCAATACGATACCCTGATTTTTTGTCACGAAATGGGGGGTATTTTGACTTTACGCATTTAGCTGCAGTCGGATTTCGCATGTATTTCTGAAACTATTATTTTTAACGTATTCTGGTTTTCTCCATTCAATTTCTCGTATCTTGTTCTACCTATATACCATTTACAATACGATACAATGCTGTTAAAATGGAGTCAGACTTACGGAATTTTGTGTCGATAGTGTCGAGCGTGTTGCATATAAAAATAATTATCTTAAGTAACTTTTGTGTTGAAAAAATTTAGATGATTTATGCATTGAGTTTTCTTTGCAACTATTGTGGTACTCCGCTAGTGTTGAAATGCAACATCATACTAATTAAACGTTCTACATCCGTGGCACCTCGAGTTTGTCAAGTAAAGTAGATTAATTTATCATAATTATCCTCTTACATCGCCACAGTATACGCAACTCAGAGAAACTTCTACAAATTTCTCAACACGTGAAACAAGTCCCGTTTGTCACTGCAGAGAGTCTGTGCCATGTAACTTCTCTGAGCCACTGCTGGTTCACTGTATATCTTCTGGTGCATAATCATATAGCAGCTACAGTAAATAAAACGTTGCATGTAGATTCTTTGTTTTGTGTCTATGAAAACAATTTTCTTTGAAGAGCATTTCTTTATTATATAATTATATTTTACATTCACTAATATTAATTCGAGTTGCACAATATGTACTAGTTGTGTGGTGCTGCAGATTGGACAGACTTTCCCTTATTATTTCATTTGTGCCGACGACCAAAGCTGCCGACGTTTCTGTGGCTATTCTGCGACTTTTTTTCAGGGCGTATTGCCATAGACGCGGCACCACCCGGACAGCCAATTAAATATTGACTCCGAATGCGGAAGCTTACGATCTCACGTTCGTGTATTAGTTTTCTATTTTCTATGGTCTCTGCGAGCTCTTCGAACTCGTCACATACTTTTGCCAGCAGCCATCTATCGCCGCCCATAGTTCAGTTTTTTAAAACTTTTCTTAATGTTTCGGTTTCGTAATAACAGAACGGAAACATTATTTTAAGAATATTAAAGAATAGTAAAATCTCGTCCTAAATGGTAATTTTCTTTGAAAAATATGCAGTTGTTTTTAAGAAAATGGCGCTTAAGCGCAACAGTAAATTCGAAATTTGAAGCACTTTTTCACAGAAAAGTTTTGAGTTTCCGAAAACCTTAATTTGAAGTATTTGCAGTATATTAACTCACAAATGCTATAGTGATTACAAATTGTTAGAAATGTGCATATTACCGTTTTGAGAGTTCTTTCAAAAAATTCTATTTGTGCTATTTTGTAAAAAACAAAACGATTCCTTCAAGTTCCCCCTTTACATGGTATTAAAGAGTGCAATTAGCACTAGCCTTTCGAGAAGTTTGAAGAAAAAATTTAGTCGTTTTTGAGAAAATGGCGATTGGGCGTTTTTGAATATGATTATTTTTGAGTTAGTTTTCACAGGAAACGGTTGAGTTTTCTAGAAATTTTATAGGTCATTATTTAAAGAATATGCACTCATAAATATAATAATGTAAAGAAATTTCCGTTAATATTAATATTAACGACACGAGAAACAAGTCAAAAAAATACATTTTTTGTTGATTGAACTTTTTTGAACATACTTTTTCCGGGACTTTAGTGTAATTCACACACTGTGTATTCATAAACTAAAAATTGTTATTAGTGGCATTGAATAGAAAGAAAAAGTTGTTGTTAGTAAATCTACATGGACTTCTGCTTTATAAAAAAACATGTTTCATTGAATTCTTTTTATGCTTTCAGAGATGATAGTACACCAATACGTAACCATAACAACAACAATACACCGTAACAGAATATACAACAACCGTAACAAAAACAATATCATAGCAGAGAAAATTATTTTGAAAATCATGTACGTGAACGTTGTATCGAGTACAACGTGGTGTACGCCAAATTAGGGGGCGACCAGAGGAAAGTTAAAATTGCATGAGCCAATAGTTTTTTTTCGCATCGGCCACCGCGTTCGTAGCAGCGAGCGCGGCGCTGCCCCATTCACTCGAAAGGAAGCGACCGCGGCGCCCGCGGGGGCGGCTGCCTAGGAACCGTGTGACTCGCTCAATATTTTCGTCAACCATAATCCTCGACTCGCCCCGCCCCGCCCGGGCGGCGCGCCCCGCTCTCGGCGTCGCTGCAACTTTTAATCACCTCTCAAAATGACAGGAGGCGGCGGATGCGCACGCGGGCACGGGATGGGTCGGCGGAGGCGGGGGCGGGCAAGGCGCGTTGCCATGGCGACCGGAGTCACGACCGCTGCCTCGCCGCCGCCGCCGACGACCGCAGCGCTCCACCAAGCTGCTAACCGAGCTTATTTCGCGCCCTCGTTTCCGCTGCCACTGGACCATCCGCGGCTTACTCTCTCGGAGTTCGGCAGTTCTTCAGGTCGAGCAGACTTCCCTCTGAACTACGTACGCAGGTCAAGCGAAAAAGAGCTTGTTATACTGCCGATAATAATAATGATTTTAACAATGAAATTTTATGCGTATCTAACCTCTTAGACTGTATAATTCTAAAAGATTAAATATGCCTTTCGTCACCCTTCTGTACTACGTACGCAGGTCAAACGAAAAAGAGTTGAATTATACTGCCGATGATATTTACTACGCTTGTTATACTGCCGATAATAATATTGATTTTAACAATGACATTTAATGCGTATGTTACCGTTTAGACTGTATAATTCTACAAGACTAAATAGGCCTGTAAGAAGTGTTGTATCCCAGGTTCTGGGTCAATGATCCTCTCTCTATCAGGTTTTCTGTCAGTTTCCCTGGTCCTTTGACCAAATGATGAGATAGTATCTTGTTTTGCTTGTGAGCATAAATGTTGCTTCACTATCTCTGTATGTTTTCTGGAACTCGTTGTGGAATGTAGTTTAGCAAATAATCATTCTCCGTATTGTCGCGGTAATAAGTCGATTCCATCACGAAGGGGATGATAGGGAATAGTAACTAAAATCTGAAGGTAATTTGCCTTTGAAAATTGTTTTTATTACACATGAACGAATATTTTCTTACCAGGTCTTGCCAAAACACTCGTTGCATCCTGTTTTCATTATTTAACTTAATACGCATCAGTTAAGGCAGACATTTCAAAACCCTAAAAACCGACTATAGACTGCAATTCTCCCCATAGTTCATTTCAACAGTTTTTTACGATAAAAATAAACAGATGATTAACGGGATTATTTTTGGTCGAGCAATCACTCACGATTGAAAATACTCACACCTTGTTCTTCCGGTAACCAGACCTGAAACGACACTCAATTTTTCATTCAAATATGAGGTAGAGAAAGCGTTTTCGGGCAGCTTTTCATAGAATGTTTCCGATACTTACGTTCGTCATTCTAAACGTTCATCTTTGTATATTCATTTTCATCTTGCAGTTTGTCAATTGATCATCTTTGTGAAATATTGAGACGCGAATAATTCGTAAGAACCGCAAGAGCTCTCGATGTTTTAAGAGACCGAAGATTTGGAAGTCTCATTCTTTTGTTCTCAACTGATCCCAAACAAAATATGTGAATACATGTAAGTAGTTAATAGAAAATATAAAAAAAATAGTTAATATGTATAAATAAAGTACAGTTAATATGTTAATATTCAGAATAGTTATTACGTAATTCCTTGTTAAACAAGCAACTTGTTGAGTACGGTTGAGTTACAACTTTTAAATTCGCCGTGCGCGCGCCACGGTCAGCTCGCGCTCTTGGAAGGTCGCTGGAGCAGCAGCGAGCCGGTTCCTCTAGCGGGCAGAGCGGGCAGGGTTGGGTCTTCAGGAACGCAAAGGAAGTGTGTGAGTCGAGTGTGGTACGTCGACAGAAGATGCGTCTCAGGATTATGCCTTGTTGGTGTTTGGGTGACAGAGCTACGCAACTGTACATCTTCTGATGGACGGTTCATTTTCTCTGAGCTGGGTTATGCTCACTTCAAAAAATCAGTTAGTTGACGTTGTTGCCTCATTGGATTAATTAAATTTGTTAAGAAGGTTTAAATAAACTGTGTTGTTGCGAAAACTCGGCCTATTGATTAATGACACACTTCAGAACTTGTATATAGTTATCATGTTTATGTTATACATACATATTATATGTAAGTTCATAAACATTCTTATGTAAGTACATACATATATTTGTGTCACAATTTCATACAACATAGTGAACACATGATATTCATACAACTCTTTGACCGCTGTAATTGTCTATAAAGTTAAATTTATCACCACGTACATGGATTTTCAGTGATACGACTATCAATGTTCCATGAAGACCTTTATATCTTTTATTGGCCCCTAAATTAACTTTTTGTTTAATTTGTTTAATAACCTCTTTCCATTGAGTCCTTATAGAATCCTTGTACACACAATACCTAGATAGTTTTGAATGATCAAGTGAAAATTTGCTTTCATAAGAATTCGAGTATCTTTGAAACCACGAAATCATTAGAAACACTGCAATCCTAGAAACGTTCATGGCACTGCGTTAAATTGACTGGTACTTCAAGAGTGAGTGAATACCGTTTACAAACAACTTGGCAGCAATAAAAGATGCCATTCGTTCCTCGTATATAGTACTTTAATTATTGCTGAATAGTAATGCGATTTCTTTGCGAATTGGAGCCTCTGAAGGCACAACCTTTCAAAATGATGCTCCGATAGCGAGTGAAAACCCGAGATTTCCACTCGCCGTTTCCGCTTAATTTTTCTTCTCTGAATATCGGAAGAAGGCATTCTGATCTGCTCCATTCAGACATCCCATCACCGCCCAGCGGAGAGCTGGTAATTACCGCGAGGACGGCCACTAATCCAAGTCGAGCAGGCCGATCCGGCCGCAGTTAAGCATCGATTGCAGCGCCGCTCGAAAGCTGCGGGGCTTTTCAAAGCATCGGCGCGCGGGGCGGAGGGAAATGAACTGAAAGCGCCCTCCGTATTCCGGCGCGCGTTCTGAAAGCGCGTCTGGCCGCGGCGTCGCGCGGCAAAATGGACGCGCGGGCGAAGCAAAAAGCGCGGGAAGGAGCGACGCGAGGGACTATTAAGTGGGCGGCGGGCGCGATGGAATCGCTCACTAGAACTGAAAAAGAGAGGGAGAGAGCGATGGAGAGGGAAAGAGAAAGGAAGATGAAAAGATGCAACGAAAAAAAAAATTCTCTAACGACTGCAAATACTGTTCACACTCCTCCAAGAGTGAACAGTAGGGAACGAGCCAGCCCGACAAAGGAAGAACTAATTTATGGGAGTGCCACCAGGGCGCACTGCTATTCTTCTGGCGCCGCCGGCGGGGGGGGGGCGGTGGCAGGAGGCTTATGACAAATGGCCTCCAGGGCGCGCAGAGTAATACGCCGCCCCCAATTTCTTACCTCCCGCCTTCCCCACCTCCGCGCCCTCGCGGCCAACCAGGGACCTCTTGAATTCACGTGTTGCAGCTTGGACGGAGGGGCCTTTTGATGAGCATTGCCCATTTCGAAATCTCAAAAATACAAAATAAAATTCGCCTTCAATCTTTCAAAATTCAGTTAAAATCTTCTGTCTCCTCTTTTACTTAGATTATTAGTTCAAAACAATGTGCCACGATCTACAGTCTGACTGGGAGTATGAACAAGATACCTCCTTTTAACTGTAGTAAAATCTATAAAAAGTTAAAGAGGAAAGGACAAAACGAAGCTTTAAACGTATGAATTCACCTCACAAAAAATATAATGTAAGCTGAATTTGGACGAGAGAAACCTCAAATGACAAAAAAAGTAATGCTGTTATTTATGTTTTCGCCAATACCTTTATAGAACAAAAAAGTGTTGTTTTAGAATATTTGAGGCAGAAAACTGAGCAAGGATGTCCAAAGTAATGGGGCTTACCGCATAAATAAATGAAAATATATCTTTACTAGAGACAGAGAATGGAAATAATGTAGTGTTCAAATTTTTCTACCTCCTTTCCCTGCAACACTTTTCTCAACATTTACCATTTTTTATAACAATGTCCGTTATTTCAGCGTATCAGGGGCTGGTCACAAAATGTGAGTGCAAGAGAAAGAACTTGTACTAAAATTCGAAGATTATCAAAGAAAAATATTACAATTCTGAAAACTAAGTAATATTGTAATTGAAATACATAGCTCTGTAAAAAGTTATTAGGCTCGTGCCTAGCACCTGGTCAGCGTGCTCACTTCCACTACGCGGCCACGGGATCGACTCCCGGTCGATCCGAGACTATAGTGTGCGTTTTCCTTGCAATATTCCAGTGTATGTTGCTGTGCGTTCTGAGAGAACTCACTTCTCAGGTTGCGAAGACCGGAATACGGCGTGGGGATGTCTATGTGCTAACCCCACGTTCCCCCTTAACCCGTGATCACGAGGCCTGAGCCAGTTCACAGGCTGTCGCGCTAAGAACATACGTACATACGTAGCTATTAAGGAATTGATACCTTCACAGAAAAACTAACCCTGTATTTTTTTAAAAAAATGTCATGTTTCAATTGAACAATATATATGTATTTTGTATTATTTTGTTAGGCACAGCTTTTGCCATTGTAAATTTATATAATCTATATTAGCTATCTAATAATCAAAGCTGTTGATGCCACTTAAAAAGAAACATTGAAGAAACTCGTTTTAAATGAAATATACGAAGCTACGTAGACTCAAACGGCTCAACTAAAAATACAAGTATTTAGTTATATATAACAATCACTTTCTGCATGTTTATATTAAAATATTTTGAGTTTTTGAGCTGCAGCAAGGTCATCAATATTTTGAACTTTTTCTTTACTTATGATCTATTTGTGAGTAAACAGACGGCCATATGTGTTTTGCAGGACACATTTAACGTTCACTGAGTTTTCACCAATGCAATACAATTCTCTACATTAACAGATGAAAATATAAGAATTTTACATGTTTAATGGCAGGCCTGGTTGTAAGAAAACGCCGAAGTTTGCACGACACAATTATTTCCGTGGCGTTGATATCGATAAGGCTTGAAAGACGAAACTGTTTCTTAAGGTGACTCCGTACCTAAGCGAAGAAACATCTTCGCCCAGATCTTTGAGGAGGGCATTAGCATCGGCCTATGACTGTTAATAATAATTCTTCTTCGTACAGTTAAACACCCGGTGGTAGATTTTTAAAAAGTAATACAATATACGTCAAACAAACATTATACATTAAAACACCAACAATTGAAAAACTAAACTAAACCACGCAAGAATTTTTCCATTTTTTTACACTGTTAATGCCAGTTCTTAACTCTTCGACACGTAAATTGTTTCATTTACAGTTCGATTTACAAAAGGGAATTTCCGGTACCAGATCGCTGCTTTCTTGTACGAATTTTGAAATTACGATCCGCTCTTTATGACTTGATCAAATAGAAAAGTTGAATTGGGTATGTATACGTGGTCGACCGACGGAGCCGGTGTGCGTGCGTGTGTGTGTGTGCGCGCGTGCGTGTGCGCGTGCGTGTGTGTGTGTGTGTGCGTGCGTGCCTGCGAGGCGAGAATCGGGCGAGGAGCGGCAGACCTGAGAGGAAGGACCGCCGGCCGGCCGGCCGGTCGGTCGACGAGGGCTATTAATCACGTCGTAGGTGACATCGGCTGGACGAGCCTCTCGCCGAAGCTTCCGCACCGCCACCCGACACATACCGCCCCCCCTCCACCTTGTCGTCACCCCCCTGCACCTCCCACCCCGCCATCGCCACCCTTCTGCCCCACCCCGGCTGCTTCCTCCCCCGCGTTTAGGACCGAGACGTCAACCTCTTCACACGTCCCCGCCGGCGCTTGTTTATTGCCCTCCTCCCCCCTTTCCGTTCCTGCTCGATGCTCAGCACCAACAGGGCCCATTCTTCTGCTGCCTGCCACCGGCAACTGTCACCCGACGACATTCAGAACAACGAAACTCATTCTTCGATCGTACGATATTACGAGCACATGTTAATTGCCAAAAATAAATCATTAGGGGTCGAACATGATTTTTTACGAGCTAGATGCCTGAAATTACGACGGCGTGGTTGGCATTCCTTATTGAGAGAGCGCGGCAGCAGGTGCACATCCGATTTAAGCATCGGAAAGGGACACAACATTTTTATACGTGGCTCATTTACAGGTAAACAAGAGAGCCAATAAACACAAAATTCCGGGACGTGAAGACTGAAGGGAGATGAGAACAGTTTACAGGTGAAGCTACTGGAGGTAATGCCGAGACAAGTTACAGCATTTGCTTAGCGAAATGCTGGATGTTATAAAGCGCATGACCTCAAAGAAATAATTAATTTGGAACTTTTCAAGAGGAGTTGGTCCAATGGACGCGTATGAGACTCAACGTCCTTTACCGTGTTCTTTCACAGGGTGATCTCCAATTAGATCTTAATTGCAATTCCAATACTTTTCCTTCCTAGAATATAGTAAAGTTAGAAACAATAATGCGATAAAATCCCCTCAGTCCTTTGTTCTTTCATTAGGTTTCGGATATGCTAGGTATTGTGATTACGGACGAATAAGAACAAGTTAATTACCGTTGGCAATGGCAAACCTCTCTCTTTAAATTGAAAAAAAAATTTCTTGCTATTTTTTAGAGGAGAGGCTCAGCCGCTAAATATTTTCCACCAGGTCAAATTTACTCAAATTAAAAATGCACCTCAATAGTCCGATATTAACCCGTACCGACATGAGTGTGAAATTTAAATTTTAGGAATGATTGGTTCTGTAGTGTTTAATCAGTGGAAAATTACTGATGCATGTTCAAATTTAATTAATTTTTACTCTTAAGACATGGTTTTAACTTTTATTGTAAGTACTTTTTTCAGTGTTTTTTTTTCTTGCAATGGAGGTACCAGTGAACGATTGTGCGAACACCACACAAATTGTTTTTGCTCCTCATCTACAGCGAATAGTTCATGAAAATTATGCTTTAATTTGATAGGTCTCTCAGCCCAATAAGTCACAGCTTCTTTGAGCTTTTAAATATGAAGAGCTACTTTGCCGGATTGAGGGACATGCATGAATAGAACTAGTATCCATCTTCAGGAAAGAGAACAGATATCTGCTTCTGACTGACACGAGGTCGGCTATTGTTTTCACTTATGTAAAGATTAAATTGAATTAGGATATTTATTGTATATTAACAAACTAATAATTTAAGAATGCCAATCGGGATAAAATTGCGTTTCACATAGAATTCTCCATCCAATTTTCTAGAAAAAGGAATATGTAGACTATCTTCATACGTAGATTCTCTCCCACTAATCTTGCTTCCATTTGTATTTTTGGTGTACCTACGTCTACATAATCAATGAGTTACACGACAGACTATACTTCTAAAAAATACCACATATAGTGTCTAATTTTTATAAATACTTTTGAAATTGTGGAATCGATATTTTCTTTTGATTTTAAAACTTTTAGAAAGCAGATATTTTGATGAGAAAATTTTACAGTTGCACTCCCTGTAACCACGGTTTGACAGAAACAGTTACAATCAAAAGACATTTTTAAGAAATTTTTAATTACACTAGACAGTTTAGGTGCTGATCTTAGCAGAAATATTATTAAACATTGAATAACTCTTTCCATCCCTCGAGCTCAATTCATCGCCCCGGGAGGATGTATCTTGAATTTGTTACTTTCATAAAAAAAACATTTCTTTAATTTTGAAGTCAATAAAGAACATTTCCACATTCTCTTTGCCATTTTGAAAATTAATGGCATTAATACTTTCACACCTTTCCTTAAAATATTTTAAAATGGTGTCAGGATTGCTTGCTACATCACGTACTTTACGTTGAAACACACATTGTAAAATAAGTTGGTATATGTAAGATGTCACACAAAGAATAATTCTCTGTCCAAATTTTCTTCAAAAAAACGCATGCTCCTTGAAAATGTCAAGTGTTTGATGCAGTTTTGTCGTAGCAATGAACTTGTATATTGTCTTCTTTATCTCAGTGTGACACATTCCAAACAGGGTCAGTGTGATCCTTACCAGTCGAATTCCGAAAGTTTTGAAACCCCATGATCTGCTGACTGTCCGCAAATGTAACAACCATTGGAAGTCTTTCTTATTTCTGGCCCGTCTTATTTAATGCAAGCAATAGTTGATCATCCCAATAAACAGTCCGAATTCCAGGTTTATTACTCTTAAAAGCAGATTTATTTGTTTCTTAGCGATCTTTTCTCTTGTGTCTGGTTGATAGATTTATTAATAGAGAGTTCTTCAGGGGAATTGTGGTCGAATGCCCCTGATGTCGGCCGAAGGATGTGTACATGTATCTTACACTCATCTAAATTAGCCATTCGTTTAGTGGTAATGAAATATTTATTGCCACGCCTTGCAACGTTCTATTGATGTTCTCTCGAAAGTCTCTCCTAAACATTCACCAATATTAAGTTCATCTGAACTTAAAAATTCGTTTTCTAATATCTTCAGACGATGAAGGAAGAACAGCAAAAGATGTAAACGCTTCACACTGTTGTTTCTCTTTCCATTTTTCTTCTTCTAATGTTCTTTGTCTCCTTCTTTATTGGCGATATTTTCGTTTATTCAGTCTTCTTTTGGAATGGTCTTGTCTGTCGAAGTAAAAACATCATGCCCCTTTCCAACGTAAGCATTTGTAAAACATTTGGATGTGCAATATCAAATAGATTGTTCAAATTATTTCTACACTCCTCTCACTTTCTGTTGTTGTTTTTGTAATATTCTTCACTCCGAATTGAAGTCAATAAATTTTGACAACAATGCTGATTATTTCTTGGCGGAATATTTGCTTACTCCCAAAATATCATGGAGTCACGAACCGAAACTTTAACACTTGTACTAACTGTTAAAATTACTTACCGTATGTTATAAAATAACTCGTAAATCACTTGTTTATTTGATGGTTAGTTGTGTCCAGTTATTTGGAGTTTTTTATTAATAATTAATAATATATCCTATTAAAAACACACATTTCTCGGTACTTTAGATGGCACCAAAATTTGACATTATGTTAAATTAGCGACCTGTAAACATGTGTGACGCGATCACTTAAAATGCATGTACTGTTAGGATCGAGCCTAACTCAGAGTTGAGTTATGGGGCTGGACTTATCCGATAAGCAAGTTTGTGCTCAAGTCGGTACTGGTTAGAGTACTTCGAACTCAACACCTTTTTTCATAGACTCAAAAAAAAAAAAAAAAAAAAAAAAAAAAAAAAAAAAAAAATTGCGTGGTAGTTTTCAAATATTTCGGAGTCGGAAAATACGGGACACCCTACTGCCATACGTCAGAGTAACTGACAATCACACCTTTACGACCGAAACAACTCTCGTCCACAACTGGTGTTAGAGAGACGCGTGTTAAACAATGCATGATCACGCACGTTCGAATAAAGCATTACACCCGGTTACATAACACACACGGGCGTTCCGTAGATGCGCGCCGCAAAAGTGAACTCCATATTAGACAGCAAAAGAACAGTCGCAGTTTGGGGTTGGTAGATTCCAAAAAGCCAAAATCATGTTTCACAGACAGCACATGTCTGATCATTTGCTAAATTTCCAACGTCCCAGTTGCTTACAAATCGCACTTTTGCAAAGTGTGCGCGCATTACAATTTGCATAAATATTTCTACAATAATGCTTTGCACGTACATCTATGAATAAATGTTTGCGTTGCAATACTCCTCTTATTTTTGAAACCGGTTCATTAATTTTGAAATGTTGCGCATGGATACAAAGCGAGTTATTCATAGCTTCTGCGCCAGATAATTTGCATCCGAAACAAAGCTAATCACAGCGACCCAGTGGACCCACGTCCAAATTGCACCGCCCATGCGCCCGCTCTCCAGCCTGATTGATTGGATTGGCATTTAAAGCGCACGATGATATTAAATCAGCGTTAATCAATCAGAAAATATGTCTGATTCCCTTTGCGAAGCGCCGCGCTATAGAAAGAATGAACAACCCTGTGGAATGTGACGCAATCAAGGGAAATGGGTCACGACAGACCGTGGTGTGACGAGCTACATCTTTTGCATCTTCTGCATTCTTTTAATATTAATTTCATTCTCACTACGGAATGAAGAGAAAGTTATGTTATGCTGCGCGAAAAAATGCGAATTTTTGGCAGAAAATTCTTATTACAGGGCCCTGACAATGTAAAACTGGACGAATCCAATTGCTATATTTCGGGGGAAACCCTCTATCATGTGGTGTAGCCAGAATCCATATTTTGTAAGTCCTTGATGACGGCAAAACGTCTTTTTGTCCGTCTGCCTGTCTGTGAACAAAGATAGCGGCTGAACCGTTCAGTCGATTTTCTCCAAAATTTATCTTATCCAATTTAACCGGCTGATGTCGCGACCCCTTGAATTGGAACCCGATGTTTTCAATTTTGGGGGACTGTACATGAAGCCTTTGAGACATTTTCCTAATTTTGAAAAATATGGTTCCATCGTTTTGGATTAAATGGTTGTTGCATTAAATAGTTGTTAAAATTGTTGGATAGCGCACCTACGTTTAAGAGAATGGAGCAGGTCTCATGTGTTTTGAAATTTTTTTCGGCGGTTTTCTATAACTACGAATACGAAGATAAAGATTTATCCTTCATTAAATCGGTTACTCACAGATAGATTTTGAAATAAGGTCATATAAAATTTTTCGAAACTTTTAGTACTTTTCGCGTGAAAGTACGGGGAGAAAGTACCTGCTCGTTTAGCAACATTATATGCGGTTTTATTCAATTGTCAGGTGAGATTGAACCAAATAATTACATTTTGTGGCTAATATTTTTCTTATTTTATTAAATTCCGTTCATAATAAGTACTGATTTTAAATGTTTTTGAATAATAACAGATGCAATAACGATTCACTTTTTTTACATTATCACAAATACATTGTGATACCATTAAATTTTTTAACCTTATTACACTTTGAGGTAGTGCCTACAAGAAAATTTATTAGAAATGCCAATACTGATGTCGATGTCTCACGTTATTAACAAGATAAATACTACAGTATAGAACCTTACCTTAAATGTCTTAAACATTATGTGTCTCAAGTGATAACTTTAGGGTAATAGTTTAATTAGCTCAAACACTCGTCCGTTTGGTAGTCGAAAATCTTAATGTCTTATTTTCACCGTTGCACCGTGAGTTGACACTCGTTTACGGGTGACGTGTTTAAAGATTATTGAAGTCACGAGGAAGAAATAATCACATTACGAAAATACATGTACTCGTATGATGGAAAAAACCGAGCTGGCGAAGGATACGACTGTATCAAGCGAGTTGTAGTCTAATTGATCATTTTATAAGTTGGCTGTTCTGACCGGAAACATATTCAGGTACTTTGTTTCAAATATATTCCCCATTGTAATAAAAAAAGTACGATTATTGTACGAAAAAGTACGAGCGACAGGAAACTATACTCGAATGTTTTCCAACGGTGCTTCTATTTCAGCGAATATTTTTTTCTGGCCGCCATCTATTCTAATCAACTCTGTCGGGTTTTCGTCCCCTTTTCCAGATCTACTGAGCAAATGACGCGATAGGCCTATGTTTTGATTCTGGACATAAACGTAGCTTCAATTTCATAAATATAATTCAGCTTCACAAATGTCACTATACACACATCATGTTGAGCTCTCCTTTTGCTAGAAGAGGTAGGATTAGAGCTGGGGGTATCAGTTACTACTATCTAAATAAGTTTTCTATAACTCAAAGGTGAAGTCTGTTTTTCGAATGTTGATAACCTCGCTTTTTTGAAACTTTTTTCTTATGAGTCAACTATTTATTGTTAAAATGTTGAGAAAAGATTCCGGGGCTAAAGAAAAACTACGCAAATGATACATCCACGCATACGTCACATAAAATTTTAACTGATCTTTGACTAAATAAATCAAATGAAATAAAACCTATTGAGTAAGTTTGTATATATTTAGTAAACAATTGTAACCTTGACAATCTCAGTGTTTTGAAACTGTGTTAAAAGTTGTACTGTAGATTGATCATAACCAACTATTCTGAACAAAATGGAAGAAGAGAGCTCTGATAGATGGAATAGATTCAAGAAAGTATTGTCAGACAATTTATTAACTATATTATTGTTAACTTCAGTCATAACGAGTTGTGGAATTGGAGTAATTATTAGAACTACTACTGAGTCAATAGAAGATCCCTATGCACAATACATAGGATTTCCTGGAAACATACTTATACGTATACTGAAATGTTCAGCTACTCCTCTAATCATTACATGTATTGTCGTGGCTCTGGGACATTTGGATTTAAAGGTTTCCGGAAGAATATGTTGGCAGTTAATTGTCCTCGTTTTCGGCACCAAAGCTATTTCTTCAATGGTGGGATTGACATCGGTGCTTCTTATTCGACCGGGAATATCTAGATCATATTCAGGAACCGGTTTCGAGTGGGAAAAGCAACATGGAACGATAATGGATGTATTTCTGGATATGTTCAGAAATGTTTTCACGGCAAACATGATTCGAATGTATATACAGCAAATACAAACGAATTTAATATCTCCAGAGGGCAACGACACTGATCCAGATCCAAATACATTGGAAGCTGAAGTAACATATATTAACAGCCTAAATATGTTAGGACTTATTTTTATTGCAATAATGGTTGGTTTATGTTTAGCATTATTAGAAAGTGAAGGAAAAGCACTGTATAATTTATCTGAAACTGTATATGGGGTATCAATGAAAGTGGCCACGTGGATTTTATGGTTATGTCCAGGATTTATTTTCTTTTTAATAGTTGCCGAAATTCTGAAAATAGAAGATTTCTTCGCCTTTGCAAAGACATGGGGAATGTTTTTGTTGACCACACACGCAGGATTCGTCTTCATTCTTCTTGTTGAATATCCACTGTTGGTTTTTCTACTAGCTAGAGAGAATCCTTTCAAGTTATTCATGGATATGGGAGGCGCATTGGTCACAGCTTATGCGACGGCATCCAGTATGGCGACCATGCCACTAGTGATTGAAGGACTACTCAAGAATAAACTCGACCCAAGGTTAGTTGTCTTTGTTTTATCATAAATGGGCTCTGATTCTGATGACATCTCATCTTTTCATTCGTGCATTCTAGTCGTAGCTAACTTGTAAATTAATGTTTATCATAATATATAGGTGATGGAAATATATAGTAATTGGGTAATTTTCTATCATTTTTTGCCATTATTTTAATTTTCAAGCCTTTTTCGGACATGTATGTGATTTTAACGCATATTGTTAACTTTTGGTGTTTTTGCGTTAGCAAATGACTCAGGAATTTTCATTCACACAGTAAAATTATTGTATCAAATGAATTGTATCATCAGTTTATGACGAAATTCACTATACACTGGACTCGCTGTTTTTCGAACACTGAAAATTACACGCATTTTCGGTAACTTCCTCAACCTTTGAAAACTGACGGTTGGAAGATCAGACCTAAGGATTTCATTTCCTCTTAACATAAAAACTTTATATTAAATATAAATTTAAATAAATTTGTAAAACTTATTGAAAAAGTAAACACCTTCATGCAAATTTTTAAGTATTTTTTAAAATTAGGTAGTTTTCCCCTTATTTTACGTCATTTTATAGGTCAATTTTCTCTTGTTTTTATGTAATTGTATAAGTCTGTTTCAAAGAATTTTTAGTTCAGAATCCGAGTCCCTGATCGTAACTCTTTGTATTACTAGTGAGGGGCAAAATTTGCTGTTTTACTATTTCTATCGTAATAAGACATCAACGGCACTCAAAGAGATCTTATGAATTTACAAAATCTAGATTCTTAATTCAACTATTATTCCAATTAATTGCTAGTGAAAATAGAATTATTTTCATGTTGGTAACTGATGCCCCCTTAGTATTTCTTCCACCACAATTTCTAAACAAATTATTTAAGCTTATATTAGAAAAGGTTCAATAGTGCAGTTATGTTTAGAATTATTCCCTGTATGTATTTTAAATGCATTTTCTGTATAAAATTTACTCATGCATTTTAAAAAGTCCTCTACAAGTGATTCACGAAACAATAAGATGTTTATGCCACTGAAGAATGTGAAAGATAGAACTTACTCTTAAAATATATGAGATACGAAGAAACTGAAAACCTTAAATATTGCATATCTAAGAACAGATATGAATCTTATTTGTTCAAAGTGTACATATCCCTAAGCTTTTTATGATAAATATATGTTCCCTCTAACTGCATTTAACTGTCCTACTTACTACGCACTTATGTAGTAAAGAGAAAGTAATCTAATGTTGCAAAGATAATGGCAACTTTACGACACAAAAATACGTATTGTGGGTCCGTGATACTGAAAAAAAAAATTGGTAAATCTTGATCATATATTTATAAATAAAATAATAAAGAAGTAGATTAATTCCTCTAAGCTGGTGTTTTTACCATCCTCAAGATACCCTCGAAATGCATTAAATGTGCCAATTCGTAGGGGAGTGAAAAGAAAGGGGCCCTTCTCTGCACTCCTCTTACTGCGGGTTGCCTGCTTGAGAAATTGGAAAGCGAACCAGGGTATCCGCAATTCAAAAGTGGAGCGTCGAGGTTGGCATTTGAAGACAATTTGCTGTTGACGGAGAAATATGCCCAATGGACCTAATAATTGGTTGATATTATGTTGGAATATCTTGGGGTTCTCGGCATGACGTCCATACCTAAGTGTGCACCATTTCACATTACAATATTTGAAGATCCTAGTTCACTTAGGAACCTCATCTTGAAAGGTAGAGTAAAAGAATTCATCTGATCTGTAATGACCTTAATTTAACTAACCTGAGTGAACTACGCAATTTGGAACGGCTTCACTTTTATGTTATCCATTGCAAAGTGTTGGAACTATTTGGTTTTGTCGATGAGTGTCCATGCTGAGAGAAGATAGCTAAATCAGCATGCCAGTCAAACAGTTCCTATATCTGCAGATGATTATTGCGTATAGAATATCTATCAAAAACATGCACTGGGTTTGTTGTGACTTGCCCAACACGTTTCTAGTGAGAAGGAATTTGTGATAAAATATCAACCAATCATTTTCCTGACAGTGACCAACGACAGAATCATCTCAGTGGTGATTGGAAGCTGTAAGGCTATGCCAAAAAGCGACCTACTTCGTATCTCGTTAATTGGTCTCACAAATTATGTTAAGCTCTACCCCAAACTTGTAAATTACGATGAAGCAATTTAGGATTAATGTTAGTAAGGACATAGGAAGAAACCCTTAGTCCCGTGAAGAAGCATACGGAATCCAGGGGGCTCCAAGATGCCTAGGAAGCACTTGATTACCACGTATTTTAAGTGGGAAGTACGTATATGTTATGTATGTATATAGTGTGTGGACAGAATCCAAGTTCTGTGGGTTCTTCATTCGAAAGAAGCCACTTGGTTTGTAGAAAAACGTATGTTTGATTGATTGTTTGTCCATCTGTGGACAACAATAACAAGAAAAGTAATTAAACTTTTTCCTCCAAAATTCAAATAGTCTTCAAAATTCTTATCGATCAGATCGATCTCAAGGCGTTACAAATTTGAATCAAATACTTGGGGGTTATTCACATTAAAGAGTCAACGAAATATTAAAACATTTTTCAAAAATTGCACCAAAATAATGGATAATTGTTTACTTTCCTGCCGATTGCTTTCGCAATATAAAGTATTGCAATTCTGCTGTGAAAAAGGCATTTTTTACAGAAAATTATTAATTACCAAGCCATCATAACGAAAATGTGGGTACATCTAGCTCCTATGAAGACAAAATTACTTCCTCTTACACATTGTTTATTCACAATTTTCGTTTGGTGTATTCTTGATATCGAAAAGTAGGTTGACGGCAAATTGTCTGTCTGTCTGCGAACAACGCTAGCCGCTTAAACGTAAGCCTCTTCACCAAAGTTGATTTACCCCGATCGATTATATCACGACGTATTGCATTTGAAACGGATATTTTGATTTTTGGGGGTACTTTACGTGAAGAATCAACATTTTCAAATATGTATCAAAAATAGCCTCGCATATTTTATTAAAATTGTTCCTCGAGCAAAAGACAAAAGATCCGCAAAGAAATGGCGTAGTCACATTTAGTTGTAGTCCTTACATTTTTTGAAAACTGCAAAAGTTCAAACTTTTTCAGCTACGTCCTACAACTATCATAATAAAGATTATCTTAATAAGGAAGCTTAATATTTGATCATAAAAAACAGAATTCAAATAAAGTCATGTTCATTTTCTGAAGTTTCTATTAGTATAATTTTTGAACCATGATCGTTGCAATAACATGCCCACTTTTCACATTAAATGCAGCACAAAGATTGTAAAACACTAATGCTCTCTCGGTAAGATGACGGCTGTCCACTGATAGTTGACTAACCATCTCCCCGTGGGGATTAATGCTATCCATCCAAATACTCTTATGCACACAAAAGCTGTACAAGTTGTAGGATAGTGAATTCAAAATCCGGCATAATTCTCTCATGGGAGTGCTCTCGACTGTGCGGGTCGATGACGACTTTTCGACCACGTCGTGGACTTCCCCAACGCTTGTCTGCCAAACAACCAAGACCCAGGAAGATTAGCCCTGAGTAAGACCACGACAAAACGGTCGAAATGGCACAGCCTTCGACGCGGCGTCATCCGGACAGCCAAGATGTCTCGCAAAACTGTCGCGGAAGCCTACTACTTCTTTCCCAGATTTGGTTTCTAGTTTTACACGCAGATTTCAACTAGTTTTAACCTAATAAAAATCGTGATATTGTTTTTGTCAGGTTGGTGCGTTTTGTGGTACCAATCGCTATAAACATCAACAAGGATGGAGCTGCGAACTTCCTGGTTGTAACGACAGTGTTTGTGGCGCAAATGTTGGATGTTTCATTAACATGGGGGCATTACTTCTCCATACTCGTTCTGGCTGCAATGGGTAGCATAGCTGCAGCATCAGTGCCATTTAGTGCCATTGTCGTGCTTGTTATGGTTCTGAATGGACTGGGACTGAGTCAGGTTTGTTCATTCAACATAAGGAATAAACCATTGTACATGCGCGTGATCGTGTAGTTTGATGTTGAAAATTGAGATCATAGGATTTGGTCAGACTAATTAAAACATTAAATCATTTACTTGCCATCGTTTCGGAATATTTTATACCATCAGGAATGGTGAGAAAAATAAAAAAACAACAACTCTGTAAACATACATTTTGCACATAATTATTATTTATTATTATTTATTATTATTTATTTTATTTAATAGGTAATTATTACAGACAAATTAGCTTAGTTGATCCTATGTGGCTAGGCCGAAGGCCTTTAAGCCATTACAATACCTACATCCTTTCGCGTTCTAATCTTTCGAATTCTGGTATTCACCCCAAATGGTCGCTCCATCACATCAAAGCCGCACATAATTATCCCATAAACAACCGTGTTGTGCATGTTGTCAATGTTTATAGTGTTGTTTTATTTATTTCATCGACTCTAGTGATAGTATAAAATGTTTCACGTTACACTAAACTACTCACAATGATTAAACGTAAAATTATGATAAAGCTATTACAATGACTAACCCCACGATCTCAATCTACGAAGAAATGAATAACTGTTACAACCTTCTGAAGTATGTAAAAGTGTCAAAAATTATAATTTTTTGCCAAAAAATGTATATTATATTTAAAGGAGTCACGCCGGTCAGATTTCCCCCGGATTTTGACACTACTCCTCCGCAGTGGTCGCGGAGGCCACATTACTTTGCAATCGAGGAGATTTATTTGGCCACCGGAGCATTTCAGGTCGCCTTACAATCATGACATACGCGAAACTGGCAAAAGGGGCTCAGAACATAAACGGATGTCACTGCATTGCCTCTGACCGGCAGGCCCTCGGTTTCGCGTACCGGCAACAGAAGGGTTTTCGACACTTATTAGGTCGAATTCACCCCTGTCTGGACGGAAAACTCTATCGGCCGGTTGCTCTGATCGGTAGTTTTCCGTGGTTTCTCAGATCAACACCAGGCGAATGCCGGAGCAGTACCCTATCCAACGGGCCACGGACTGCGCGCGATCTTTCCTTCTTCCTTGTGCCATCACCACTCTTACTTCAAACATACATGCTCTACACTACCACACATGTCGAAAGACCGGTCGGGAGCTTAGAGCTTGTCCCGACTAGGGCGGTGCCCCGGTGGTTGAGTTGGTTGGTGGGAAGGTAGTGGTTGGGGAAAACCCCGCAAGAGGACGTAGTGGTCGGCGCCGGATTTCACCAACTAGCGAGGAAAGAACACTGCCACCTCCCGCGATGAATACGTACGGGGTTAATGACCATAGCAGTTGACGCGCTCTGAATCACTAATCAATCATTGCATATGTCAATTTGCGTAGACGTCCGTTATATGCAGTTTCCGACTACACGTTCTTCGGCGAGCAGTGATATTTTTAGGCTCTCCAATACACCATTTATGACAATAATTCTTATATTCCTGTATTTTAGAAATATAATTATTTTAGAAATAATTTATTCGATTTCTCTATACATCACACCCGGAGAGGTGGCTCAGAGCATTAACTAACTACAGTTGCTCTGACCGGGCGGTCCTGGTTTCGAGTCCCGACGGGGTCAGGATTTTCTGCACTAGCTTGTCAGCTAGATAGAATTCAGCCACTGTCTGGAGAAGAATTATATTTGCCGGCAACTCTGATTGGTGGTTTTTGTGCTTTTTCTGATCAACACCAGCCGAATGCCGGAGTAGTTCCCTCGCTAAAGGGTCACGAACCGCGTATGCTCTTTCCTTCTTCTTTCTTGTCCTATCCTCACCCCTTGCACACACACACACACACACACACTAACATGCACTACACTACCGCACATGCCGGGAGAGCGGTCGGAAAGTCTGAGCTTGTCCCGGCTGGAGAAGGGCTCCTCGGGTGGGTAATACCTTGTCGGGGAAAACCCCACTAGCTGACGATAGGTTGGCGCCGGATCTCACTAAAAACCAACCAACCAACCATCAATATATTACAAGATTTGGTTTTATAAACCACAATACCGAATCCTTTTTTCTTTACATTTGTTTTGTTTGAAATTTGATGTCTTAATAATTATTTCTACTATAATAATAACGCATGACAACAACCATTCCTGTTCTCACTCTTAGCGAATGACGAAACAATTTTCAATTTTGAGTACTGTAGTATCTGATATCTAATAGAACAGACATTAATAATATATTATCATTTCAAATTATTTTTTAGATCAAAAATATTTTTTTAATCCTGGAATACACGGGTAAAATCAACATACGTAAATACCCAGATGGAATGCCACAACACCTCAATTAAAAAAGTGACAATGTAAATGATTAGTGCTTGAAATAAGAACAGGAAATATAATTACATCAGCTTTGTTTGGTTACTTATTTTCAACTTGAAATTAATGAACAAAATCGAAAGTATTACTCAATACATGACAGGCACACATCTTTCTTATATTCAGCACAAATAGAGATTATTCATTTTCTTCATGAAAAGTTCTTTTTCTATATTTTATTTTTGAACATACGTTGCACCTAGCTTATTTTGGCAGTCCTGTTCTGATATCTGTAGTGATTTCAGGTAATATTTCTATTCCAAATTTTACACTTCCTAATACACAGACAGGGTGGCACAGTACCCCAAACAATGAAAAGAACATAAAGTAGTAAAAGGTAATGTGCAACAAATGCACTAGCACAAAGATAATCCACTCAAGTAGGAAAACACAGGGTCACGAAAAAAGCTCAACCATAGCGCAGAAAGAGTATATTTCAAACTACTCTGTGTATTCCAGGGTTAAGAAAATACCGTTTGAATAAACTCAAGGTGAAAATTTTTGAGCATTGTTTAGTAGCTGGTATTGTTCACATATTTTGGAAAATTATTTTGTAGTATCAGTGACAATGAAACGTGTGAAAAAAATTTGAATAATTGTTAGCATTATAATTTAGTGTTCTCTATGACTTCTTGGCTGTCCGGGTGACGCCACGTCGTTGGCAGTGTGTTACTACCCTGAAGAAGCCTGCGATATGACAGGCGCAACGTCGGCCTCTCAGCCAACGACGCGGCGTCACTCGGACAGCCAAGAAGTCACGTACTCGAGCCGCGGAAGCCTACGTGTATAGTTTTCTCTAGTCTACAGTACATATGCACAAGTAAAATTAAAGGAAATGATTTGTCAAATATCATATTGAACAGTTAACTAATATTCAACAGTTTGAAAAATTAATGACTTTATTCATTCAGAATTTAGTTGGTGGCATTCTGGCTGTTGAATGGATTAACGACAGAGCAGCAACGCTCTGCAACATTTGGGGAAATTGTTGCCAAACTAAAATACTATCGAAGTGGAACCGCAAACAGTTGGAGATCGACGACACGAAGACATGAGTGATAAGTGGCAATGAAGATTACTACTTTCTGTTTCATTGTATAATACTTTTATGTATGATCATCATCTTCTGGAAATTATATTATACTTCACTTAATCAAAGAGTTAGCATTTTTTGTATCGCTAAGCGTTAACTGTAGAATATATTAATTTTCGTTGCAGTTCTTAAATACAATTATGCCTGTTAAAATGATGAGGAATAAATAAAGAGGTACAAAGGCACTGCGAACGAAATAATGTCACACAATTAACTTCGAATATTTGTAATACTAACGCGACTACAAAAGTTAAAAAAAATACTTTCATTATACTTGCGTTAGAGGGATAACAATGTGCATGTCAGCCAACGATTAACATGTCACAGAGCAATGATGAACTCTGTATTTTCAGAGCAACCGATGTTTGTTCTAGAAACAGAAGGTACCGAATGTAAACTCTTAGTCAATAAAACAGTTCAACATTGAACATCAAATTTCCTGTACTGTCATTTCTTTTATAACGAAAGTACAAAAAATAAAACAGGGAACAAAAAAGAAGCAAGTTGATTATCACAACTAGATTGACTGATTATTGATCCGGGTGCATCAACCGTTAAGATCATTATTCCGCAAGTGTAGATTTTATTTGATTTGAATTATTGCCTTATTTTACGTGGCGACACTCGGGCCATCAGGCCCGCTCTTCCGTCTGACCACGCAAATTTCTCTCCTTTCATCAACTAGCAGAGAAAGGGAGGTATTTCTTGGGCGAGAAACAGCGATTTGAGGGTCATTTAGGCTTGAGGATCTTTTACATGCAATGTAAATCTACGAACATGGACTTCCCTCCGAAGGAAGGCATACGAAGTGTTTTTCGCCCTTAAAAATCACGGCTTCGGTTTGAACCCGCGAACTTGGGTACAACAGTCCAGTACGCTAACCGTTACACCATCGCCGCCGCGAAGTATAGATCATGTTTTTATCGCAGGAAGTGGCGGTGATCTGCCGCTAGCAGGTGAGATCCTACGCTGCCCACCTACGTCGACTTGGAGGAATTTTCCCTAACCAGGTATCTCCCACCAGCATAGTGTAGTGCATTTTAGCGTATGTGTGAGTAAGTGGTGCAGCCTGGACAAAACAAAAAAAAATGAAAAGTTCGCGCGTGGTCTGTGGCCCGTTTGTTAGGGTACTACACCAGCATTCGCATGATGTTGATCGATAGAACTACGCAAATCTACCGATCTCAGGAGCCGTTCGCTGTAATTCTCCTCTAGACAGAAGCTTAATTCGACCTAGTTGTGTAGCTAGTGTTGAAAATCTTGACACCGCCGGGACTCAAACCCTAGGAGGAACTCCTGGTCAGAGGCACTGCAGTACCATCAGTTGATGCCCTGAGCCACCTTTTCATTTTAATATCAAGGCGGCTGAAGGCTTGTGCTGATGCTGCAGGACGACGGGTACCTGCTGAGCTCGGGATACCACCGCGATACACCGGTATTCATTTGAGCTTCTCGAGGCGGTATTGTTGGCTCATTTCTTGTCTATATTTTACATGACTTTCGTTCCACACACATTTTTTTACTTTCTCACTACGGAGTAGAGCGCAAAAAAATTGTCAATTTGTGACATAAAAAACCTCTTATTGCATGGCCCTGGGAACGAAAAAGAGGATATAAAATTTTTCTTTAATTCAATTTAGGAAAAAGCTTCCTCTATCACGTGGTCGCGCCAGAATCCATGTTTTGTGGTTCACTCATACCGATATATCAAATGACGGCAAAACGTCTGTTCGTCTGAGAACAATGCTAGAGCTAGCGGCTTTTTATTTCAAAAATTCAGCTGATTTTCTTCAAATTTTATATTTCCGAATCGATTTGGCAAATGTCCAGACTCGTTGAAATTCAAAACCGATGTTTTATTTTTGGAAGGTAGTATACCTGCACCTGGGGCGTATCCGAAATTTTGAAGAAAAAAAACTTCGTTTTTGATTACATTTTTTTGTTGGATAGTGTGAATTGATATTTCCCAATTGATTTGTCTGAGGTCGCGTTTCTTGGAATTTGAAATCGATATTTTAATTTTCGGTGGTACTTTTCATGAAGCCTCCAGAACATTTTCCAAATTTTCAAAAAAAAAATTGCTCTATCGTTTATGATAACCTTTTGTTGTTGGATTGAGTGGCAAACGTTTAGGAGAATGGTGCAGATTTCCTGCTCGTTGCAAATCCTGATTTTTCAACAAATGCAAAAGTTTCAATTTTTTTCAGAGTCTTCCTACAACTAAAATATAAAAGATAAATATTTTTTCAATTAAATTTGTTCCTTAAAGATATATTTTGAGAGAAGGTCATTTACACTTTTTCGAAAATCTTATTACTTTTCACACAATTTTCAAGCCTCACTAGTTTTTAGTTGTTTCTTATTTCCCATTGTCGCTGCCATGTCTCTGAAATATTAACTTGTCTACACGCATAAAACATGTCTATTCCATGTAAAAGTAAAAGGCTGTTTTAACTTAAGGTTTAAGGCACTCGTGTCGCAGAGCAAAGTCCCTTGCCTTTCACCGAGGAGGACCGGGTTCGATTCACGTGCTATCTTTCATGAAATTTGTTCCAACGAAACGAGCTTGCCTGTTTCACAGGGGCTAGTCCAACCCATGTTAATCGTCCTAAACCCTACTTCTGACCTAATCTCCAATGAACAACTCCAGTCTATAACGAATTGAATACTTCCTAACTGCGAGGCAACATTAAACCTATTAGGAAATGCATGGAATAACGAAAATTTTAATATTCTTAGTGTTATTACTCAATAACTACTCATTTTTTTCTAAAAAAACGAGGACAATTATGTTAAGATATACAATATTAAGGGTTAAAATATTTTGAGAAAAATACCCTTGATCTAATATTAGACGTGATAATCGAAACATTATTCAAATGAGTTCTGTACTATTTTATAAGCATTCATTTCTTTGTTAGAAAAAAACGATAGGAAATGTAATTTAAAAAAATGTTGTAACGCCATTGGGGCTTCATGTAAAGTCCTTATAAAAATGAAAATATCTGTTTGAATTTTGAGAGGCTGTGACATCAGCTAGATCGATCACACAGGCATACAAAATAATAAAAAAAGCTGTCAGACGGACTTGCCGATGTATGCCAAAGCGCTGAACCCGAATCCAAAGCTAGATTTGCGACACCACCCTCCAGTTATTATTAAAAAGCGAAGAACACTAGAAAATGAGAAATTTCTTAATTTCAAACTTCTTTCCAACCTGTCCTTTGATTCTTAAGATTTGAAGCTTAAGGTTTATTTCGAAATGCAGAGCATTGACAGAAGTTTTTAAATCAGTTCATGTACACATTTACCAAATATTAGTAGTTTCGTATAATTTTCAGAAGCTCATTTTCACCTAAGCTCGTATGAGCTCTCTCAAAGACACCCTCCACCTACGTGGCAGTAGAGCCCTGACCTCCGATTCGAAAACCGCGCCTCTCGGACAGTGCTGCCACCATCCGCTGCGCGGCGCTAAAGCAAAACGGCTGCCGAAATTGAATTAGCGGCTGTGGAATTGGAGAGGGAAGGGTGATGCGATACGCTGGTTCGCTACGAAGAAGAAAGGGGTGATAGGGGGTAGAGGGGGGAGGTTGTTCAAAGAGGGTGACGGCGAGTTTGTTGGGCAAGGCAAGGAGTTGTGGTAGGTCGGAAAGAGAGTCTTCTCGACGACATGTCATCCACCGGGAGGCCTCCGCTGTGGCGAGATTTATAGGCTCGCATCGAGAAGTACCATATTGAAGCTTGTGACATCCCAGGTGTCGATGTTGAAGACGCTAAAAGCTGCCTAATTGATGAGTAAGTGCGAAACTTTCTTTTTACCAGTTGTAACGGAACAGTTATTCAAGATCGCCATGCTGAGTAAACGTTGATGGAGAATTTATGTGTACTTGAAACTAAACATTTACTTTCATGATTGCGCGTTTGATGTATGATTAGATTCGTAATTTACAGAATGTATGAACTTGAACATTTGTTTAGTAAAAAAGCTTTCTTGCTTCCCATACGGGTGAAATGTTAATTCAAAGTTAACTTTGAGGGTTCAACATTTACTTGGATGACAGGGTGACGCCGCGTCGATGGCGAAGGTGCCGACGTTTCGGTCGCCATACTGCGACCTTCCTCAGAGCATATGGCGACCGAAACGTCGGCACCTTTGCCACGGACGCGGCGTCACCCGGACAGCCAAGTAAATACTGCCTCCGGCCGCGGAAGCCTACGCTCTCATTTGAGTGGTCATTTGTAGTATTTGTGAACTTTAACTTTTTTATTGGAAGTTACAATACATTTTGTTGCTAAACAATATAATTAATCATTTAATATTATTAAACAGTGATGATACTCTTAACCCGTCAGAGGTAGCGACTGTGTGCTTTGAAGCAAAAGCTCCAAAGTGAAATCGTGAAATGCCAAACTCATTATTAATTCTTATTTTTTATCTTATAAATACGTCTTAATTTCACTATCTCATTTTTAATATCTTTTGTAAATAAGGATTTTATACGATAGTTATGATACTATAAAAACGAATTAATTTATGTTTTGAACACAATGAATGAAACATTTTCTATAACCACCGCTTGGAAAAAAATACACAATTTATAGTTAACTATTCTCAGAAGATTTGTTACATCGGTATTGTTTCCTTTCCGAAGTCTCTAGCCTTTTTTAATGATAGCAGATTTTTGTGAGTTAAAAGTGTACGTTACCAATTTTGTTATCAATACGACGATGCTATCTAGTAGCAATGTGAAGAACGGTCTGCATGCCACAATACGCATATACTTCAATTTTTTTGTGCTTGTTTTTCTTTCAACAAACGTGCTCTATAGTTCTGCAATTATACGTATTTCTCAGAAGACAGTGCAGATGGTCCTAAAATGGATATAATGATAAACTCCGTATTTTTCATTCTCTTAAGTGCAACGGTATTGTGGTCATGTACACCGGATATCAGGTATGTGTTTCACCCTAAGTATATTAAACTATTTCAATATAGAAGTAACACACTTTCTTTTGGACTCATCGTTCAGCATGTCACATTGTGGATACAACTGTCTAAAATGTGAAGATTGCAAAAACGAAAATAAAATTGAAGATATTGCACCATGTACCTCCCAATACCCCTGCATTGTTTGCAAAACTGAATGCACTAACGGGAATGCTACAAATAATAGTAGCACAGCAAACAACACCAATCAAAACTAATGAGTCTTAAGCAAAAAATTGTTAATGGATATAATTCTTTATTATGTACTCTTAATAGTGTTAATAAACACATATAATTCGTTTAATGTCAATACTTGATGTATTTTACTTCTATGTGTTTAGGAAATGAATACAGCAATTCATTAAAACAGAAGGTTGGAGAGCGAAAAAAGTGTCTCGTAGACCGAACTCACTAATCAATTGAAATGTTACAATTCGAATATCATACACCTTATCAACATTATAAAATTTCTATGGTAAAATATTTTTGCATTTACATTTGACTATTCGTCCTGAGAAACATTGAATACTGATGTTGATAGTAGGAAATAAGGTCATTTCACGTCAAATTGTCGTAGAATAGATATTTTCAACCCTCACCCTGTGCACCAACATCACTGAAACAATAATTTACCCGAAAAAAGGAAAGGAATATTATTGGTCAGCTGATGTTAGTAAATAAATGCTCCAATTAAGTCTGGGCCTGAGGGAAAGTTAAGTCCCCGCCCCTTTCTGGTCCCCCAGATTGTATTTCTTGTCCATCATCTCTGACAACCACACTAGTTCTTTAGGATTGAAAAGTAACTCACAATCTTACGGAGAAACCTTAAATGTAAATAATACAGTATTTTCTACCATTTTTAAATACACTCACAAAATAGTATTTAAATCTCCACACCACTTATTACATTAGCAAAAGCGAGGAAACTCTCACGGGCCGGCTCTAACGTTTAAAAAAATGCCGAAACAGTAAGGGTAATGAGTATCAAAAAACTACAACTGGTATCCTACATGATCACCAAACTAATTTGAATATGTGGCACTTTTTATTGTCATATAAGTTATTTTTGAAGGATTGACAAAAGGGTGTAAACTACTTAACATATACAGATCTTCAAATATAATTATATGTAACCTCAGTTGAATGATTTTAGACGCATGTAGTAATAAAAATATGAAGCAAAGGCAAGCAAGCTATAAACAAGGAAAACAAGAAACATCGCAAAATATTTCCATGGAGTGAAATGATCTCTCTAGATAGCTCTGAGCCAAGCATTTCTAAAAATCCACTGGAAACTCAAGCACTTTGTTTTTCACATTGAAATTTCTCCTACACAACACCCGTACACCATTTTTAACAGTTTCAAGAACTAAACTGCAGCAAACACCAAAGACCAATCTGCAGCAGCAAATACAAACGCCTACACACAATCACATCCCACGTAATGCATTTTTCAGGTGTCACGAGTTTCCTTGATGCACGAGTTTTGGGTAGTAGAAAGCACTGTCAATCTTCATTCCGTAAGTATGACACCCACCTCGATCAGGTTTTTCGTTCAGTCACACTGATCCCTTCAACAAATGATGAGCTGGCCTAGTGTTTTGCTTCTGGACATAAATGTAACCTCATTACCTGTGGACGTCTACTAGAGTTCAGTGGGAAATATATTTATTCAAAGTATCGTTCTTCATATTGTCGCGGCAGAAGTACATTCCGTCACGAACGACATGGTAAAGGATGGGAATATCTATAGCTGATTTGTCTTGAAAATAATTTTACTACATAAGAGGGAATATTTTGTTTACAATTCTTGTAAAAAAAAACACGTTCATTTCTTTCTGTAATCATAATTCAACGTGTATGTGGTTTAGGAAGGTAATCCAAGAATTAAGCAACGTGAACAGCAAACGCTCCCATTGACTTTTTCTATTCATTTACGTATGATTTATACTTTTCATCTTTCAGTTCACCTATTTTGGATATTAGCAATTCATATTTTAAAGTTTGGAAGGTTTTGGGGGAAAGAAACGCTCTTGCTATCGAGAAATATATTTTCATTAAAAAAATAAAAAAGGGCTTTATTATAAATTATTATAATACAATAATAATTATATTTTTAAACAATAGCTTAACTATGCACATTGTACAATAATTTGTGTTTAAGCATTGTGCTCTTAACTATGCACATTTTGCGTTTCCCCTTCTTCTTCTTTGTATTACTCCTCCACTTCACGACTAAAAATGTTAGAAGTCGGTTGAATATAAATCTACTCCAGTTATCGTGCGATAGTTTGAATTTGTTGGTCTTACAGTATGGTAGTCCAGCAGACACAGTCCAGCGGACGTCACCGGTTTTGGTGAGTGTTCGTACCACTTGGAGCATGTGTTTGGAACTTCTAGGGCGGTACGTATCTGCCAGTAGTGGTAACTACACACCCTATTGTGTCTTTGCATGTATTCAGTCTTTTCTAGAATTGGTGATATCTACGTGTTCTTGACATACGTGCCATTTATTATTCTTGGAAATTGTGAGAACCACTTTATCATAATGTAGTGTTCTCACTACTTGATCTTGGACAGCTATCAATTTTTTTTCAATTTTTGCTTCATTCTTTCACTTGTAAACAACATAAATTAGGGCTTTTATTGATGTACAACTTACCCATTCTTTTAAAATATTGTCGATGGGAATGTTTGTGTCTCCATGGTTACTTTAACATTTTTTGTGTCTCACATTTCATGCTAACCCGGCTGCGGTTCTCAAATTTACTCCTTCTGAGAGTCCCAATGGATCCAAATAGACCCGTATAATTTATTTTGCACATTATTTACTTTTTCAAGAATTACATTTTGTGTACATAAAATGAAAATAAATTTATACTCGGGCATTGTAATTATAGGAATTTATTTTATTTTTAAGATAGTGCAATAATGTAAAACAGTGGTCATCTGTGCAAAATGCATACTAGTAAATTAATGAATATAAAGCAAAAATATAAAAAATGTATTATGTACAAGTAGTGCAAACGCTAACGACATAATTTTACATGTATATTTTTTTTTATTACGAGCAGTTCAAAGCAATTTTGTTGTCTGTTTTATATAACAATTGTCAGTTCTCGTTTTTTTAATGGAATCTAACAAAACTGAAATTGAATTGTTGAATTATGTATTGGGTATCTTGTTTTCAATAAGAGATCACTTGACTAATTTCGTGGCAGGCGTGTTCTGTGCTCACCAACAACTTTACAAAAGATTCCCTTTGATGCGAGATATGTTTAGTATGTTAAGTAAAAGAACAATGAACCACATTTTTTTTTCGATGAATAAGAACTGATAATACATGCCCTTTGTCTGTAATTTTTTTAGATGTATAGATTTGTTTTCGCACATTGTTTCAAAGAGAGTGATGTGCCGCACCAGAAACTTCTAATCCAACTGGAATTATGTAAAAAAATTGTCACCAGTTATACGAGTATTGTGACTCTTCAGAAGTAAGAATATTAACAACTTTCGTTCCCAGATTTTGTTTTCCAGGTTACCCTTCTTGATTGCCAGTGTATGGTTGAACATTTCATACGTAACTTGTTTTGTTATCACAAAGAACACAAAATTTCCCTCCGTATTTGGCATGTACTGAAGAAACAGACAATTGTCTCAAAAAACTACTAATTATTCATCGATTGTTGCATAGAATTCAGGTTTATACAATATCAAAAGAGCAAAACACACATCTAAATATTACGTTCAAATATGTGAAAGACCTGTCTTGCCTTCGTACAAAGAGCTACGATTTTGCCAGCGAAAGGAGTAGCTGTTCTAAGAACTTTGATAGCATGTTGCTCGACGAAATATTGCCATTGTATACCTTATCAGAAGATAACGTCTCAGATGACAATTCAATCCTTTCGTAGCTGAATAGAATGAACTCACCGAGTTATTATATCAAATGTCTAATAGCAGTTCTACTTACGATACGCAACGGGTCCATATAGACCCGAATAATTTATGTGTAAAAAAATCATAACTAAAAATAATCATTGCTTTCATACTGAAAACAAATTAATAACATTTTTACATGGACAGAAAACAGTCAAACAATAACAAGTTACAGAACAAACGCACAATTTTATTAATCTATACAAGAAATTAAAATTTTGTTTTGGTCGAAATGTACCCGAGAACCACATCAAGGTTAAGTAGCAGTTCAGTGCTTGTGATATTCTGCACGTCTTGCATAGTTCTCTTTCCAAAGGTTCTTTCTACACTTACAATGCTCTGTTTCCCATTCTTCGGTCAGATGAAATGACCTGCCTCATCTTCAAATGAGGTTTCAATTTTTCTGCGGCCTTATCACGTGTCACAAAAAGTCAGTATACATCAGCTCGAGGGTGAGCGATATCATGCAGTGTGAGCAGTTTTCGGGTTTTTTGATCCATGATCCATCATTCGAGTTCTCAGGGTTTTCGACTCACGATTCGCTCAACCCAGTCCACTACTTGGGAACTGGGAACTGTACTCGACTACAGGCACCGCTAAACTACCTTTTGCAGCTAATTATTATTATTATTATTATTATTATTATTATTATTATTATTATTATTATTATTATTATTATTGGTATTAGTATTAGTATTAGTAACAATAATAATAATAATAATAATAATAATAATAATAATAATAATAATAATAATAATGATTATTTTCATTGGCTTGCCAGTGGAATATTTAACTAATAAAGAAAGAAAATATCAAATGTTATATGAAAAATTTATTGCCATACTTATTAAATTAATTGCCTTTGTAAAATAAATATATATTACAAATTATACCTCATTATTATTATGGATTTAATCGAGGTTGTTAGTAAATATATTCGTTTGGCATCCTCCTACAGATAGTGATAAGACTATGGAATATACAATACAGAATATTTTTAAAAAATATGTCAGTTTCCTCTGAAATAAAATCAACAGCGCGTGGTTTTTGAAATTTCACCTTTCGGTATTTCTACTTTCATGTTACGCTACTTTCTCGCTCAGTATTTTCCAATCTCATGACGCAAATATTTGGGTGATGGTAAGTGTGGGTATCTAAAACTAGAAATTACATGTGAGAAAAAAAAATATTAGTCCGTCAACATCGGTATTAGAAAATATTTGGCGATAATGTTTTTGGAAAAGACGTGTATCCAACATCATCTCTTGGAGCTTGTACAATATGGACATTGCTACGAACATCATTGTATCCTCTTATCAGAAAGCAGATTCCTGTTCCACCTCTCAATTATTTTGGGGAAACTGCAATTGCCTATAATATTACAGGCCGTTGCTCCTCGATCAACAACCCATTCAATTGCCAACATACCAGCAACCAAATTCTGTGGAAAGAGAAATGCGCGTTTACAAATGGAGTTTCTAGCAACAAAAAAAAATTGTGATGATAATAAAAATATTTGCACCTTAAAGTATATCAACGTGGGTTTATCAATTTCACTTTTAAACAAGAAAATAAGTAACAAATGTTTAGAATGGTTTTAGTTTAATTTTTAATATTAATATAATATCTACTACTTTTTATAAAAGCACGTGAAGCATAATGAATCTCCAATTCTACATTTAGTTCTCAGCCATGAAATTTCGTATAACATGTATAGTGGGAAGGAAAGAAGAACAGAAAATGTTGTCATAAAAGATTATTTAAATATGAAATGAAAAATGTGGAAAAACAGGAGAGCAAGTTTAAAACCCGACACCGCCTCACACAAACTAAACCTGATTTCATTTATCGTATCAACATTTGTTTTCTATTACAGAGCTTCCCCTATTTACTTGTTTTCGGGGTTTTCGACCGAGTCCGCATTGTATCCGTGTGTTTTAAAGTGTAGGCAGGCGAGCATGCAAAGAACTCTGGTGTACCGGCTACAGTAGGAAAATTACAGGTGAACTGTTAGAAGTAAAAACATTTACCCATTTGTACAATTTTCTGAGAATTAAGACAATTTTTTACAAACGTAATTACGCTTTCTTTCGAGTTATTTCTGTAGCCCCCAACATTTTTGTTCCTTTTTTAGAGGAGAGGCTTGTTGAAAAGGATATACGGTATTTCTCAAGAAATCAAATGTAAATAGTGACTTAGTTCGTAAGACGAGTGTTTTAGACGCAGCTGACACCTACAAGGCCTCAAGCCAGAAGTATCTAAATCACAGGAAGACGAGGACAGCCCACGGTCTGGTAACAGTCCCTAAACTATTCCAGCATTGTAGGCTGCAATTTCTACTTCCAAGAAAAGTTTTCTAGCAACAAGCTCGTGTCAAGAAAAGTTAACTAGTGACATGCAGCAGAAAAATACTGTCGTCCAAAACTACACAAAAGAGTTTGCCAACACCTAAGACAAACCCTGCTCAACAACAAAAAATAAAATACTGTCGTATATTTTTATGTCACCAGTTGGCATTTATGTATTTTTTGAAGAAACAAAAGAATAGAGCAACATAACGTTTATGTCATCTTTTAGAGTGCATGTAGTAATATCCTAAACAAAAGTTTAAAGAAATAAAAAGTTGGAGTTCTTTTTTGAGAAAATCTTGTTTCGTATTTTTTTCATTATAAACATTGTGCGTAATATTGCTGGAAAATTAATAAAAGTAAAAAATTGCATGACCTTAATGAAAGAACTAATTATGGACAACACATTTCATTTGAAGAAAATATCTCTATCTTCAATCTTGTAGTTGTAGGGAGACGCGGACTTAGAGAATTTTTGAAAATTCTGAGTTAACCACAAAATCTGACCTATGCCACCGTTATGTGTGTATTTTACTCTATTCGTGCATTAAATTTAAATACAAATTTGGGGCCATTTTTGAGAAAATTTTGAAAATGTCCGGGAAGGTTCATTTAAAGTACCCCCAAACTTAGAAGAAAGTCAAAATCGGGGCGTCTCAATTGGAGCCAGATCGACCGGGGAATATCAATTTTGGAAAAAAGCGTACGTATGATTTAGGCGCTAGTGGAGTTCAGAGACTGACGGACGGACGAACAGACAGACGGATGGACATTTTGAAAAAGAAGAAGAAGGAGAAGAAAAACACACTTTTTCTGTATCAGGAGACCCCAAAACGTATACTGCCGTTGAAATTTAGAAAATAATTATCCGCAGAATTATTTAACTTTCCCTATACTACGTATATTACTCCGCATATACGTACTATATGGGAAAGAAAAAAGGAATTAATTCTCTTGAATCGGGAGAATAATGTTCATTTTCAACTTTGAATAATGGGAGGAAGAGGAACAGCGTGCAATTCACCCTCAACGGTTTAGACGAGAGTAATTCGCCACACAATGATTTAATGCCCCATATGAAGAACTTGTTATTTTTACCGGAAACGGCGCAAACCATAGTAATGATAAGGGGGCGGATTTTAAAGAACTTTTTTTCTTTTCACTTTATGACAATGCCGTTTAGTACAGCAATTGATTTTATGTTATGACAAAAGGAAATGAACCATTTTATGATTACTTTTTAACATTTATCGTCGATTTCGACTAATATATTATTTGTTAACTTCTTACGGGATAATAATGCACTTTTAGCTGATGTCATTGATTTCAATATAATTTTAATGGTACTTGCTTCAAACAATATTTACGAGGTGCAAGAAATGTTCACCACAGAATTCCTGGAAAGCCTATTCGATCTCTTCGCTCATATATTGCAATGTCAGGTGTTGTGAGTACTAAGTAATCAAGTAAGTTCCTGTGACACGCAACGCGCCATTGTCAGTTGGGCCGATTTTGGATATATAAAGGCAGGGATTTTATTTTAAAGAACAGTCAAAACAAAAGTTTGCGAGTTGAGTTCACTTAAACACAAGGAAGAAGCCTCAATAGCATCAGTTAAATATCAAACAACAGATACATGAAGTGCTGAAAGCACCAATCCGCTAATAATTCAACAAAACATTATTTACATGCCTAAATTTATTTAAACATTGCGTCAACATAGTAAAGACTCAGATATAACTTATAAGTGTGTAGTAGTGAAGTAAATGATAAACTTAATTCAATAGTTGCTTACCGCTCAATCATCAAATTGTAGATGAAAAAGCTGAGTATCACGCCTTCATGATACAAAACAGAGACTCTCGCGTTGTGTTATGCTACTTGTTTTCATCAATAGATTTAGAAGATAAAAAGATAATCTCAGAGCTGAGTTGCACGCCGAAGATGTACATATAATTCGTCTCTGTTCTTCATTGACCTAGAACCACATCCCTACAACAGAGAAATATACAATATTAATAAAATACTGATTGATCCTTTAAATTCGAATCGTTATACAGAAACCACCCTTGTGGTGCCACTGGTGTCAAAACAAAAATCTCATGACATTGTAAAGCTACTCCCTGACGCTCCAAACGCCTGTGTAATATTTAAGATATCCCCGTGGAAAAGAATAAGCAATGCTTTTATCCCACTGTATATCCGAATTGTATTTCACAGGAATGTATGCTCCGTGACAGTCCAACGAATATGAAGGAAACAAAGTCTACAGATATTACATAAAGACACACATCAAGCAAAAGAAAAGATTAGCTTCTACTTCACAGTAGAATACACATGTCCGGATTTCCTAATGTGATGAAGACTTGATGTCAGATACCCCTAAAATTCAAAATACTACAACATGAAACAGTGATGTAATGATGAGTACGATGACATTACAATACGCGCGAGGAACGAGGTATTTTGATAACGAGTGATTTTAAGAACTGTCTTTACGAAATAACACATTCCCTAGCATTTTCTTGAAGTTTGCTATCCAAGGCTTTTTTCTCAGTGTTTCTTAGTGTCATTAGTGTAGGTAATGCTTTATCCCGAAAGACGATGATGTTCCTCCTGGTTGGTCTGATCCAGTGTCGACCTACAGGTCGGATAGAGGGGGATTTCCCTCGCCAGGTATCTTCCGCATTGGGACACCACCCCAATCCTGGGCAAGCTCTAGACTGCCCAGTAGCCTCGTTTGTGGTAGTGTAGTGCAAGTAAGAGTAAGTGATTGTGAGAAAAGGAGAAGATAAGGCAACGAAGAAGGAAGGAGGATGGCTCGCAGGCCATGTCCAGTTTGTTAAGATACTGATCAGATGTTCGCTTTGTGGTGGCAGAAGAATGCACCTCAAACTCCCGATCAGAGCAGCCAACCATTCGAATTCTCCCAGAGACAGCAGGTGAATTCGTCCCAGAGCCTATGAAGATAATGTGGAGAATCCGTCATAGCTGAGTCTTGAATCCCAGGTCCAGTTCAAGACGTTGCAAATACAATGCTGTATTTGACGCGGCGCCAGGATAGCGATGGTCTGAGCTAAATCAGCGAGTTCAGTATTCCGCTTTACGTGTGCTTTCATCTGTGTGTGTGTGTGTGTGTGTGTGTGTGTGTGTGTGATTACTAGGGAATGGATTTTGATGACCTAAAACATTGCCAAAAATTAATAAAATGTTTTTAAAATGCCCTAAACCCAAAGAAAAATTACTTAAAAAGTGTGTTCAAAACAAGTTCGGATGGTTTTGAAGGCGTTACAGGAACCTTAGATTATATACAATGGCTGACATTACAATTTCTGAGCGAAGAAGTCAAATAAGCTGTGGAGAACATTTGTTGCACCTAGTACATAATATTTGAAGCTAGTACCATTAAAATGATATTAAAGTCGTTGAAATCAGCACAAAATACATTAAAAATGACCGAAAAATGTAAGAAATGACTTATTACTCGAAATCGACGAGAAATGCAAAAAAAAGACAAATACGTAAAGTGGATCATTTCCTTTTGTCATGACATAAAAAAATAATTTTAATGCTAAACGGCATGAATCTAAGGTGAAAACAAAAAAATGCATTTCATTAAAATGTGTAATTACCGTCCTTGTCCAGAAAAATTAGTATATATTAAAATTGTTATTAAAGTAACTGAGAAAAAAATTAATAGTAAATAAATTATCGTAATAATACGGAAGCAAATAAATAGTAAATAATTCAGCTATTTTCCACTTTGAACGAATAAGATTATAAACTCCCCAATTTGTTTCTTCAATTTTTATTAATAAGCTGTCTATCTGCATGAAGCCAGACCCAGCTGAAATTGCCAGTGAGCAGAATTGTATAATCGCGTATTAGCATCGTATTTTTACATCATCCTTCCTCTTAAACTACGAAAAAAAGTTATCGTAATAGTAGTTATCGTATTAGGATTACCGGAGTTATCTAGTTACCTAGTATTAATTAAACGTATTCTCACGAATGACTCCACCTCTATACAATTTTTATTTTCAGTGTTGTCATTACTTATCATTATTACTATTATTATTGTTGTTACTGTTATTATTAATATTATTCGTTGTATGTTGCTAGTTATTCCTGTTAATCCTTTTCTTCATGACAGTGAGATGGATGAGACATTGGTTATCATTTAGGACATGCAAAATCAACCCTCACAGATACCAGGATTTAATATTCTTCGTCTCCTGATGGATAATTGTTTTCGAGTCCATCCAGAAAATTCCAAGGAATTTCCAAAAAAAAGTGTGTTTGCGTGTTTTGGCGCTGCAATCTAAGTGAATAGAATTAAACCAACGCCAGCCAAACGTCAAGCTATGCATGACATTTAAAAATGCTCAACCTACAAAAATACTTTTAAAACAGTTTACGGCATCGGCGACGTCACATTCAACCGACAGAATTATACCTTTTCGTAGATGACAACCAACCTGTGGGAATCCCAGACTGCTCAAGAGCATTACCAAGACGGCAATGGTGGTGAAGGGCACAGCGGGCGCTATCACGCTGCCCATGAGCGACAGGATAGCGATGGTTAGGTAATACACCCAGGTCAGCTCGCACCCTACCATCTGCGAGATGAACACGACGGCGATCGCCAAGCGACAAGCGGCGCCGTCTTTGTTTACGTTTATGCCAATGGGAATGACGAACCGCACTATTCTATTAAACAGACAGAGAGAGAGAGAAGGAAATCATGACAGTTATACATCATATACATATGCACATATCAGTATACGTATGCATTATATCATTGCAGTTTTTCATAACGTGGCGCGTCAAGGCCCGTCTTCACGATAAAATACAGGTCACTCCATTTTGTGCTCGTGCCGCTAGATGTCGCATGATCGAGAACCGTATTGAGCACTGCTCCAAATCGTAAACATTCAAGTTTTCGTATGTCGAAGTATTTTTGATAATACTGTTAATCTACACGGTCTATGTGGTATATCTATTATGAATTTTGAAACGTTTAATATGATAAGCAAGTCAATGACATTTCGAGTAATTCAAATTTTTAAATATTTCAACGTACTTTAGGTAATGATTTGTCCAGGTTCCAAATTAATTTTCCCTTCGGTAAATCTGTATTTTAAGTCATTTAATTACTATTTACTGATAGCTAGATTCTTCCTACATGTGCTTTGAAAATAAAACTTTCCTTTGTGCTTTCCTTGAGAATAAGCAAGACTAAATAAAAACAGTGCTTTGATTAGCATAACCAGAGGGTTTTTGCAAGAACCAGATTTAGTAATTGTTTAATTAAATGTGAAAGGATAGTAAACGTAGGAATAAGAATTAAAAATTACCTTTCGTCAATTCCTTCTTTCAGCAGACAATCTATGCACATTGGCATAGTGGCCATGCTAGATGACGTCACGTACCCCGCGACGACAGCTTTCATAATAACAACATAAAACCTGAGAGGATTCACTCCAGCCATAATGAACAACAACAAAGGGTACTGAATAACAGCAATCACCAAAAATCCTGCATGTAGTGTCAGTAGAAATATTCCCCATGTACTCATGTAAGTGCCAAAGTCTTCAATCCGTACGATCTCAGAGAAAACTAGAAAGAATAGAAAAAATGGAGCAGCCCATACTACCCAGTGCGCCACCTTCATCGCGACATTGTACACTTCTGTGGTCAAGGCGATAAGGCCCTTTTCCCTCTCTTGCAATAAATTTAAACTCGCACCAATAATGATCGCCATGAAAATCATTCCTAGTAAGTTCATAGTATAGCTCTGTCTACCTGCCACGTCCCACGTCCACAAGTCTGCTTGATCCGTATCGGGGTCCTCCTCAAGAGAACTCGAATTTCTCGTCGGGGGCTTAAGTACTGTTTCGTACACATGCACGTACATTTCCATCATATTTGTTGGGATCATGTTGCGAAGCATATCAAGAAATACGTCCACAAGGTGGCATCTCCTTTGTTCTTCCTGGTTGTCCAATGATCGTGCTGCCGTGGAACCACCAGAACTTCCAGGGTGGATGAGCACAACCGTGGCGAGCCCCACGGCCGTCGAGAGGACTTTTGTAAGCACCAACAAGAGAGCGAATTGCCAACCAATTGTTCTGGAAACACTGAGATCTAACGTAGACACGGCAGCAATTATACACGCGATAATGAGCGGTAGGGACGTACATTTTAGAAGACGAATTAAAATGTCTCCGATGAACACTAAATACCGTTCTTGCTGTTTGCTAGGTGGTTCTGCGAATCTTCTTACAATGATTGCGATAACGATTCCAAGTATTACTGAAAGTACCATTAAGTATGTGAGACGATTGTTCCATAGACATTTCTTGATTTTTTTCCAGCAACTGACGGTTTCTTCTTTGTCTTCCATTCTTAAAACAGGTTATTTCACCATTACTAAACAAACATCATAAACACACACTTGTAATTCAAACAGTAATATGTCAGCTTCTTTTGTTTGTTTGTTTTTTGCCCTCTAAAAACAGAATCGGAACAACTGAAAACTTGGAAAGGCAATGATGATATTATAAGCAATGACCATAAAGCATATTCTCAACCTTCACTTTAGTACCCAGGCAGTTAAATATGGTCAAACATGGTGTTTTTGAAAGTTTAAAGAAACAGACGGTTTACAGAGTAAGTTATAATATGCGACAAAAAATGGATTTCAAGATTTTAAAAAATACAGGTTTTGGATGTTTCTGATGCCCAAAAAGTGTTGTTTTTTTAAACAGTGTCATATTGTCCATCAGTCTGTGTGCCTACGAATAATAATAGCGCCTAACCCGTACATAGATTAAGATAACACCTCCAAAATGTGTTCCCACTCTCGCCGAACTTGAAATCCCGCGAATTCCAAAATGAGTTTTAATGTTTGGGCATACTTCACAGTAGCTAGTACCACCACCATCACTCTATTTATCTAAGATCATTACATTTAAGATTGTACAATTTTTTTTGTGGGCAAGTACAAATCTGGCCATAAGCATTCGTAGGGGGCTGCTACACCCTTCCACGTAGTAAATCACTGTGTTGTGTGTAAGGCACCACCCCAATACAGTGAATGCGAACTTCCTAGAGCCAGCCCCCCCCCCCCCGCTGTACGTCGAGATCCGGTCCCGACCTTCCGTCTGCTAGCGGGGTTCTCTCCAACTAGGTATCTCCCTCCAGTGAGGCGCCGCCCCAGCCGGGACAAGCTTTAAGCTCCCGACCGGTCTCCCGGCATGTGTAGTACGGCGTGTGTAGTGTATGTGTGTACGGGGATGAGGAAAGTATATGGAAGGGGAAGGTGAGATTGCGCGCGGTTCGTGACCCGTTTGTTAGGGAACTGCTCCGTCATTTGTCTAGTATTAATCGGAGAAACCACGGATTATTACCGATCCGAGGAGCCGGCTGCTAGAATTCTTCTCCAGACAGCGAGTGCATTCGACCCAGCTAACAAGCCAGTGTAGAAAGTGCTACCACCATCGAGACTCGAACCTAGAACCACCCGGTCAGAGGGACTGCAGTGACATCAGTTGATGCCATGAGACATCTCTCTCAGTTTATTTAATGGAAGTAGAACACGATCTGTTGTATTCCTTTTTTGTAAGCCCCCTAATGGTATAAGAATAAAATATAATGTAATGAAAACCAGTGTCATTGTCGCGACTGGGCTGGAATTATGAAATATTTATTTATACAAGCTATCTGTTAAGCGAGTTATAAAATAGTGAAACGTGATAGTGAAGTGATAATTCGACAAGAACAAAAAGAATGGACCAGTGAGAAGTGAACGGAGAAGACTAAAAATAGTAATTTACAAGCTATGTATGTAGCTTATTTAGAAACCCTTACAATGGATAACCTTTACCCAAATAAGGGATGTGAACAGGGTAATAATAACAATAATAATAATAATAATAATAATAATAATAATAATAATAATAATAATAATAATGATTATTTTGAAATATCCCTCACGCTTTGCATGTGCACATTTCCAACAATTTGTATACATTATTGCATTTGTGAGTGAAAGTCCTTCGAATAACTCCCAACATGTTTCTCGAAAACTCAAAATATTTTTTTGAATATGAACTTTAAATTTCGCATTTACAGAAACACTTAAACTCCATTTTTTACATAGCAAGCCGAGAGAGCAAGTACAGCTGGCAAACGTATGTTGCAAGACCGAAAAGCAAGACGAGACCAATGACATTAGAAAACTAATTAGTACGAGAAAGCCTGTGTCATTTGTAGCACCACTAGTTATTTTTGTTCTCATGTTTGTATTGTTTGATATGTAAGAATAGATTTATTAACCTTCCTTTTAAATCTTCTGTTTTTGTGGTGTGGTCCATCATTTTTACATTTTCCCCCAACTTTTTGCTGTGCATTCCGCTACCAGATACAGTTTTCTCAACCCATACCTGACACGTAGATCGATATTATGATCATTAGATATGAGAAATAAAATAGCAGTGGGCGTTGGAACTCCCATAACTCAATTTGTCATCATCATTGCCCGTATTATCTTATGACGATCTGATTTATGCTACTTTCTCCTCTTCAATTGGTATTAGTAACACTTTATTGATGTAGGTTATTTAACATGTGGTATTTTATTTCGTGCATTGGTTACAAGAACTTGAATTAACTATTAAACATGTTTTTACATTTAAGAAACTCTCACAATATTAATACAAATTAACGATACTGCCTATATTACAGCCTTCTGAACGCAATGCTAAAATGTCCTAGCTGTGAGTCAAGTCTATAAATTCTTTCACATTTCGCTGACTTTGTCATCCATTTTCTTGAGAAGTTTTCTGTTCCATTTTTCAAGAATCTTCGGAAAAACACAGTTTCCTAGTACATTGCCTACAGTTGCTATTCGGTCGTTCATCCATTCAACGGCGAGTATACCAGCCACCAAATTCTGCGGAAAGCGGAAACGGAAAAGCGTAGATAAAAATGTCACAGTAAATGCAGCTATGCATCATACGCATTCAATCACAAAAGGACTAATGCTTAATCAAGTTTTAAATTTGTGCAACCTTATTCACAAAATACTTTTGATAAATGTGGTAGCACCTGAAAATAGATTTCTGGTCTTTATTCCTCTACCCTAAAAATAAGTGACAAAAAATTTAAATGCAACCCACCTCAATGCTAATGCATTAGACATTATTACTGCTCACTGAATTTCAATTCACGTTGACTTAAACACAATGTATTTTATACTTTCAGTATGTGCTTGTCACAATAAAAATTGTAAATTAATGAATATTCAATATTTATTGATAGTTTTAACAAAATGTTTTTCGTTTGCTGTATTTATTGGTATTTTTCTAGATTTTACCAGGGATATGCAAACTTGACATCAATGCAATTTTCGACATAATCAGAAACAAGAGGGAAATATTTATGTATTCAAATATGTTATTTATTGATGGAGACTTTCCATAGCAGTAATCAATCAACAAGTAGATTTAAGTTTGTATAGACTTCAATGTATTCGCTCTAGGTAGGGGTACGGTCGGGTGCCAGCCAATCGGGCGAAAGGGCACCGATCTTACGTTTTTCACAGCGGGGAATCATAGGGAGTAGTGAGAAAGGTTCTTCAAATATCGATCCGATTTACGCAGTATTAGTGGAAGTTTCCACCGCAAAAGGCAGAAAATACAAACCGAGAGAAGGAACTCAAACTTTTTCAAGACGCATCCTAGATCCGCACGCATTCTTGTGAATGTTGCAGAAGAAAGAGAATTCGCACGCAGCCAAAATCCTCCTTAGATTCTGCGCACGAATCAGGAGTTAAACAGTCACGCGCGCGTAAACTAAACCCATGGTAAATGACGAAGCACGAAACTATAGGAAGGGATTTTCGGTCCCAAAGTAAAGTGATTTCGTAAATGCACGAAAATATCGATAGGATGGGCAAAGAAATCCATCGAGGCGAGTAACATCGGACTGAGCCACAAGTCATATCTTGGCCGTAGTAGTTGAACTTACACATTTTGACCTGCACTCGGTTCCCCGCATCACACAAAAAGAATTTCGACCGCAGTTTGATTTTAAAAGTGGCATGCGGACCGCAATCTGCCAGGGCACGCGACAGAGTATTAAAAGTCCTCTTAGAATGCAGAAAGGAGCTGCACGTATGAACCGTGTCGCTCAGTTATGGCCACTGTGATACGGTCAATGAACTTTCAAAAGATTATAGAGAGCCCAGGTTTAATTTGGACGTGTTTCAGAATGATTTTCTGGTACTAACGGGAACGAGGTAAATTTATCAATATTCGCTGTTCAAATAAGTAAAAGCAAAAGTGTTAAATTGAAAGAAAAATCGGAGCCACTAATTTATCATTTATTGTTTTATAAATAGTTGTTCAAGGAAATATAGGACTTATTAAAAAGTTTGTGGATAATAGGAGTATGTTAGGAACATAAGATTACGTATATGTGTGAATGTGTGTGCGAATGCGTTATATAATATTTTAATAATAAATTGCAAGTTTGATATTTGAGAGCAAATTTTTCAAGCATTTATTTGAGATTTTGTCATTTGGAAAAATTAGATAGTACATTCAAACTCGATCCTGCTAACCCGACCAGCGAGAGCACAGAACCTCAGCCGCGGTAAGCAAATCAAAAACTAGTAAGGCAACAAAATTCGGTCGGCACTTAAATACCACCTATATGTTCGATCTAGCGTCCAAATAACATTCAGGAAGACATTAAAGTAGCACGAAACAAATTTTCCCCAATATCCCCAATCCTAACTAATAACTAATTAACTTGAAATGAAAATAAAAACGCATTGAAGACACATTTCGTAAATTTCCAATATTTTTATTCGAAAATTTCGAATATGTAATAAGATTACGAATATTAATGTACAGCTTTCACTTGTCTTATGTCGAGCTTTACCACTGAAATTAGTCGAAGCTGAAACATTTCTAGTAAAAGTCGTGAATTTTAGTACAAATTGAACTAGTGTTATGAAACAAAGAATTTGAAAAACAGCAAGCCCTCCTCATAAGTACATGATTATCCTCAATCTAATTTTTATTACTTACTACAGAATTACAAGATGTACAACTTTGCTTCCGCCGTTTTTCAATAGTTGGCTACAGTGCTAATAACGGTCGCGATAAACAGATCGCAGACGTCAGGCAGTTAGCTGTGAGCTTCGGCAACATAACCCCATTCAAACATTAGTGGATTTGTGTGTGCAACGGAACGTTGTTCGCGATTGAAAATGTCAGTGTACGAGCCGAATTCTCGCTCATTGGCGGGAGGCTCTCCTTTTTTGTTTCAATATGAAGAAAACTGCGGCTGAGTCTCATCGAATGCTCTCCGATACTTATGGTGAGGACTGTATTAGTGAAAGAACATGTCGCGAGTGGTTTACAACGCTTCAGGAATGTGACTTTAACGTGGAAGACCGCATAGTGGCGGAAGAGTGAAAGTTTTTGAGGATGCAGAATTGGAGGCATTGCTGAGTGAAGACTCGCGTCAAACTCAAGAAGAACTGCGATGATCATTGGGGATGACACAGCAAGCCATTTCAAAACGTCTCAAATCCATGGCCATGATTCAGAAAGAAGAACATGGGTTCCATATGAGTTGAAACGAGAGACATTGAAAGGCGTTTGTGTGTTGTGAACAGTTGCTTCAGAGGCAAAACGGAAGGGTTTCTGCATCGTGTTGTGACCGGGGACGAAAAATGGTACATTACGATAACCCTAAACGGAAAAAATCATGGAGGTATCCCGGCCATGCTTCCACGTCGACGGCCAAACCGAACATTCATGGGTCCAAGATCATGCTCTGCATTTGGTGGGACCAGCTCGGCGTCGTGTACCATGAGCTTTTAAAACCAAGTGAAACAATCACAGGTGATCGATATCGAACGCAATTAATGCGTTTGAGCAGAGCATTGAAAGACAAACGCCCGCAATACAGCGAGAGGCACGATAAGATGATTTTGCTGCATGACAATGCCTAGGCCCCACGTTGCAAAGAGTGGTCAAAACGTATCTGGAAACGTTGCTTGGGACGTCCTACCCCACCCGCCGTATTCTCCAGACATTGCTCCCTCTATCACTTGTTTCGATCAATGGCCCACGACCTGGCTGAGCAACACTCCGATCTTTTGAAGATGTCAAAAATGGATTGATTCGTGATCGCCTCCAAAGATGAAACAATTTTTCGACGCGCATTCGCACACTGCCGGAAAGATGGGAAAAAAGTTGTGGCCAGCCGATGGACATTACTTTGTATAATTCTGTTAAGCAGTTTTGTTCAATAAAGGGTCATATTTTTGAGGAAAAAACGGCGGTAGCAAAGTTGTATACCTTGTAATAATACGTGAAATCATATCAGAAAAATAGTATTTAGACTTAACTAAATTAGGATTTTTTCTACGTAACATAAATATTTGTAATTTTACAGAGACGAACCTGGTCTAGTCCCAGTGTGTTCAGTAGCATTATCATGACCGCAATGCCACTAAACGGCACCGCGGGAGTTACAATGCTGGCCAGAACCGAAAGGACACCAACAGTGAAGAGTTCTCCTAGAGTCAGTTGGGCATCAAGCATTTGTGCCACGAATATGAGGCAGATAGGATAGTAGCAAGCAGAACCAATCTTGTTGAGATTGATGCCGATGGGCACCACAAACCGGACTATCCTGTCAGAAGTTACAACAATTAGCATCCACTCGTCACAATTTTTGATGGATTCCATTCCACATTACTTAACGGGTAGATACAGCTATTGCATAAAACATTTTGAAGATTTTAAAAAGTGCTACCTTTCGACTGAATGGTATTTTAAATTGTAACTTATTTGTATTTTTTGCTAACTTATCCTGAATGGAAATTTATATTTTGAATGAAGATAAACTATTTATGATATCCACTTTTTTATTGCAAGTCAGAAAAAGTATATATATGAAATGACCTGTAATTTCATTTTTCGAATATCTTAATTTGAAAGTGTAGTAGAGTCAACACTATTCAGGTTTATAACATAACAGAGAATGCTAACCAGTATTGATCTTTTTTAATATATTGAATAACATAAATGATTTTAGTAATAAACTTCTTTAAAAAGAAACAAGTGTAATTAAGCTATTTTGTTTGCTCTGTGTATGGTTTGTATGTACAGAAAAAGTAACACCGAAATAAACTAGTGGTTCTAAAACAGCACATACTTTCTCTCCAAACTTTCACGCGAAAAGTACTCTAATTTTCAAAAAATTGTATGTGACCTTATTTCAAAACCTATCTTTAAGGAATAGATTTGATTAAGAAAAAAATGTATGTCTTCAACTTTCGCAATTTAAAAAATATCAGTGAATTTAACGATCATGTGACCAGCTCCATTCTGCTAAACATGTGTCACTCTATTTCACAACAAAAGGTAATACAAAAAACGATGGAGCATATTTTTGAAGTTTGGAAAATGTCTCAGAGGCGTCATGTGGAGTACCCCTGAAAATCAAAATATCGATTTCAAATTCTAAGCAACATCAGCTAAGTCAATTGAGAAATATCAATTTTGGAGAAAATCTGCTGAACGCTTTATCCGCTAGCGTAGTTGGCTGATGGACGGATTTATTATTTGATGCCGACATTCGATTTTTCGGTATTAATGATCCCCAAAACATAGATTACCTGTGTGACTACCACGTCCTACTCCTAGGGAGAAAGTAAAAATCTATTTATTTAAAATTTCGAGTCCTGTTCATCGGTCTGTCAATCCAGCAGTGCGTTATACTGTGCAGTGGAAGATCAATTTGACCATAGTTAGAAACAACTCTTGACAGACTGACAATGTAACATCCGTCATAGAGGCATTAATACGCAATAAAAAATAAGTTCCGACGCACTTATAATTTATGATACTCTTATTTTGAAATACCGAACGGACACGTTCTCTGTGTTTTATATTGTGATCTCTAAAACTGACCTTTCGTCAACTCCATCTTTCAGTAGACAGTCAATGGTGATTGGCATACAGGCAATACTGGAGGATGTAACATATGCTGTGATAATTGTTTGAATCATATTAGAATAAAACTTGAAAGGATTTACTCGAGCCAGCACAAACAATGCCAACGGATACTGCACAAAAATGAGCACTAGAATTCCTGCGTGCATTGTTAGAATGAAAATACCCCACGTTTTGACGTAGGAGACAAGGTCAACAATGTTCATAATTTCAGACATGACCAAAAAGAAGAGGAACACTGGGGCCGACCACACAATCCATGTTGCCAGTGACATAGCTACTGCTTGCACTTCGGAAGCAACGGCGAAAAGCCCTTTCTCCTTCTCCTGTGAGATATTTAAAGACAGGCCGATAATAATGGCTATGAAGATCATTCCCAACAAATTCATGCTGTTAATGTACGTACCCCCAACTTCCCATTTTAGCATGTCATCTGTATTGTTTCCTTCCGGTCTCGTGAGTTGGGTTTGATATTGCTGTACATACATTCTTATCATGTTATTTGGAATTAAATTGAAGAACAAGTCAAAAAAGACGTCCATTATCATGCCAACTTTTTTAATTTCATCGTTGGAGTCTGACGTTTTTTCCTTTGACCCTGGGTGGATGGATATGACGGTTGCAAGACCCACACATGCTGCCACACATTTCATAAAGAGTAGTAGTAGTATTAATTGCCACGTGATTGTTCCCGAAGCAACCAAGTCTAAAGAAGTAATTGCAACGACAATGCAAGCTACGATCAGAGGTAGAGCTGCACATTTCAACATACGGATTAAAATTGTTCCCAGAAACTCTAGGAATTGATGATAATCTTCCTTCAACGGTTCTGCTTGTGTTTGAATAATTATACCAGCAATGAAGCCTAGTACAACTGAAGATAGCATCATATATGTTAGACGATGTTTCCATATAAATGCTTTAAACTTCGTCCATTTACTTGTTTGTTCTTCCATCTCGCGAAGTAATACTTAAAAGAAATACATATTCCCTTAATAGTATAAACAAACATGTTAAAAACAAACATGACGTTTGGTAATGTGCCAGATTTGTAGATTATTTCCAAGACAAAAGAATGTCAATAAAAAGAGTTGACATAAAAAGTTTGTATTTGATAAACGTTAAGGACGTGTATATAAGTTGAGAATGAAAATGTAAGTATATATTTTCTTGATGAGCAGGAATTATATACTACAAATCTCTTTCATTAAAAACAGTTCACTGATTTGTATAAAAACTCTTTCGTAGTTCGTGCATGACAAACTTTATTATTTCAGTCCCCGGCGAGGAGGTTAGAATAGAATGGAGATGATATGACCGACTTTCGTCATTACGGAAAATGAAGTGAGCCCTGGGCGACTTTGGTTCGGCTATCAGAAGTTCAATTTGAGTAACTACTTCAATTCCATCTTTTAAGTCATATACTATTTTTACTTAAGAGGATATTACTACGATAAGGAACGTGTTGTAAATATTCTTAATAATATTATAAAAATATTAGGAATCCCATGAATTCATTAAGTTGCAGAACAAATATTTTAAAACTCCTATTTATTTGTTGTCTTAATCTGATGCCAAGTATTCTTGAAATAGATTTCTACCTTTCACTTCACATCAGTGTGCAACCGTAGAGAAACTCATTTCTGGAAGGTGAAACTGTAAAGCGGCATTAATATAACAGCTACTCTTGAAAAAAAAATGAAGGGAATTGGAAATAAATTGAATGAAAACAATTATAAGAATTATAATTTCAATTAAGTACCAGAGTGTTCATAGTGCTTTTATAGTGTAACTGGAAATAAATTCCCAGTTGAGAATAGAATGAAAACTCTACTGCCGCTAATTGAGGTTTCTGTGCTAGCCATAATATTTTAGAAAGCTGTGAGGCCAAAAACTCGAATGTAAAATAATCATTGCAATGAGAGTATATGTTCAAGGAAACCTTTGACATAAAAGGTTATAACTTTGCATTCAAGCACTATCGGACTTCAGAAGGGCTACCCCTTCATATTAATAATTGAAAACATTTAGACAATAATAATAGAAAATAAATAGGTAGGCAATCAAGAGCAGTTTGAGAAAGGTTGAGTGCTTTATGTGATTAACGCCAACTGGAAACAACAATTTGGAAAAATAACGGAAAATGCAAGCTGACTCAATTCCGGCAAGAGGAACCTGGAAATGTTGCTAAAGACCTCAATAGTTATACTTCATTGGTCCTGCTGACTTTTCATGAGGAGTGACTCATGAATATACTTCAGTCATTTTTATGAAAATCGATTTTCTGAGAAAATTCTTATATTTAAAAACTATTTCATATTTTTTTATGGTCGTAAAACATTCACAGCAGTTTACCAAGTATAACTAAGGAAGAAATCTGCTCAAATTCAATTTGTTTTATGAAGCCAAATTGGTTACATTTTATATTCAATTAAATATATTTCCAAAATAAATGATATTTTTCTTATATAAATAAAACACTTTTTTTTTATAAAAACAATAAGAGCGTCTCCTATATTATTTTAGTAGTATACATACCTTTTGCGGGGCTCTCACTCGCAATGAGGTCTCTGAAGAACGAGAATTTCTCGGAGACGTGAAAAATTGCCTGTATACTTTAAAAATATAAAGAATTTGGTTAAAAATCGCTTCTAACTAGTCATAACAAATGCAATCCGTAGCACTCCGCAGCTAAATCCTTGTATAACTCCTAAACAAAGCATTTTAGTGTCTTAGAAACTAAGATATTGAGGCCAAAGGCCTGAAAGAAACGTTCCTCACATTGTAATCTACAAGATGAGATATTCTTGGACATTCTATTGCATTCTTGCTTTGGTACTAATCGAATACTACCAATTTCACCTACATTTCAATTCTTGGTTTAAAATTGGGGCCATCTTTGTAACGTCACACTTACAAAGCTTTGATTCCTCTATCTTATACACCTTGCGTTTTCTCTGTACACCGTGGTATGCACAGACTGGCTAGGTTTACTTGCATAATTAATTCAAGATTCGCTCTCGCAGCACCGACTAGAAGTACTATTAATAGTTGCTTCATTCCGATGAAGATTGTTTTTTATGAGTGTAAAGCAACCATCCACTTAACGTTTTGCCGAGGTCTACAAGTGATTTGTACCTAATTGTGGAGGAAACTACGTTGGAAACGGACCATATGTTCTCAAGGTTCAGTTTCACGATATCTATCTCAAAATTGGGAAGAACATGCCATTCAATGATGAAATAATATTTTGACATTTGGAATGTTTTATCTGAAATATCAAATAATTCAAAATACTCTTACGCGAACCATTTTTTTTACTTCAATTTTGACATTTGTGACTATTATCGGGTAAGAAGCAAAATAATTTTATGAAAATGTGAATTTTGATAACCTTGTAGAGTAAAAAAGTTAGTTTTGTACAACAATATTCTTGGGACATCAGCGCTGCAAGTGATAAATACATCCAAAATGTATGGCAATAAGAACTCACTAAATATGGCCCTGACAGCTAATTTATGCATAAATTACAAGTACAAAGAGATGAAGCAACTTTAAAAATGTATTGTGTGAAAACACCAAATACAGATCATTCTGTTTGCATTGAAGGAATACATAATCAATAGTCAATTTAACGTACTTCTTAACAATAAAATAACAAAACGTTATTTCACCCTTTGGTAAAGTTGAAAGCAGGGATACAATCTGTTAAGTACCTCGTTAGCCGGTTTATATATATATATATATATATATATATATATATATATAATATGTTAACCAGCCGCTTTTGAGGCAGATTGAGGCAAAGAGTATTATGTAGTTAGATTCAGAGAGGATTTGAGCTGATTTTCTGAAAACGGTTTGAGGCTAGTTCTTTGCTTGCCCGTATGGTGTTCGATCGACTTGGCCATTTATGATAGCGTCTCGCGCATTCAGTATTTTCTGGTGTTTTCGTTGTAAGAAAGGGGACTGGTCACTGGACATTCACAACCGGGAGAAGCTAATGTAAATGTATTGAAATATTTAAGGCGTATTATAATGTCTGACGGAGGTGTTAAATGTTTTGAAATGAGTTCTAGCAAGGAGTCATTCATACATGGATGAATGCGATGTTCTATGATACATATTTGCAACTATCTGAGTTAAGAACCAAAGAATGAGGATTTTCATTTTAACACAGGAGTTGAAAATTGTATCAACAAAAAAAACAACAACAACAGGGATTATATTTAAAAACCACTTCAATATGTTGTAAAAGAACTTCACGTTATTCTCTATTGACAGCTCAGAAAACATATCAACAGGTTTTGTTCTTCGTAATAGTTTAAACATCAATTCTAATATTTCAAATATCAATAAAAGATGGTAATTCAAATAAAATAAAGCATATAATGAAATAAAATATACTTTATAATAGTTTATGACAATTTGATTTGATCTTATTTTTGGTTTGCAATAGCAGAACATAGAATCATGTCATGTGTAATTTGTTTCACAATATTGATGAATACGTAATTGAAATATAAAGCAACATTTTATTTCATTTATAATTTACAATAATGTATACTTTAATATATTACAACATATGGAAATTTGACTAGAGTATACGCTTTTTACTTCTCACAAATATGACGCTTGTCAGAAATCAAAGAAGTAATTTCCCTTACGTAGTACAGTATTTTGTGGTCGACTCAGTCCACAATTTACAAGTACCACAACTGCCCCTATGATAATTGGGAGAGTTGAATAATATCCATACAAATTTCATTGTAGCGAACAAGGCACGAGAAAAAGCTTAAATAGTATTCCACTGGAACAAGCCACGTACCCCTTTTGTTTTTAGCAAATTCGTCATACATTGTCCAGGAATCTGAGATCTCAGTGGTGAGGTTTCTTTACTGTTTGCGTTAAAAAGCGTTTAGGTTTTCACATTATTGACGAATTCATAATTTAAATATAAAGCAGCATTTTATTTCATTTATTATTTACAAAAATGTGTGTTCATTAACAAATTACTTCATATTAAGGTAAATCTACAAGTCGCTTAAGAAAAACCGACAATGCTCGTGATGATAGTATTCTAAACATTAAACATGAAAAATTAACAAAAATTACATATACGTCATGCCTGTGAAACTGTTTTTACTTCGCTACTTCACTTTCATCCATTTTCTTCAGAAGTTTTCCGTTCCATTTCTCGAGAATTTTAGGAAAAACACAGTTTCCCAATACATTGTTGGTCGTTCCTATTCGGTCGTTTATCCACTCCACTGCAAGTATTCCAGCGACCAAGTTCTGCAACAAAGAAAACATAAAAGTCAACATATTGTAGAAGAGTAGGAATTGAACAAGCACTCTTAGGTGCATTCTCTCTCCGACAAAATTTAGGTGAATTATTTCCGAACAAAATATTTAAATTACTTTTCCACGCACGAGAAAACCTAATTGAATTTTTTAATTACATAAAAAATTATACTCTAAACATAATCATTAGACGCTGAATGATCACAGTCTGTATACATCAATATACACTCGTTTATTCACTATGTAACTCTTTTATATTTTCGTTATTCCAGGCCTATCCAAAACAGAGACTCTATAGCCGAAGTTAAGAATCAAGTACTAGTATAGTACTAGTATAGGGCGATGTGGACTTTTCCGGAAAATTAACACTCCTCCCCCGTTTTTAAGATTTCAGAACTGTTTTAAATCCCGTTTAACATATTTTTTCAAAACAACAAATACATTAGTAAAATAATACCTCGAATACATAATAAATATACCACAAACTGTGTTGAATATTTTTTAGAATTTATTAATTTTTCACAGGCGGGCAAGAAACTCGCACAGGCGCAATTTCACGTAGAAAACACTTGCTAGATCTCCCCTGATGTGAACGTAGCAGACCCGTGAGGACCTTACTGATGACCTCATGCCATTCAGTTTCTAGCTTGATATTAAGTGATGTTCCGTGGGTCAAAGCGACTGCCGCAGCCCACTGCCCTTAGATACCCGCCGTGCCGCGTGGCAAAGCGATCAGCTTCATTAGCTGCTTGCTCCTTGCGGCTACTGAAAGAATTTGGTATGTTATTAGGCGAGTAAAAGGGCCTTCGAAGAGTAAGGCTTGCAACAGTGCACGAGGTATTGAAGGGTGCCAAGACTGCATTACGCTTCTTAGAGACATTGGATAATTCTGGATCAAATATGTCGAGAGCACGAACTCTGGACAAGGATCTAGAGAAATTAGTAATGAAAAATGTACGAAGCAAACAATTGAAATTATTGGCATTTGAAAGGACAAATAAAGATATTGAAATGTTCAGTTATTGATGTTAATGTATTTTTTTGTATATCTACATAAAATCAATCATTATTATGGATAAATTCTATTTAATTTTGACATCCTCGGATATAGTGAACCTATGATGTAGTGGACCAAAAATGTTAGTCCTCAGAAGTTCAATACAACCGGCGTCGACAGTGTTTTAAAAATATTTCTCACCTCGTTAATATTTACAATTTTGCGATTTATATATATTAGTGCATTTTTAAGTAGACGTCCTTCAAATAGTTTGCCAATGAAGTTTCTTGAAAACACAATATTATTGTAAAGAGATTAAAATTGCGCATTTTAATAAGTCTCAAACGAACTTTTCTCAAAAAAGACCCTAAAAATGTTTTCTACGAAACTTTGCGTTTAAAAACTGGTTTTACTTTTCTGTAACATTCGTAACGCCATAATTCAGTTCATTAAGGGACCGAAAAATTGACAAAATATAAAAAAGTGTCGTTCTGGGGGCAATAGATGGTAGGGTAAAACCGAAAAGCTATCTCAGAATTAAGAAATTGGGACATTTTCTGGGACGAAAGTCTGTGCCACTCTATAGAACCACTAGGTTTTCGTGTTATTTTTGTAGGAATTTTCAGTACAATCTCTTTCTGCTTACTCTTGAGAACACTAAGCGAACACTCCTGGGATCGCCATTGCGATGCAGAACGCAATCAAGGGGATGCCATTGAGATTTACGAGTGCCACAGTAGGACGTTCGAGTGGGGGGAGGAAATGGCCCTGCCGCAAGTCGCGACCTTTTAAGAACAACGATGGCCTGAAGTGCGCTAATTTTGCAAATCTTTAACACACGATTTTACCAAAAAAATACACAATAAATAAATCATAAGTCAGAGAATTTTCAACGGAGATAGTGTTTAAAACGTGTAAGAATTAACTACACTATAGAACAATTCGCACAGAAATAATATATTTCAGTCAATTCCAATTTTGAGAAAACTGGTAGTTTCTGAGAGTTTGCTAAATTTTCAATTTAATTCCTTTTTATTAACTGGCTTTGACCTCATTATTTCAATCAAATACAATATTTTATTTTGCTCAGGTTTGTACAAATTTCTCATCTTGCTGAAGGGAAGCGCGATAGCTCTATTTCTTGTCTATTTCACTGTGCGATTTACTATGTGTTACCTTCGTATTTTTTTATAAAATATGAAAAATACGAAGGTAGAATATAGTAAATCGGACAGTTAGATTCACTTCAATCTTGATTAATGATAATTCGTGAATCGAAAAAGATAATGAAGAGCAATTAATTGAAATTAGTCAAACATGTTGATTAAATATTACTTTTCAAAAGGAAGAAATGATGACACGATCTGTCGAAGAGTTTTTGATGGAGTTATTTGATAATGGCATTTAAGAAGGTATAATTCTGGCAGTCATAGGATTCTAGTGGAAGATTCTTTTTTTACTTGTATACTCCAACTATATATTTTGAGTAAAAGATAAACCTAGGAAAAGCAACATATATATTAGTTGTATTTTATATACGTCATCGTGCCTGGAGTTGTTGAACCTTACATAACAATTGTATCAGGCTTTTTTATCCTCACATTTCTTTAAAAAAGTGAGAGCTTAAATTCAAGGTAATATCGATCCCAACGACAACAAAAAATCACAAATTTTAGATTTTTCAGATACCATAGATTTTTTTTGTGTTATAAAAGAACCTTTTCTCTTGCAAAAAATCGTTCATAATCGGTTAGTTTACAGCACAAGGGATGACGTATTAGATTTTATGTCAGGAATGATTGCGTCATCACACATTCAGCCAATCGTAGCGAGAGAATCGGGGAGATGTAGAGCTAAACAGAAAAGTCGACCACCGTTTACTCGCACGATGTCAAATACCCGAGTCGTCACAGGGAAGTTGTTTCGCAAAATTAAGTGTAATTCTGTTATAAATGTATAATTTTGTTATACAAAAAAATATAGTATCTCGTTTATTATGTTGTTTTATTACCTTCGTACAAATTTAAAAACTCGCCCCTAAAGTCGCACGTTTCCAAACCTGTACTCATGCAATAAAGCTTAACATTATAAACTAATTGCATAAACTACTACTATGAACACGAACCTGTGCTAGTCCCAAAGTGTGGAGAAGCATTATGACAACTGCAATGCCACTAAACGGCACCGCAGGCACCACGATACTGCCCAGGATCGAAAGCACAACAACAGTGAAGTACTCTCCGACACTCAGCTTGGCTCCGAGCATTTGAGCCACGAACACGAGCGAGACAGTTAAGGAGGACGCCGAACCAATCTTGCTCAGGTTGATGCCGATGGGAACCACAAAGCGCACTATTCTGTCAGAATGTAAAAAAAATATATTAGGTCAAAACAAAATTAAGTTCAAGCAGTATTTGAGAGCGTAGGCTTCCGCGGGCGGAGTCGGTATTTTCTTGGCTGTCCGGGTGACGCCACATCCATGGCGAAGGTGCCGACGTTTTACGCTTTACGTCGCTTTACGCCCTGAGGAAGGTCGCAGAATGGCGACCGAAATGTCGGCACCTTTGCTGTGGACGCGGCGTCACCCGGACAGCTAAGTAAAAATCAAGCAGTATTTGTCTGATAATGATGTTGCATCCAATGCAAAATTTTAAACTATTTTATATATGGTTTAATTTTTCTTTCTGAACCAGTACACTAATTTCTTTTGTAAATAATAAACAATTTACATGTTTCTTGAGAATTTCTATGCTTCTGAAATGGAAATTTTTGCCTAGAAAGCAATTTTTCAATCCAACCAACCAATACATTTTTTCAACCAAATATGCGTAAAATTGTCATAAGAGTTTATTTTACAAGTTTTGACGTTTCCTCCTTGGACATTTTGTATATATATATAGATATATATGTATATATATATGTATATATATGTATATATATATAGATATATATGTATATATATATGTATATATATGTATATATATATATGTATGTATATATATATATATATATGTATATATATATGTATATATATATGTATATATATATATGTATATATAAATGACAAGAAATTGTTTACACTGCGTGTTCAGAAGCTGTCACAATACCGATCACTAATATCCTTGTATTATATTTTCCAGCGCTAAATTTACAAAGCTAAAATATTTTCAGAGATACATTTTCAAGAATACGATTGATGCACAAAATATGACAGGAAAATAGGATTTCAAACTCTCTTAATTTAATGTTTAACAGTAGCATACAGCAATATCACTTGAAAGGACTTTAAATTCTCGATTTCTCACCATTGTCTCCCTTCCGGTTCAGGCATTTACAGCATCGCTCCCAGAGTTTTTTCTACCCTCTCAAATGAGATCACCGCGTAAATCAAGTTGTTATATGTTCGAAATTATATCATACCAGTCATGTGTTGGCAGGTGTTAGTTATACGTGCTCCAATGTTCGACATTCAGCGTGCACCTTACACCGCGAGATTACCACACTTTGCATTTTTGAGTGTACGAATATTTCCGGACGCGTCAAATATGGAGGTTATTAGTGACGTGAGTGTAGTGAATGTTCATTTTAGATGACTCTCTTTTTACCCCCATTGGAAAGTGGGATTCAGCACTGGCCAAGCCTTCTTTTAGATTTTCCCCTTCAGGTATCTCCCCTAGCCGCACCACCCTAGGTGGAAAACTACGCTTTCGGCCGATCTCTCCATATCTATGGTATTACTCGTGCAACTTTTCTTGAGCGATGACCTTGCTTCCCCCTCTCTGGCACAATAAACAGTTGAAGGCAAAAGCTCACAGCATGCACTGATGACAACATTCCAAACACATATTCACTGGCACGAAATAGAAACTATTTTGTGTTGAAGAGAAATTATGTCTCTGATTTTTTCCAAAAAATTTAAAGAAATTACCGAAGCAGGTGAAGATCCATCACAGGAGATACCTCGAACTCCTGAGAAAGTTAGAACCCAAATTATTGAGAAAGTTGCGAAGGTATGACTGATTCTCCAGAGATTGGTATTAATTCATAAAATCTAGTGGCCGATTTCATAACTAATACCCCCCTCTACCGGCATTTCTTCAACTCATTGTCTAAGACAAGTTGCCAAAGTAATAGTAGTACATGAGTGTGTATGTGTATGTGTATATGCGTGTGTGTGTGTGAGAGACAAAGGAACAAGGATGAGGAATGGAAGATTTACGCGCGATTCGTGGCCTGTTTGATAAGGTGTTCCTCCAGAATTCACCTTATATTGCTTGAATAAATCACGGAAAATCACCATGTGTCGGTTGCTAAACAATTTTCCCCCAGGTAACGGCTGCATTCGGCCAAACTAGAAAATCCGCCATCCTAAAGACTCGAACTCTGAGAAAGTCTGGTTAGAGTCTATGATTTGTTGCTTTGAAGAACATATTGTATGTGGTACGTCTCTCTCGGGTAGGCGAGCACAGTGAGAACTCGTATCTACTGCTGGGTTACCGTACGGCCCTCAATTTGGCTTACCATATGTCCTCTTTTCCCCGGACATGTGGTCTTTTTTATGTAAGAAAAACTATCCGAATTTTATATGAAAGGTGAAGTCCTGTTTTTACTTCCCCATAAACCTACGTATATACCGAGTGTTATCAGTATACAGTATTCGAGTAAAACTCGAGTGTGCAGATGTGCGGATGTGTGAGATTCCGTCACTGGCGGCTAGACCACTTCCCGGACAGAAGATTCAAATAATTTACCAAAAACGGTTTTTTTTTGTATTGGCGCTGCGATTTTAGTGATATTGCCAGGAATTAAATCAACGTCTCCTAAATCAATCTATATAGGTGGCATTGATTAAACGAGTACCCAAGAATAGAATAAAATACATTTATAAGTGGCATAGGTCTGATTTTCATGTTTAACTCTGAATTTTTGAAAATTTAAATATTTGAAAATTCGATTCTAGCGTCTTCTTACTACTACAAAATTGTAGATAGATTTAAGAAATAACAGTTTTCCATAGTGAGTTTTCAAAACTTTTCGCGCAATATTGTTAGCAATATGTGCGATTATAAAAATTACATTGCTCCATTTTTTTTTCTTTAAACATGTGCCAGCGATTGTGATAAATGTACTTTATTATATGACATAAACGCTATATTGCACTATTCTTTGTTTTTTTTAAAAAAATACAAATATGTGATTTTTTATTTGTCTCTCACACGGTTAATATTTATACTACAGTCATTTTTTTCACATTGTATTTATAGATTTATGTACTTTAAATAATGTTATATAAAGTTTGTCGAAAACTCAACTGTTTTTTTAAACATTAGCTCAAAATTTCGCATTTTCAGAAACGCTCAAACGCCATTTTATCAAAAACCGGCTCCAAAACTTTCTTCAAACTTTTTTAACGGATAATGTTAATTGCACACTTTAATATGCCGTAAATTTCATTTCGATTTTTTTTCGAAAATTACACAAACGTAATTTATTTGAATTATTTATCACGCTGTTAATATTCACATTTGTAGCAATTTGTAATCACTATTTTATTTGTGAGTTAAGGTACTTCAAATTACTAAAAATGATTTTGTTTGAAAACTCAAAATTTTCTGCGAAAAAGAGCTTCAAGTTTCGAATTTTTAACGGCACTTAAATGCCATTTTATTTCAAATGGCTCCAAATTTTTCAAAAATATTGCCATTTAGGACAAGATTTTACTGTCCTTTAATATTCATAAAATAATATTTCCGTTCTATTATTAGGAAACCGGAAAATTAAGAAAATTTCAATGAAATGTACTTTGGGTGGCGATAGTTGGCAGCTGGCAAAGAGCATGTGGCAAGTTCGTATAGTTAGCCGAGACCAAAGGAAACAGATAACATACGGAAAGTCTATGCAAATCTGTAGCACCTCTAATTTTAATTGTTATTACTTTGAAATGCAACTCAGGCGTAAAATGTGCGAAGAATATTGCGCTTTTTTATTATTTACTGATTTGTGTCCCTGACATCATAACATGTGTATAAATAATAAACATTTTACTCCAACTCTCGCTTAACAACGCCTAAATCCATAGACTTCTTACCTACACTACTCCTAGATATGTCCTTTACACCATCAAATGTAATTTCTTCTGTCGTATGTATGCTGGTGATGATTAAAGATTATGTGCTGTGTCGTTCTGTTCTGCGGGCCATTGGAGTTAATACCTGCGGTGCTTATACGTTGAGCGTAATGCCAAGAAGAAAAGGCTTGTTTATGATATACTTAAAGAAATCCGTTTGTTGCAAGGTTCAAAGCAAAGTTCTAATTGTTGAGGGAGATTTCATCATCCACCAAATACTTCTGGTATAAAAGTGGGAAAGTCCATAATGATAATGAACCAGTCTTATTGTGTGATTGTGAAAATGATGAGCCTGATTGAAGTATTAATTTTGTCTGTTGTAGATACTTCGTCTAAGAAAAAAAATAAAACATTTTATATGGAGTGTCCTTTTAATTAGAAGTGTCCTCTTTTCCACAATGAAAATATGGAAACTCTAACTCTAATTTCTTTGAACCAGGTAAAATAAATTTGTTTCAGGATAATGTCAATGAGCACATGTTGATTTGGCAGCAAATTTGCCTCATCTTAACCCAAATGATCACACATGCAACGATATCGAACGCCTGTTCCGCATCTACAAACCGTAAAAATGTATCCGTAAAAAATATACATTGCGTTACCAGTGCGTGATACTTCCAGAAAATTACCGAGGGGTTGGCAAATTCATACCACACCCAATCACCACTGTATCGGGATTCAAGATGGAGCATTACACGATTAAGAAGGTGGTCATATTTATTTTGGGTCAATGTATACAATTGTATGGCAACCACTTACAATATCTACTTTAACTGTCTGAATTTCAATTTTATTGAAGCTTCGTTCTGCTGAGAATACCAATCTCATAGATATAGACATTTCAAAAAAATCTCAATAAATCAACAATTAGTTGAATTCTATTTTATACACCTATCCTGAGTATCATTTATAATTACACAACCTGACCTACTTTTATAAAAAACATAACATATGATTTTGAGTAAAACTCATAAGAATCTGAAACTATTTGAAAATTTGATATCAAAACTGACCTTTCGTCAACTCCATGATTCAGTAGACAATCTATGGCGATTGGCATACAGGCGATACTTGAGGATGTAACGTACGCAGTGATAATTGCCTTAGCCATATCGTAATAAAACTTGAAAGGATTTACTCGAACCAGCAGAAACAATGCCAGCGGGTACTGTATCAAAATGATCAGAAGATGTACTGCATGCATTGTCAGAATGTAGATACCCCATGTTTTGAAATATAAAACAAAGTCGTCAATGACCATAACATCAGCCATAACCAAAAAGAACAGAAACACTGGGGCCGTCCACAGAATCCCCGTTGCTAATTGCATAGTCACTGCATACACTTCTGAAGTAACGGCAGTTAATCTTTTGTCCATGTCCTGTGAGATATTTAAACACAGTCCGATAATAATGGCTATGAAGATCATTCCCAACAAATTTATGTTATCTATGTACGTACCCCCAACTTCCCATTTCAACATGTTCTCTGAATCGCTTCCTTCAGGTTTCGAAAGCTGGATTTCGTATTGCTGTAAAAACATTCGCATCATATTGTTGGGAATCAAATTGACGAATAAATCAAGAAAGATGTCCATAATCATGCCACTTCTACGTATTTCGAATGATTCAGAGACGTTTGAACTGCTTCTTCTACCAGGATGGATAGACACTACGGTTACAAGTCCTACACACGTTGCAATACTTTTCATCACAACCACCAAGATTAGCAATTGCCACGCAATTGTTCTGGAAGCAATCAAGTCCAATGAGGTAACTGCAACGATGATGCAAGTAATAATGAGAGGCACGGCTGTGCATTTCAGCATGCGAATTAAAATCACTCCTATAAAATTCATGGGAGTGTAGTAAGCTTTCTGCATGCCTTGTGAAGTCACTTGAATGATTAAGCCGCCTATGAAGCCCAGTACTATTGAAGATATCATCAAATATGTCAGAAGGTGTGTCAACATAAACGATTTAAACTTCTTCCATCGACTGTTGGTTTGTTCTTCCATCAGCAGTACGTAAAAGAATGACTTATTCGTAAAGGAATATAAATACACATCAATAAATTCGTTTGAAAATGTACCAGTCTTTTATTTCATGAACAAAAGAATATCAGTAAAAGAAAACTACGCTGGTCTTGCCAGAGACCCCAAGTAACTGAAATATTTGCGGAAACACTTTCCCTGATCCTCTTTGTATTCCTGACTTATATCAACTTATCTTCTTAACAGATCTATTGTGATCAAATTCAGTAGATACTGCAGAAATATTGCAGAAATCCATATAAAAGGGTAATTTATAAATAATATTTCACAAAGGAATATTCATTCCAGATCTTACATTCCACCATACATGTTTCGAGGAATTTTACCTCATCCCCAGTGCTCTATCAGGTATATAAAGAGGGAAATTCGTTCAGAAAGCTTAATAGAAATACAGAGAAAGATAAAATAAATCAATACTATTAAATAACACAAAAATTATACTTACCCAAGTAATATGGTATAAAATGTGGCTCTTAAATATGCACCTTTAGTCTACCCTAATTGAGTTGTCACAAAACATTATACTACAGTCTGTTTAAAAATCAATGTTTCATCTGCATTACATTTCATCGAATGTTTTGCTACTTCTACACAAGAATCCGCCTAAGAAAGAGCCAAAGTGGCAGTTCGCTAAACAAATGAACATCACATGTACTTCAGAGAAGTATGCCCCCACCGCGACAGCTGTTCAGTCACGCCTATTCGTGAAGTGTTTGTTTGTATATGGCTGCCGCTAGGACATCATGGCTTCTCATGGTTTACAATAGTGTATTTATATGAGAAATAAATTGATAAAACATAAAGTACAGGATGTTCTCAATCACAGCTCGCCACCTTAACGCACAGGAACAGGAAGCACATGCATCAGTACTTTCTGATATTCAAGACTCGGTTTTGAAATAAGCATAATACTTATCACACACTACGTAAATTCAATGTAATGTTTATATAAAAAATACAGAAGAGCACAGTAGCACCGCACTTCCTAATTTCAATAATTTCTCGCGAGGAACTATATTTTCTGCGGACGAGGACATCACCAAAGGAAGAGTCAAAGCCATTTACAAGTGCAACTGCCAACTGCAAACGAACGAATGACGAAAGGAGAGTCAAATGGGCTCAAGGACATAAGGACTACAGAACCTTCAGTTTCGTTGCCAGCACTTGCTGTCAAAACGGTCATTTCTTATAAAAATCGCTTTACACCATGATTTAGCAGTGGAGCAAACAATCCAAGACGTGGGAACGTGTTTCTTTCCATAGCCATACAACCGTTTATGGTCAATAATTTGGATACTATTATGAACCCAGGAGCAACTAATTCATCATAATGATCATTAGGGAGACGGATTTTAATGGCCTAAAATACCGCCAAAAATTATCATTAAAATGCTCTTAAAATTTTTGAAAATGCCCTGAAAGCAAAGAAAAATGAAAATGTAATCCAAACCAGTTCTGATGAACAATTCAAGCTGGATACGTTAGATGTAATCATGGCTTCTTTTATTCGCTCATGTGAACTCAGCTTGCAGACTTGTGGTTTGGATTGTTTGTTGTTGTTGTTATTTTTGAATAAAATATTTGTCTGTAGTTATCCTGAAATCGGTTGAACTGACAATGGCGATAATAGGCGGCACAGAAACCTGAGATTAAATACAACTGATGACTTAACAATTTTTAAGTGAAGAAATCGAAAAAGCTTCTCAGGAATTCTGTGGAGAACATTTGTTTCATCTCGTAAATATTACCTGACGCAAGTACCATGTTCATTACATATGCCAGTGAACTACAAATGACTGAAAAGGATGAACAATAACTTATTAGTCGAAATCGTCAACAAATGACCTATAAAAATCGGTCATTTACTTTCGTCATAACATAAGATTAGTTTGTATATTAAATGACAATGATGAATCATATGTTGGTATTTTTAGATGTAATTTGCGTATAAAATTAGAATTTCTGACATGCAATGTTGAACTAAACAGACAATGTTTCATTCAATATGTAATTCCTTGCAACTCTCGCCTTCGCGGAAGGGGGCTTTCGCAGCACGAAGACTTGCGTGGAGAAGGGTGACTGAGAGGGGTGGCAGTGAGGTATAAGGGATCAGTACAGCAATCCGTGATCTGGGCAGCAAGGTCACAGTAAGAAACATCAATTTTAACGATTAGAATGAGAGATTTTTTTCATTCATTCATATGAATTTAACTTGTCTTTTATTGAAATTATAAACATCGATCATTCTGAAGAACGGTGTAAAAATTGGTAGTGTAATGAAGATGACAATAATAAATATCATTTTATGATTGTTCTATTTGGCCCTTTAGTTTTTAACAGACCTTTTTTAACTATTGTGGTGTCTACATAATAACACTATGAACAACATGTGAATATTAACAATTTACAAAATAGTATTTTAATATTTGACAAGAATCTAACCACCTTCATTGGTAAATTACATTTTTAATTAAGGTGTTCACTCGTTCGCTTTGCAACCATACGAATACTTCCGTTCGTAAATAGAAAATAATTTCTGGATTTTCAAGTTTCAGGCAGCACGATGCGCTGTGAAGTGAAAAAATCTGCGGACAGCATTAGCAGTAGTGATTAAAGATGTGAATTTTTGTTAAAGTTTGGTAAATGTACACTAATAGCACTGTCAAGAGTATTTAAAAAATTTTATTACTTTTTTGTGTATATGTTTAAATAAGAAGTGTATTAACAGCAAATATTAAGAAAAAATATCTACCTATCTATTATTTAATATATTAATCGAGATATTACAAAGAAAATTTTTAAGTATTCATTTTCTGCCCATGTTTAAAATGATGTCTTGTTTCTGCCATAACACAATGAACCTGTTTGAAAATGAAAATGACCTGCATTATTATCATCCTTTCGCTACAATTTTTTTTAATTTTGTCCTTTGCGATTATCGTTGCTTTGGAATTTCAGTAGGACAAAAGCTCAATTTAGATGAAGAAATGAGAAAAAAACCTCTTATTATGAACGTTAATGTTGTGTGTTCGAATGTTCACGCTCTAGGGGAACTGTTTGCAAGGTTTGCTAAATGAAAAGTTGTCCATTTATTTAAAAATCACGCCTGAAAGTCTAATTTTATATCCAGATTACTAACAAAATACTGACATATGATACATCATGTTATTCCTATTTGCATTATCTATTCACTGCTGGATCCACTTAAAAATCGAAAATTATTAAATTTTTCAAAACCTAAAAATAGTACATACCATTTCTCTAAGGCATGCTTCTTACCACCTGATTCAGCAGAGTTCAAATAAAACTGCCTTGCCATATCGTGAACCGTTTAAATGTTATAGGGGTGGCCCATTCTTAGTGGGACACTATGTGGATTCTATAGTGCGGTACACGTGTTAGTTAAAGTGTTAAGTGATAGCCATAAATAAAGACACTTTTTTATTCCAATTTTACCTTTTAACAGTATTTTCATCGCCCCTTTAAACATGTAGCACAACTTGTATGTGTACAGTGTATTTTGGCCGACATCCGTTTAATTAGTATAATGTATTGTGGTCAAAATGATCGTTTATTTAACGTATTTGTTCATTCGAATGGTTTGCATACTTCATAAAATTCAAGTAGATCTCCTTTAAACTCTTATTAGTTCGCATTCTCGCATCACCGTGCACTTCACCGCATCATCTTCATTCTACCAAAATACAGGTCTATAAATATGCCAAACCCTGGCTCGCAATATCAAGTTGTTTACCTTAATTGCTTTTGTATTCATTCACCAATTTCATTACGCAACGCCATTCACTCACCTTCATGTTGCTTTGGAAGGCACTCGAGCTGTGGAATTGAGTACCTCGAGCTTCCCCACGCAACTTCGAAGAGACCTTACTCGGAGAGTGGTTTTTCCCACGAGATATATTACCTCTTTTACCTCTCCCTTGGAGTAAATATATGACAGTAATTAAGAACAGGGGTTTTTATTACGCCACACGGCGTCGGTGAAGTACGGCGCACCGCGAAGTACCCGGCTTTGGGCGGCAAATAGGACTCGGCGAAGAAAGACATCACGAGTTAGTCCGCCGTCCCTATCTGCTAAATAACTACCGCTACGTATTCAGCCTTATTGTCGCGTGCAGGCAGGGGGTGTAGCGTGAGGCTGGGAAGAACAGTGGGCGTTGTTCAGGAGCAGGAATGCGTGGATTAAGAAATGGACACGATAAAGAGGTTGCGTTCTTAAGAGAAGAACGCAAAGGGTTTTCTTATGCTTGCGAGGAGAGGTTCAGGAGCATCTACAAATGCAAATAATTTGTGTGGCGCCCTACCATCGTGTCAATTCTTCTTTGAGGATTAATAAATAATGATAGCTTAAAAAACTTGAGAAAAATAAGTTTTTATTTATCGTAAATTCGTATATCGAACAGGTAATGTTGTTTATGATACATCTTAAACGTGGGAGTAGTGGGTGTAACGTGGAACTATTTTCAATTTTTTCCCCTTACAATAGCAGTTTGTTGAGCATTATAAAGAAATTTGCCTTTAGGAGCAGTGAATCTAGAGTGTAAAACGGAAGTAAATGATTCGAAAAACTTGTTTCACAAAAAACATGCCCCTTTCTCTTTGTGTCTCTTTATTTGTTAAACAATTCAAATCATTATCGATTAATTTAACAGGCAATAGGAGTACGTAATTACAGAGTAAATAGGATTTGTTTTTAAAATGCACAAATCATCGCCCTCTTTTGGGATTCTTGAGATTCTCTTTTGGAATATTCTTTTTTGTTTTTAACATCATTTCTAACATTTTCCTTTCAAAAGAATATTTCGTGTACATTACCTTCTCCTAGAGCTTCATCGCATGCAACACTTCACCTTCTCCCACCCTCTCCCTCTCTCTCTCTTTCACGCATACGGCACTCTCCTTCCCCGCCCCTATTGGGAGGGTGTTTGCGATTATCGACCTCGGAAATGACACTATTTGTCTTTCTACAGGCCTATTTCTAAGTGTCACTGCAAGAAAAAACAAACAGATTTGCAGAATGCAAGAAATTTTTATTATAATTTATAGAAGAAATTCAAATTTTTGTCAAATATTTGAAGGTCTAGAGATGAGATAATGATATCGCCACTTATATAGTAATGTTTGAAAAATATAATACAATCAGATTGCTCAACAAACGGCATGTAAGATCAATAAATGAGAAATAAGGCTTTTGGAATTATAGTTGATGTCTATGAAGTTTAAACAAAAAAATTAAATTAATTTATATAAATTCCAGCAAAATTAACCTGGCAGCACATTTATAAGTGTACATAAGTAGGTACGGGGTGTTTTGTTTATCTGCTTACATGCTATCTGCAATGCGTCTAAACGTCGCAGATTTTGTGAAGGAATGCGATCGGAGCACGGTCAGGGGGGGGCTGCCTGAGAGCGGGGAAGGAAGGACGCGGAGAGGAGACGGGTCGTAGCATACAGGCGGGGATGGTGGTGAGCGGGGATATGAATAAGAGCACTCCTCATTTCACACCTTTGATAGATGTCATTCCACTTCCTATCTACGTTGAGCAACGCCGGATTACTTAAAAATAAACTTTGCAAGGTAATAAACGATGAAATAATTATGAGTCGTCATTGCCAACGTTAACGTTAAAGTCAACGTCATTGACAATGACGACTCATATAATTATTTCATTGTAAATGGCAACGAAATTTCACCACAATACTGTAACGTCGTGTGTAGGGATCTACACCACAAGGAAACAGACACGAGTGAGTATATACAAGTTTTATTTACACACTGTACATATTTACATCTCTCACTCTAAGGCGGTTTGCCAGAGCTACCACTGCAGCCCTCCTCTCCCTACGTGCGCCTTGCGGCGACGCCTACGACCAGCCTGCAAGGCCGCGTCGCAGATAGGCACCTGGTGTGCCCCGGCAGATTGACGATCTGCCCGAATGTGTTTGAAGAACACATCACCCTGTCCGAACTCGTCGAACACCCACGTGCCCTCGGCACTCCGCACCAGCCTGGGCGGACAAAGTTTTTGTGGTCTAGCCACGAGGAAACCAAAATCGTTACCCACCCGCGCCGTCTCGCCACGGCGTCTTTATAGGTCCAGGTCACCTGACCTCCTACGTCACTACTCCCCACCCCCGCGCGGTGGAAAGCCTTTCCCTGGCGCTGCCTGGCCCGCGGACCATTTCCTGTCGGGAAAGTCCCGTCTTTGTTTGGGCGTCTATCTTTAGATCCCCCAGCCCTCTACCTTACACTCGGCTGCTGCCAAGCCGTGACGCTACAATACCAATATTTTAGGTTACGAATTTTATGTGTCCAACCCTCTTCAACTAATTTCTTAGACACTTTTGACTACAACCAAGAACGTTCATTGCAAGGAAGATTCTTGGTTGCTCGTGAGACGCCGCGTCGTAGGCTCAGTTGCCAAGCCCACTTATTGAATTGAATTTGCCTCATTTTACGTGGCGAGACTCGGGCCATCAGGCCCGCTCTTCCGTCTGACCACGAGTATTTCTTGGGCGAGAAACAGGCGATTTTGAATTTAGCTCAGAGGCGTCATTTAGGCTTGAGGATCTTTTACATGCAAGTAAATCTACTAACATGGGTCAACCGGCTTTTCTTCCCCTCCGAAGGAAGGCGTACGAAGGATTGTTTCGCTTCGGCTTCGATCGGGTTTGAACAGCAAACTTGGGTACAACAGTCCGGTACGCTAACCGTTACACCATCGCCGCCAGTTCTTCCAACTGACAGTCTAGAATATACTGACTGCGGCCACTTGCGTTGTCCAATGGGAAGTTATCGCAAGTGAGAGAGTCACAGAAGTCTTTGTTTGCTTTAATAAATGTATTTTTGAAACAACTATAATTTACGCCAATTAAGTAAAACAAATGAGTACTAGATGAAAATAATGCAACTATCTCATGTCGTAAAACAAGTGCGTATCTCTCATTACAGACCGAAGAAACTTTAGAAGTCAAATAATATACGATCTGAATTTCACATAAGTCAGTCCATGTCTCCTGAAATTGTGTCGATCGCTCCGCGAAATTTCTCGCAAGAAGCTAAAACAGTTTAACTTGCGCGAACGCAAACAAACCGACGACGCGACGGAGGGCTCTATGTGCGTAGCCTTTGGAGATACAGCCAAGTGTCGCGAGCGCAGGCGACAAGAGAAGGAGGCGGCGCGTAAGTTGGCGCGGGAGCGGGAAGTCGGGCCTCGTTTAGTCTCGCCGCCGCCGCTGCCGCACAACTTTGCCGTTCACTTGACGAGAGGCCGCCGCAACTTGCAGATGGAGAGCGCCGCGGGAGAGGAGGTGGAAGACGGCAAGAAGAGGAGTAGCTCGTGCCTCAAAGCGAAGTCGCTCGCCTTTCACACAAGCAGGTCCGGGTTCGATTCCCGGGCAATCTCATGTGAGATTTGTTCGCACGAGTTTGCATTCTCCACAGGGACTAGACCAACCCCTGTGAATCGTTCTGAACCTCACCTTTATCCTCATCCTTGCCCATTCTGGTCGCTAAAGAGACTCAGAAGCGCGTGGGAAGAGGCGCGCATGCGGAGATGCTACCTGGCGGTCCTCTTGACAGCTGAATGCGGCGAGTCTGGATCAATATAATAAACGTTAACGGATATTTCACCTTAGTAGAAAAGCAAGCGCTCAACGCCCTTCTAGGGGTTTGGAGACGCGTTCTGGCAAGGTAGACGCAAGAGTAAAACAAAACATAGTGGCGGTTGAGTTGGCAATACTGCAGTTGCTGGACACTTTTTCAGCAAGATGGCTCAAAGGGTTGTGAGTGAATATTGATTTCGAGCGCGTTAACTACTCACGTGACTAGTCGAGTGAGTGTAGCGCGCATTATAACCGCGAGGTGGTGCTGTTTCTTTCCTGTTGGACCATGAGATCCGACGCCGACGTACACGTCGGTTGTAGCGAGGAATACTCCCTGCCGGGACAATTCAATATGTTTCATTGATGTTAACGGCCTTGTTCCCTCACAAGGAACCCGTCCTGTGTTTGAGTGTGGCCTCAGATCCCTTTTGAGGGCAGAGCTCTGTATATGATATACCCGTCTGAGTCCTTCCCTGTTCTCTTTTCCCTTCTGGCGATTACACAAGTGCGAAGAACGAAATCTATAATTCTGTTTTTAATGATAGCATTTCAAAATTAAGAAATGGATTCCACTGTAGCAGTTCCTAGAGACAGCGTAACGAGTAAAATAAATTCGTAGTAGACATACTGGTTGGTCACGTGCAGTGAAGATTTGCCAAGAAAATATTTAAGTTTATTTCCATGTAAGTGGTTATGTAAATTTTAGTTAGGATGAAAATGTGAATAATTTTAACTAATTCTTTACAACAATTACTTTTAAATGATTATTTTTCAATATTTCCTGTCCTTTACACCCCTACTTTAGCCAGAATAAATTCTTTTTCTGAGTGCATATTTCAGTAAAAATAAATGCCTGGACTTCCGGGCTCTGGTGATGATAATTTTCATGATAGAGGATAGGGGTGGAAGTTGTATTTATTCTTAATGAACAGTAAGAAATGATTCTAGTCTCAATTTAAGACATGAGTATGAATGAGCATTCTTAACAGCTTCCTGCCAATTTCATTTGAAGGTTGTTTGGCTGTTCTGTTATTGGACACATTTTTGAGAAATAACTTGTGGCTCTGACGATTGAGAAGTTTGTGAATGATGGTTATATTTATTGCTACATTGCCAATAGGGTAGTCGATGCTCAGTGGTGGAGCATAATATTAAATGTAGGTACTTTACACAACGTCAAAATCCCAGTTTGGCCATGAACGTCTTGTCACGAACACAATTGGTTCCGTCCGTGTTTTCGATGGCTCTATTACTGACAATGTCATTCATGAGTGACTAGGGTATGAGGGGAGCTCGTAAAACAAACGCAATATTTCAGTTATATGATTTTTGCATCCATATCTCAGCTAAAATTGGTATACCTCTTAGGTCAGGAGAGACTGTTCCCGAACATGGAATCGTTCAGCTCACAAATAAACATTCCCATAAACTTTAAGAACTCCTATGTTTTTTAATAAACACTGTAGAGAAGAAGAAGAAAACATACTAATATAATGATAGATATTAGTTATCGGTTAAGTATTTTCCTTAATTTTAAAGTTTCTTTTCAAATATTTTTTTTCCGTTATTGAAAAAAACGTTATCTACCCACATGTTTTACAACGAAGCTTAAAATATTATCTGTGTGAGTACATGAATCTAACTTTAAGGGGAAACAAATCACTTTATGAGAATCACAATTTTTCCTTACGACGAGAATCTTAATTCTTCCTTGGGTACGAACCATCAATGGATGGTCTTCTTTACCACAACTATCCGATGGTATCTTTTCAAGCTTTAAATAATTCGGGATTCTGAAAGACATTGACGCAAATATGCTAATGTGCTTTATGTTTGTGAGAGCACCTAATGTTGTCGTTTTTCTTTAAATTTAGATTTATTTAGTCAAAAAAACTAATAACTGTATGTAATGTATGCGGAGAAGATTTATAGCCTCTTCGGCGTAATATAGGTAAAGTTAATCGAATCAACCAAGGCTTACACAATCAATGAGCTAACTTGTAAGTGAACGCTGACTTTTTCGACTAACGAAGCACAGCGATTTCCGTGTGCCTTCCACAGTAACTATTCAACAGACGTTTTGTTTCTGAACCCACGTAACTGCGTGTGACAATTCGGCAGAGCTGTGACAGCGACCGAGGCTGGAGAGTGGAGGGAAGTCACCGCGGAGGGTGGGGTGATGGGGGGGCGGGGAAGCGACGGCACGTCGTTTCCATAATTCCCGGCCGCGCAGCAGCGGTTCTCTCCTCAGGGTAGCGCTTGCGGAGTCGCCCTGCCCCTGCCCTTTCCCCATAACTCCGGCCGAGTACCCGCCGTCTCCCCCCCCCGCCCGGGTCTCCTGGGTCTCTCTCCAAGAGCCGCGCCTGCGGCTGTGCTGCCCTGATCTCTGACGCACAATCCTCTTCAAACTCGACTACATCTGCTTTTCTGAGCCGACACCTGCTACTGGTAATTTGGACTTGCATAATTGTTTTTATAAACATTCTGGCTATCGGATGAGCCTCGTCTCGTCAATTGTGCTTTGATTGAGCTATACTGCAGCAGTACCCGGCCTAGAAGAAGGCACAGGAAGATGGTCGAACACCTCAGCACAATTGACGCGACGCGGCTCATCCTCGGAATAGTGTGGACGTATGTGCAATAAGAAATTAAAAATTTTCAATAACAAAATAGAAAATAATATATTAAAGATTATGTACAAGTCTAGCAAATGAATTGCTAATATTAAAAACACTTCCGCAACCTTTCTTTCAGAACATCTGCTTTACCGCAGAAATTACAAGCCACGCGTGATGCGCGCTGTCGGACCTCCGTCCCGTACAATTACCGTCAATGGCCTGGACGCCAAAATTTTAACCCGGTCGTGCGACCGTGTGGCCTACAGCACGCGGAGCATCGTCTGGCCCTTAACTTCTCCGGACATCTCGGCCCACACACCTACACTCCTCGTCCATTACACGTACAAGCTCCCCGATGCTAACTGAATGAGAACGCGGGCGCAGATGGCGCCGCGTTAAATAGTTGAGGCTTACACCCCACCACTGTTCCATAGATAGGCTCGCGTCTGGCCGGGCGCGAGGCTCGCTGGCCAGCAGCTTGTTTACGCCACACACAGATTCTCAGGTTGGCAACCATAAGCGAGCTAGCCGCTGGCTAGCATCCTCGGAGTTTACAGCCTACGGTATTTTTGGCTCTGAGGCTCTACCTGAGTCAACCGCCAGAGCGCAAACTCCGAAGTTCAGGCTCAACCCCTTCCTCCCCCGCAGCGTACTTTCACCGACCTAACGGTTCTGGCCCTCGTGTTAACGACGCCACAATAGTCAAGAATGTATTGACTCCGGCCACGGAAGCCTTCGAACGCATTTTTTTTTTGTAATAAAAATATCGCGCGTAAAAACATATAGATTGAAATTAAACTTTTATCAGAATAAGGATAGTGTTCTAGACAGAACTGGTTTGTTCCGCGGACATAACATTATTTCTTAATCGTGAGTTCAACTTCAATTGTACGTAACGTAAATTCTTTAATGTTCCATAATAAACATCACAGAGTCAATAAACACCATCAAGTGAAACCAAATTACCTGTGTATTTGTGTATTGCAACCAGTAACTTGTGTGGTTAGGAATAAACGTGTTGTGCAATCAAGTTGAATTTATTTGGAGTCGGAAGCAGTCCGAGAACCTTGAATCCATTGCTACCGCCCAAACCTGAGCCGTCAAAGAGTTACAAGCCCACTTGTACAAACCAAAACAATTGCAATACAGTCCTCGCAATACATACTAATACAGTTCTTGCAATACATACTAATAATCCCGCAGTTCAAGCCGGTCTGTACAGGTGGTGTTGAGGCAAATTTAGCGGTGCGTTGACACCATCTAGTTGCCAAAGGTATCGCAACCGAATCGAGAAAATAAAGTCCAAATCGAACAATTCTATATTCATCGAATCAGAAATATTTCTTTGTATTACAATTTACAAATAAGGAATTATCGGAGATAATTTAATGTATTTTTAATTATGTTATTTTGACTCGAAATCTAGTGAATTCAGGAATGATAACTAATGTGAATACATGTTTTGTTGTTTTGGTAAAAATAAATTCACTTCTCATTTCATACGTAAATACCGGATTTTGTGCAGTAAAACTATGCGAAAGGCGCAGTAAATCACCAAATTGTAGCAAAGTATACACAACGGATACACGATCCGATTGGGAAGATGGTCTCTACATAGTGTTGTTGCAGCGGCCGCGGCCAAGGGTTTCGGTTGGACTTCGTGGCAACACCGCTTATTGTTACTCCCAACTGCAATCCAGCAATTTTTTAATTACACAATAGACGTCGTGAAAGGTATTCTAGACACTCAGTTCAGAGGGCAACAAAATGCAGAATATTAAACTGCAATCGGGTTTCACAGACCACCCAAATGTACTGCCGGAGTAAGTCATAAATCCTTATTTCTTAAATGAAACATTTAAAAAAGGTAAATTGAAACAAGTAAAATCTAAGCCGAAATCGATCGGGTAACAAAAAATTCCGGTTAGGGAGGTTTCCGTTTAATGCAAGGTTGCCCATTTTATGACCATTGTGATATTGATATTTCTCGCACTGAAAGTATACAATTTTATGACTTATATTAATGAATTTTGATACTTTTAATAATCTCGTATTATTGAAAAAATCACCAATAAACGACTACTAAACACACTTCATTAACAGCTTCTGAGTTAACAAATACTGACCTTACTACCTGGTGTCAGTGTTCGGACTGCTTGCTGACTCTCAATGTACTCCAGTAGTATGATTTTTTGATACCCTCGTCTGGCTTTGAGCAGTGCGTATGAGGTCGAGGGGTTATGATTTTCAACATGAGACAGGAAGATGCGCGAACGTTCATCTTGTCAGCCTCCGAGAGTCGGGAGAGAGGGACTTCTACGCCTTGAAAGACAAGCGACTGCAAGGTCGAATTCTACGCCAACAGCTGAAGCCCTCCTCCTTCAATATCCGGCTTCCACTACTAAATCGCGTGTCACAGGGATAGAGAATTTAAATCAGGCTTCATTCATTTCATTAAGGTCCATCTTTCAAAGTCAAAGGTAAATTTCATTGAGGCAAATGTATTTATTTCATTAAGAAATTTTGCGTCTGTCAGTCAATTGCATTAAATTCACAAGAATTCCGTCTTACAGAGATTTTTTCCCTGTTGGACGAATGTACGATGAAAAAACGTTCTGTTTCCGTGTTGAAGAGGTTCCGTTTATTGCTGTGTAAAATGCCATTTAACTTCACGGGCTGGCAAATTTTCTGCATAAGACGGTTTCCGGCTTGTACAGGTACCGGTTTACACATTTTTACTGTATAAGAGTTATATTTTATGCAATAAAATCATGAATATTACAAATTAGTTCAGTAAAATCCCAAAATGTGCAATTTTCAGGCAGCGTTACCGAAACGTACAATTTCGTACAGTAACCCCCAAATCGTTCAAGTTCGTGCAGACTAAAACTAGTACTTAAACTACGTCTGTTTCATTATTCAAATTTCTGTCAAGGTTTCACACAATTTCCAGTTGGCATTAAAAAAATGCAGTTACACGGAAATACTGTTTTTAGTCATAAGTTATGAGATCACACTTAACCGAATACTTATTATTTTACGTAGCCATTAAAATATCACAAAATGATTAGAACAGAGTAGGGAATTTTCACTAAATAAAAATGAAAGAATTTTATTTTGTATGATCGTAAGTAGCGTCATCTCATCAACTTTCTCGATGCAGTGGAGCGATACGAGTAACTGCTCCATTATTATTCAGTCGCGTGGGTTTCTCACAGTCAGCTGGCGCCTCCTTTAGCCGCCTGTTTCTGCACGCACTCCTGGGCCCATCTCCCCCACCCCCGGCCCTGCTGGGCAGCGCGGCAACGCCGCTCCATTTCCGCCTCGCCGACGCTAACTCGCCTCGCCCCCGCCCCCTTCCCGGTCCGTCGACCTCGCCCCGCCCCGCCCCCGCCCCCCCACTCCCTGACCCCGACCCCTTAGCAATGACGCTTGCCAGCGCCGCGCCACCCGGCATTGTGGTTGATTTCCTTCATCAGGCGGTATTGAAATATTATCAAATACCGGTAAAGCCGACGGCATTGAAATATTTTTCCTTCCTTTCACTTATTCCTTGGGCCATTTTCCATTATATTGCAATGTAGTGAAAAAAATATAATAAATTCAATGCCCTCGAGTCATAATAAATATTACCAGGTTATCAGTGTTGTAACTACTTAAAAGATGTTATTGCCTACTCCTACAAAAGGTTCATGAGACACTAACTGAAAATGCAAAATACATTTTTTGATCTCTACGAAACCGGTCTCAAATTCATGGTGATACTTTCTCATATAAAATTCTACCAAAAATATAAAATTTTATGCCAAAAGAAAGTGAATTTTAAAGAACAGATCTTCTGAATTCACATTTATATGGAACAATCAAGTTATCCTTAATAATGCTGTGCCAGTACACAATGACGCCTAGCTCGGGAAAGCTGGACTGGGACACGGTTGAGCGCGTGGCTCGGAAACAGGGTTGCCAGATGCTTTGTACAAACATCTGCCGTTAGATGGATGAAAATCCGTTCAATTCTGCGCTGTATGAAAAATTCAACATTCCAAGCGGTACATTTGAATTTACATTAAATAATTGTATTAGTTTTTTTAAATAGTGACCCTAAAATACTTGGTTAGTTTCAGTTTTTGTGTGTAAGCATTGTAAATAATAATAATAATAATAATAATAATAATAGTAATAATAATAATAGTAATAATAGTAATAATAGTAATATAAAAACTAATACTTTTTGTAATAATGAGTTATATCTTAATATTTAAAAATTAGTTATGAGTATTCTTCTGACTAATGCAGATGACAGGAATACTTTAAGGGATAAAATAATTTCCTCCATTCCCAATTTCACTCTCCTTGCTCTTCTTAAATAGCTCCTTATGTAAAACACTCTTAATGTAAAAATAGGTTAAGTTTAGATTTAAGTATTTTTTCCAAAGTAAGTTCATGTTTCAGAGTAGACGCGCAAACAAAACGGAGAAGGCAGGTGTGGCTCGCACGAGTAAAGTATTGCCGGCAACCATGTTAAAGGTTTTAGTTGGGTCCTTGAGGTCTGACTAATTGGACACCCCTGCCCTAGAAGCTTTTTTAAACATTTGTTGCGTCGTATCATCTTAATCATTCATTATTTAACCGACGCAACGCTTATCAGCCCCTGATGGCGCGCTGAGCGCTGATTCTAGAGCAATCCTCCATTAATATCCCTCTACATTCCATAGAGCGCTGTATTTATGTAGTCTCATCTCCTCAGTGAGTTTGTCAAGAGGACCGCCAGGTAGCATCTCCGCGTACGCGCCTCTTACACCATGCGGTCCTGCGTCACTACCTAGCGGCCAGAATTGGGAAGTAATTAGGAAAGGGGTAGTGTTTAGGACACTTCACGGGGTTTTGACTAACCTCGGCAGGTAGCAGGCAGGCAGACTCGTTTCGTTGGAACAAATTTCACAAGAGCGGAGTCGACGAAAATCGAACCCGGACCTCCTTGGTGAACGTTGAACAACGTCGCTCTGAGCCACGAGAACACCCATTTGTAATGTTTATTCTGATATAAATGGGACTTCTGTGAGAGAGAATATACACCCCATTCGGTAATTATTTTATTGTCATTTTAGGTTCCTAAGCACCGAGCGAAGTGGCTCAGTGCGTAGCGCGCTGACTTCGCAATCGGGAGATCCGGGTTCGATTCCCTGGCCGGTTATCCTGACCGGGGTTTTCGTGGTTTCCCTCGGTCATAAGGCGAATGCTGGGATGGTTCAAAAAGTCCACGATCACCTTTCACCAATATCCCATCACATAATAATAATAATAATAATAATAATAATAATAATAATAATAATAATAATAATAATAATAATTCACACCTGGGACAAAGTTGCTTGCGTCCGTGGCCTATCACACGTGTCTCTGGCTATCGCTAAACGAGCAACAGTAATTCGCCATCTACGCGCTAGACCGTTGTGGGTGTGCGGATCACTTCAAGCTGAGGGGTAAACCTGCGTGTCTATACTGGTCGGCGCGTCACCAAATGGCTCTCATGCCCAGGGTGGGCGTTCGTTAAAAAAAAAAAAAAAAAAGGTTCCCACGTCGCCCTTTTTAGTGCTGACAGCCAATGTTTGTTCTTAAATCAAAAGACCGACCTCTTTGATTCTATAAATTCGAAAGGTCGAATAAACGTTCGATAACAAATTTTATACTTAACTTTATAGACGTAAAACAGCGAGTAACACGTATTTGCGAGTCCTATACACAATCATAATATATTTAACTCAATTTCCCAGCAACTGCATTCTCTGTTATTCCGGTATTGCCCGTGTCCTTTTGTTGCAATTTGTTCTCGCAACTGCTTCACAATCGAGCGAAGCGCGCTACCCGCGTGCTGTCCGCGAGAGCACTGCAGTATTTTACCGTAATGTCGCTATAAATATGCGTTTTAATGGCTGTTGGCAACACTGCTCACAATATTTTTTTAAAATTCGCGTAAAAGTTAAGTCCCGTTTATTCATTTAAACCCTCTGAATTTATGGCTGCTCATTTATGGAAAAAATAAAATATTTAGAGGAATGCAAAATCTTTCTTCTGTGCTAAGTGTCGTTTATTTTTGTTAAGGAAGTATCTTAATTATGAGTAATATAGATTTCATTTTTTAAGTTCGCCCAGCAGATAAGTTATTTCCTAAATGTTCAAAGAAATAGTTTTCGAAGGAAAGAAAGAATAAGTAGTTTCGAATATACAGCTGTAATAAACGTCTTGAATTCATTGTGCAACACTGAGTCACCTAAGAAATTAGGTTAAACAGGCAAATAAAAACATGCGAAATGGGGACTAACGTTTAGGTGACAACAAAATTTGAAATATAATGTAAGAATGTAATGTAGTGCAAACGGATTCTTCAATTGTGAAAATTCTTCTTGATATTAACTGGAAACAATGTTTGAGAAATTCTTAGCATACGTTTCTTCTCGTCATATTGGCTCAAATTCATTATCATTTAGAGAACGTTACTAAAATTGATAGTAGTCCTATACCTTGAATACTCTTCCCAGATCGTGTTAGTAAAATCATATCCACATGCACTAAATCATAGACAGGAAACTCTGTCATTTAAATTTGTTCCCTTTCTGTGTTTCACAGTAGACGCTATATTTTTGTTGAGAAACAAACCTTACTAACAAAACTGATGTTCTGTATTGAAATTGGCACGAAGGTCTTGTGCGAGATTGAACACTTTTCTTTTAAGCCCTGATAGGGCACGAAGTGAGAAGCAAGTTCGACGACAAAGTCTTTAGCACTTCAGTGGCTTATTACAAGTATAACTCTGAACCTCCATGATACGTGGTAATATGTACATAGCTCGACAACGTACAAAAAACCCATCATGGCGTCGCTTACCTCAGAAGGTGTGATTTACTTAACGAAGGGGAGCTCAGTTGAACTCAAAGATCGCCTGTAATGATAACCGATTGGCTCATGCCACTTCCTTCACCCGCTCAAACAGAGATAGGAGCCTTCAACACTACAGGGTTCGGAAGTGACGTCAAGGTTAGATCGTCTTGCCCCCGCCCGCCCTGCCCAAGACGGTGGCGGTGGCTCCTGAAGACGGGGAAGTTGAGCCTCTATCACAGGGAACCTTCCCCTCCGCCACTCTTTGCGCATGCGCAGTCCAGTTTGTTTCCCCACAGTTGTCGAGCTATAGCTGTTAAGAGCACATCCCTACTGTAGACGTGCCACTGCCGGCCCCGTCATCACCGCTTCCCCCGCTCGTCACCTCCGTTGCCGCACGCTGCTGCTCCTCCGCCACGCACGCGAGCGCACGCGTTTCACGCACCCCCGAACTGACGTCATCGCCGCGCACATTAAGCGGCGCAGCGCGAAGCGTTACGCAACGTCGTCACACGCACCCTCCCCCCCCCAATGCACTGGCCCGCACAGTAGGCACTTCCCGACGCGGAGCACAGTGGGGCCGTGTGAGCGGACGTGCCTGCATGTAAATACTATAGTTCTGTTAAAAGAAGCATGCAAAACGCTCTAATGCAGGCTACTGATATTTCATCTAACATCTAAAGTAACGATTCTTTTTTTAAAAATTCGAAAATGCAGATGACGACACTTCATATTTAATTACTTTCGCTATTATGAATTTTCTGACGTTTAACGGGAAATCAGAGCTTTTGTAATTATTAAACAATGTCTCTGGTTTATTTAATACATAACTTTACGGACATTTAATAACTACTTTATTAACATGACGTCTATTTACTAAGTATCTGTATATGTATCTATGTTGAAATTGGAAAGTATGCACTTATTAGTGATTTAACACTGAATTGAAATTCCGGTACATTTAGAAGTTTTGAAAAAGTAGTTAATATACAGTAATACTGAACTGAGAGTGAGTGAAAATACATTTTGGACATGTTAAATAATGTCTAAGTGCTGTAATTTTCAGGGTCCAATTGGTTGCAGCTCAAACTAAAAATGCTGGCTCCTTAAATAGAAAATTGTTTTGTCAGCTTGGTTCTCTGAGGCACAAAAACGTTACAGCATTTTTAAATAAGATCCTATTGTCCATTAAAATTATACGATTTTCTAAAACGTTTTAATGCCGCGGTTGGCGTGATTTTATTAAAATTAAAATAAGCGACGATGTACAACATGTTACAAAGAGTAAAATATCAAGTCGGCTGAAATAATCTATAAAAAGGATTAATATGAGGTAAAGGCCATAGCCTTAAAAATCATTAAAATTTACACCTTTTCGATCGTTTTACCATTTATCATGCAAAATCTATCACAGTTAACTTTCTGTCGCATGACCACGAAGATAAAACGGAAGTACAGAAAGGGTTTCTTTTTTTTCACGACTCCAACTCACATAGTCATTAAATAATGAGAGAATGTAGAACTAAGCCGACGCAAATTATCGAGTATTAAATATTTATCCTTCATCATTATCCTTTAGTTCTTTAGATGTGATCAAGAAGAGAGATGCAACTAAAAATGTAGTAAAAGTGTTGGCAGTACTCGTTTTGTCATACGGATTACAGACGTAGGTATTGATGAGAAAGAAAAGTAAACTAGCTTCTAAAATGAGATTTTTAAGAGCAGTAAGTGCTGAAGCCTCCTAGACCAGTTCAGGAACAAACGAAGACCTCAACATTTTCTTTGTCTTAGACAAGCGATAGATGAAACTGCCGGCCTAGATACCCGAGGTCGCTAAGGCTAGAGAGCCCTTGCTGCCATTTACCTGAAGGGTCGTGGATTCGAAGCGCACCAGGGGCATTGATGTTTGTGTGTGTCCGTATATCATTTCTGGTACCCCCAATGTTACTCACAGTGGTCGCTATATGACCTTAGTAGTTGAAAAACTATCTTGCGTAAGTATAAAAAAGGATAAACGTTCAGCCTCCACACAACACCTACAAGAGATGTAAAACGATAGGCAGTTACTTGCCATTATCGACCAGCTAGAAAGAAGAGATCCTGATCGGCCAAGGCAATGATGAAGCCGGAACAGCCTTCTGGCCTAAATTTTGAAAGGAAGAAAAAAATAAGTAATTACTTCCATTATTTTTCTTTCTCGCTTCGGAGAAGAGAGGATGTTATGCAATGTGCGAAAAAACGGGGAATTTGCAGCTGAAAAAGTCTTGTTACAGGGCCCTGGTAATAAAAAAGTTGATAAATCCAGTTTCTATATTTAGAAACAATCCTCTATAGCTGTCTACTTAGCTGAAAACTATCCTCTATAACAATCCTCTACAGCAATCCTCTTTGCTGTAGCTATAATCCATAACTTTCTTTGATACCGAAAAGTCGGATGACGGAAAAACGTCTGTCCGTCCGTGAACAACGCTAGTGGCTAAACTGTTAAACTGATTTTCTCAAAAATTGATATTTCCCGATCGATCTGGATAATGTGGCGACCCCTGGACTTTGCATGAAGCTCCGAAGACATTAAACATTTTTTTTTTCAAAATAAAAAAGGCTCCATTAGTTTGGATTAAATTTAGTTATTGAATAGCGAAAACGATGTTTAAGAGAATGGTGCAGGTCACATGTTCGTTGAAAACACTCATTTTTCGAAAATTGCTTAAGTTCAAATTGTTTTCGGAGACTTTCTATAACTAAAATACTAAAAATAGTGATATTTCTTCCATTGAAAACTGTTCCTTAAACATAGATATTGAAACAATATCATATCAGTATCATACCAGCCCTGAGGAAGTCCACGACAAGATGGTCGAAACGTCGGCAACACAGCCTTCGACACGGCGTCACCCGGACAGCCCAGATCACGCGCATGATTCTGGCCGCGGAAGCCTACGACGTCATTGAAAGAAGGTCATGTACAATTTTTCGAAACTTTGAGTAATTTTTCTCGTAATTCTACGTGAAAATACAGGCGATAAAGTACGTGCCGCCGTCGCACTTTTTTTTTCTTTTTTCTTTTCTGGCAGCTTGTTCATCCCACTGTGACCCATCCTCCATCCTGCGTTGCGGGCGTCGCAGATGCACTCGTTGCGAGAGGAGGAGACTGGAGCTTTTTTTTGTCCGCCACAGGCGCGCCGACATCAATACCGTGCGCTTCCTCAAATAGCTCGGCTCGCTTTAATGGGACTTCCAGGTGGCACGTACGGCGTGCGGGGTTTGCTGACCCACATTTTGTGGAAAAAGGATTTTACACTATTATATTACAGGACGCGTAATGATACCAAGAGCAAAAACGCTTGTGATGTTTCTTTTTGAGAGTAAATTCGAGTGTTACGATGATTAATGATTTTAGGCATGCAACTATTTAATATCTAATTAAATAATAAATGTTTAATGTAAAATATAACTGAAAGACGATTTATTGATTCTCTGTAACGATGAACATTATCCCGCGCGATTTATAATACTGAACTAAAGTTCACAAATTTTATAATGTATATTATTTGCTCTGCTTAATAAAGACCCCTCTTGCCCTCTCTCGCCCTCTCTCGCCCTCGCCCTCTCTCGCCCGCTGTCGCCCTCTCTCGCCCGCTCTCGCCCACTCTCGCCCGCTCTCGCCCGCTCTCGCCCGCTCTCGCCCGCTCTCGCCCGCTCTTAATCCCGCTTCTGAACACCAGAGACGCCATGATGTCCACTTTAATGTAGCGAAACGCGTGCACGATTTTTCTTCTCGCACGAGAGGGGAAAATATTTTATCTTCGCTTCTCTGCACTTTTGGCACTCTGTACATCTGCCACGCGGCGTGAATAAAGATGGCTCTCCAAGCGATGAATCGTGCTGACAAAGTTTGCTGTTTGATGTGGTGCTTTCTGCTGCATTTTCTGATATGCTCATGCCCCTTTTGCACTGATGTTCCATATATAATATTTGATGAAAATGTCGCTTTATTTAGTCTTGTTACTCACTATATTGGTAAGATTTGTATTTCTATTTGGTAGTTTTGTAAGACTTGAATATATTTGCACACTTGAGTTGCTAATCCCCACTCAATCTTTGTTTTCAAATAGATTAAATGGTTATTTGGCAAAATTCCTAACTGGGTTGCTTAGCGTTTCCAAACTTTGTAATGCAGAAATTTGGTAATATATTTCAAGCAGTTAAGAAGAAGAAAACTAGAATATTTATAACCAAGTAAATATTAACTTTTTTGATATTAAAATAGATATACTGGGTGAAATAGAATTAGACATACGAATTATTAATTATTTCGAATTTGTAAATACATTATTTCATGATTCAGAGCAAAATTGCTATCTGGTTCTTTTGCATTCCTTTCTTTTGTATAATATATAATCGATTTACAGCTAACGCTTCCAACATGATCGGTTAGGTCACCCAAATGCAATATTATTATGCATATTTTTCCGACAAGTAACTTGCTTTTGGACACTTTCTTTTATGAAGGGCAATTCTGCGTGTACTATTTCTTGGAAGAAAGCTTTTCTCTTTTGATGTTTATAAAACCACCTATTTATATAGTTACCCAAAAATGAAGACAACTTAACATTTATGAGTCTCCAAAAACATTAGGCAATTAAACATAACAATCAAAAACGTTTAGTTTAATCGTTAATTAAATGGGTGGTCATTCAATGCTTTAATTCTTGCCAATTGAATAGTTCATCAAACATCGTCATTATATGACAGACCACAGGCAAAACGCAGAAGCACTTTCAAAAATCAAAATAATTTATATTTAAACGAAGACGAAAATCACCTAATCACTACTGAATACTTTAAGGGTCTCAAATTATATCCAAACTTTATGCAATTCCAAGCAACTTTATGGCAACTTACAAAATCATGATAAGGATTTTTTTAGAATGCTGTGTCATATATATTTTCAAGAATCTCATGTTCGCTTCTTATTACCTATCCCCTGATGTTTCAGAGTTGTGGGTATACGCCTTGTATGCCAATGTTTAGCGGTGACATTGCCTCTACCAACTGAATTATACGGGGTAAATGTGCGTACAATTTAACTCGCAATATTTCGAGGAAGTTATTTGCATCATTAACTGGCACTGCAACAAAATAGTAGGATATCTGGTAACGATACGAAAAGCGAAATCGACAGCACGTAATGGATCCATTCCAAGTAAGTGAAGGAAAACATCACGACCGAAGATTTTTCGTAGGCTCTGTAAATTTTCCGACAAAATCAACAAACGCGTAGCTCTTCCACTTTGCATTCTCAGCAAAAGCGAGTTAACCTCATCCGCGAAAGTGGCTTGTGGGGATAGTACGTAGTGCATTACGTGCTCACATGCGTGAAGTCAAAACTTGAAGCTCATTGGATGCTTCAGAGCGAAATGCGTCCAACAAGCAGAACTAATACTTTTAAGTCCAAATAAGTGAATTTGATGAAGCGTTTCTAGGTCTACAAACAGAATTTTGTAGTAGCTTACTCGGGATTCAAAGCGTTTCGTATCATGCTTTTATCTGGAGCCTGTGTGCTGGAAAGATAATTCTTGATAATAAAAAAAGAAAGGGCGTGCCTAAGCAAGCTTACCAAATTCAAAAAGGGCATACTAAAAGCACGTGTGTACTTTGCTGGCTTTAGTTAACTGTTTTTAGAGTTTTTGTCACATTACGATTATTTTTTAGGGATCGAACAGATATCTGTAACAACATGTAACAGTTGCATGTGGTAGTTCGTTAAGAATATTTTCAGATTCTCTGTTTTTCGATCCGTTTCTGTATTTTTGACTACTTTTCCATCAGAATAATTATAATTCTACACCTGGGTAAAATAACACTATGTAACACAATTTTTGTCTTTGTGGAGTAAAATCTATTTTCTCATTGTCTGAAAAGGTAGGGAAAATGTAATGGGTTTGTTAGCAGAACATTTTTCTTAAGTTAACTTATTTTTATTTAGAACCGTGGCCTATTTTCCATTTAATTCAATTCAAATTAGCAGAGAAATAAATATTATGTTGAATTCAATCAAAATTCAAGGAACCCAGTGAAAATAAATATCAGTATACTGTAACCGTACAACTCGCCTTGTGAGCTATCGACAGTCGCCACCGTTGTAACGGCGCTAGCCTTTCTACCCCATCGACTTTCTGGTCGATATGAGGGTCGATGTGAACTCTGTGAATCACGGTACGGTCACATTTCTCGACTCGCCGTCGGTAATAACGGGATAAGAGGTGTTGAAGTTCGGAACCAGCCACACGTGAGAGGTGGAGTACGTTTGCCAGTAAGTGCTATTCTCTCGCAGAAGGTAAGCGCTCTTTGTAAAATTACGGGAAAACCAAACAAACAAATAAATAAATGAATAAATGAATAAATGAATAAATGAAAAATGAATAAATGAATAAATGAATAAATGAATAAATGAATAAATGAATAAATGAATAAATGAATAAATGAAATAAATGAAATAAATGAAATAAATGAATAAATGAATAAATGAATAAATGAATAAATGAATAAATAAGAAAATGTTTGAGGAAGCATCACGGTTGTGGGTGGAATACCGCACCGTCACGCTCGACGTAATAATCGTTATTTCATTTATATAATACATACAACCATGTATTTCAGCTCTCAGGCCGAGACCCTGGCTCGACTCGCTATTATTCTCTCTATTATTCTCTCTATTAATGCGAATTAAAAAGAAAAAAATTGACGTTACTCTTTCTCATTTTATGCATCAAAAAGAAGGAAATTTGTCTGAGGAATCGTGAAGAAAAAACGTGAAAAAACGAAGATAATGTAACGCTTTGGGCAGCTCAGTAAAGTTGGGGAATTTTGTTTCGTTGGTGACCGTATTTGGAAAAATTCCGTAGTAGAGGTGGGGAAAGAGCTCGCAACACTCCTAACAACCCTGTCTCCCAACGTCTCGACTCTACACGACTTTTCCACGTTATTGGTCATTACGAGCTCATTGTAACAAGTGGCCATGGTTAGTCAAGTTTGCAGTAACTCACGTGTTGCGTTATGTACAGTAATTATAAATCTGTGCAGTGCTTGTGCAGGGCCAAAAGTGATATTCTGTATTCAAAAGACGTTAAACTGAACTCCCCTTTCAACATTGTTATGAGCTGGCCTTGTCTCCATGTATTACGATGTTAAGCATTGTGAAAGCCAACCTGCAATCTTCTCGAAATGTTTCCTCTCTCACACAATTATTGTGTTTCCAAGTGCGAAACAATATTTCTTGTTTGTTCACACAAACCAACAACGCGGTAGCTCGTGGTCAGCCAAGACTTCAACAGCAAACATACGCCTTCACTGGCAGAAAATTGGTGTCTTCGCCTAAGTGTGAAAAACCAGTAATAGGAGGCAGTTGTTTATTATTTTTTGGAGTTTTATTAGACAAAAAATCACCAACTGGCCAGGTCGAATAGCTCCTGCAAGCGCACCTCAGTGGATGAAGTTTTATCTTACTGAACTCTCAATTCCCACTGTGCAGGTTCGATCCAGGCTGAGGTACATGGGTTTTCGAAAGGCAGAAAATCCATAATACTCATGTCACTCTTGTGTTATGTAAAAGAACCCTGGCAGATGTCCGCCAAATTAAATCCCTCCAACAGTATCCCGCACTAACAAACTCTCACTTTCTCCCAACCTGATAGTTCGGATATCTGAGACCGAGATCTGGTAGAGACAGTGAAAGTCACACCCCAGGCGCATCAGGGGATCGCCCGCGAGGCGCGGCTGCTCGATAAGGTCTCCAGATTCACGTCGGCAGTAGGATCCCAAGGAAGCCTGAGTAAAAAACTCGGGTGCGGAACGCTGCCTCAGGGCAGTCTCACCGCTAGCAACCCCGTGCGCCTAAACAATGTTCCTGCGAGTATACCGGGTGGACGTAAATGCCGGGCGAGAACCTGGGGCTGGTGCAGCCCTGGTCGAAGAGGCTGTTGGGCAGTGACTAGTGAAAGACAAGGTGTGTAGTTTTCTGTTCGACTGTGTCAGTTGTAAATTTATATTGGCAAGACCGCCTGCCTCACTATGAACCCCAGTTGGCGTTTCGCTAATCATCTCCGAGTCGGTGAAAAGACTTCGAACTCCAGCCTTCGCTATACAACAACCTTGAGACCGAGCAACGTTATAACTTGCAAAGCATTTTGTATGGCAAGACATTTGTAGCGGACAGACAATACGCCTTATACACAATTACTTTACTTTACCCAGATCCCCTATGGATGATGCCAAGATTAGCCGGATGAAGTGCAAAATAATTTTCTCGTTGTTTGTATTTAATTGGCTGTCCGGGTGACGCCGCGTCCATGACAAAAGGTGCTGACGTTCCGGTCGCCTTTCTGCGACCTTCCTCAAGGATGTAATACGTTGACCGGATAGCCAATTAAATACTGACTCCGGCCGCGGAAGCCTTCGCTCTTTCTCCTTGTTATTGCTAGTTTTATCCTCACTGTGCGATTCAACAAAACAACATCATCCCCACCGAGTTGCAAGAAATAAACCCTTGTATTAAGAAGATGTTTATTATCATTTTAATGGAGTTTGGCACAAAAAAAAAACGTTCACATCCTTCCCGCGTCGAAGAGCTCCTGCGAGTACGCGCCGTGGAGGGGGGCGGCGGCGGGGTGGGCGTGGCCATGAGCGAGGGCGGGGGTGGCGGGCATGGCGCCGCTGCGGGGCGAGGAGGCCGCGCACGGCGGCGGGAGCGCGCGCGCCGCCAGCCGCGCAGCCAGCTGCTCGGGCCGCGCGGGCTGGCGCAGGAAGGGCGTGTGCGGCAGCGCGTGGCTCAGCGCCTGCCGACGGAAGCTCTGCAGGTCGGCCAGGTTGCGCATCAGGCTCTGCACCTCGTGCTCCTCCTGGCAGCGCAGGTTCTCGATGATGGTCTCCGCCGCGCCCGACGTCTCGTCGCCGCCGCCCGACTGGCACCTGCGCACACGAGAGTTCGCGATGATCTCCACCGCGCCAGGCGTTTCGCGCCGCCTGCCACACCTCGCACCTGCGCACAAGGGCAATCTGCACATACAGGGGGACAGTGAGGTTAAGCGTAATAAGGTATTTCTTTTTTTACGCTTCCAATCCCTCATCCATTAAGATCCAAATACAAAGAAGACGAACAAAAAGAAGCAGCGGGTGTAGCCTACTGGAGAAAGTTTCAATTGAATAGCATGGTACTGCATTGAATTAAATTGGATTGAATCGGATTGAATTGGTTTGCACAGAATAGGATTGACTGAGATTGTGTTGATTCGGATTGAATTGGATTCGATTGACCCCGTTTGAATTGGATACGATTGAATAGGATTGGATTTTATTAAATTGGATTGACTTGTACTGAATCAACATGGATTGGATTGAATAGGATTGAAAATAATTGAATTCGATTGAATATGATTGAAGTGGAGAAAATGGGATTGAAAAGAATTGAATTGGATTGAATAGGATTCAGTTCGATTGCATAGGATTGATTTAAATGTGGTCGGATTAAATTGGATTGGATGGATTGAAAGGATTCTATTGGATTGAGTAGAATTGATTTGGAATGAACTGGATTCAATCGGAATGAATTGGATTGAATCACATTGAATATGATTGAAAAGGATTGATTTGGATTGAAATAGATTGAATGGAAGTGGATGAATCAAATTGAATTGGATTGAATCCGGTTTGATTGAATCGGATTGAATATCATTGAATTGCAATGATTTAGATTGAATAGAATTGAATTGGATTGAATCTGATTGCATAAAAATGAATTGGATTGAATTGGGCTGAAACGGATTGAATATGAATGAATATGATTCAATATGATTGAATATAATCGGATTAGATTGATGGGATTAAATCGGACACATTTGATTTAAAGCGGACTGCATTGGAGAGAATCGGATTGGAACGGATCGGATTAGATTCAATCGGATTGATAAGGATTGAAATGGATAGATTTGGATTGAATCGGATTCAATTGGGAGGAATTAGATTGAAAAGGATTGAATTGCATTAGAATGGAATGAATAGGATTGTATCGTATTAAATTGGATTGAATTGGATTGAAATAAATTAATGTGGATTGAATCGAATTGAATAGGATTGAATTGGTCTGATTAAACCAAATTCAATTGAATTGGATTTAATGGGATTGCATAGGATTGAATTTAAATGAAGGGGATTGAATATCATTGAATTGGAATGAATATTATTTGATTGGATTAATTGGATGGAATTGGAGTACATGGAGTTGATTGAGATTGAATTGGATTGAAATGGATTCAATTGGATTGAATTGGATTGATTTGGATTGAAATGGATTGAAATGGATTGAAATGGATTCAATTGGATTGAAATGGATTGAATGGGATTAAAATGGATTGAATGGGATTGGAATGGATTGACAGGGATTGAAGTGGATTGAAAAGGATTGAATTGGATTGAAATGGATGGAATTGGATTGATACTGATTGAATTGTATTAAATTGGATTGCAATGGATTGAATTTGATCGAAATGGATTGAATTGGATTGGAATGGATTGAATTGGATCGAAATGGATTGAATTGGATTAAATAGGATTGAATAGGATTGAAATTGATTAAATGGGATTAAAATTGATTGAATGGGATTGAAATGGATAGAATAAGATTGAAATTGATTGAATGGGATTGCAATGGATTGAATGGGATTGAAATGGATTGACTGGGATTGAAATGGATTGAATTGGATTGAAATGGATTGAATGGGATTGAAATGGATTGAATTGTATTGAAATAGATTGAATGGGGTAAAATGGATTAAATGGGATTGAAATGGATTGAATAGGATTGAAATGGATTGAATGGGATTAAAATAGATTGAAATGAATTGAATGGGATTGAAGGGATAGAATTGAATTGAAATGGATTGAATTGGATTGAAATGGATTGAAATGGAATGAAAGGGATTGAAATGGATTGAATGGGATTAAAATGGATTGAATGGATTTGGAATGGATTGAATGGGATTGAAGTGGATTGAAATGGATTGGATTGGAATGGATCTAATTGGATTGAAACTGATTGAATTGGATTGAAATTGATTGAATTGGATAGAAATTGATTGAATTGGATTGAAATGGATTGAATTGGATCGAAATGGATTGAAATGGATTGAATTGGATCGAAATGGATTGATTTGGATTGAATTGGATCGAAATGGATTGAATGGGATTGAAATGATAGAATTGAATTGAAATGGATTGAATTGGATTGAAAAAGATTGAAATGGAATGAATTGGATTTAAATGGATTGAATGGGATTAAAATGGATTGAATGTAATTGGAATGGATTGAATGGGATTGAGGTGGATTGAAATGGATTGATGTGGATGGAAATGGATTGAAATGGATTGAATTGGATTGAATGGGATTGAATGGGATTGAAATGGATTGAATGGGATTGAAATGGATTGAATTAGATTGAAATGGATTGAATGGGATTGAAATGGATTGAATGGAATTGAAATGGATTGAATTGGATTGAAATGGATTGAATTGGATTGAAATGGATTGAATTGGATTGAAATGGATTGAATTGGATTGAAGTGGATTGAATTGGATTGAAGTGGATTGAATTGGATTGAAGTGGATTGAATTTGATTGAAATGGATTGAAATGGATTGAATGGATTGAAATGGATTGAATGGGATTGGAATGGATTGAATGGGATTGAAATAGATTGAAATGGATTGAATGGGATTGAAATGATAGAATTGAATTGAAATGGATTGAATTGGATTGAAATGGATTGAAATGGAATGAATTGGATTTAAATGGATTGAATGAAATTAAAATGGATTGAATGTAATTGGAATGGATTGAATGGGATTGAGGTGGATTGAAATGGATTGATGTGGATGGAAATGGATTGAAGTATATTGAATTGGATTGAAATGGATTGAATTGGATTGAAATGGATTGAAATGGATTGAATGGATTGAAATGGATTGAATGAGATTGAAATGGATTGAATTGGATTGAAATGGATTGAATGGGATTGAAATAGATTGAAATGGATTGAATGGGATTGAAATAGATTGAAATGGATTGAATGGGATTCAAATGATAGAATTGAATTGAAATGGATTGAATTGGATTGAAATGGATTGAAATGGAATGAATTGGATTTAAATGGATTGAATGGGATTAAAATGGATTGAATGTAATTGGAATGGATTGAATGGGATTGAGGTGGATTGAAATGGATTGAATGGGATTGAAATGGATTGAATGGAATTGAATTGGTATGGATTGAAATTGATTGAAATGGAATGAATTAGATTGAAATGGATTGAATTGGATCGAAATGGATTGAATTGGATTGAATTGGATTGAAATGGATTGAATTGGACTGAAATGGATAGAATTCGACTGAAATTGATTGAATCGGATTGAAATTGATTGAATTGGATTGCAGTGGATTGAATGGGATTGAAATGGATTGAATGGAATTGGAATGGATTGAATGGGATTGAAGTGGATTGAAATGGATTGAAGTGGATTGAAATGGATTGAAGTTGATTGAAATGGATTGAAGTTGATTGAAATCGATTGAAGTTGATTCAAATGGATTGAAGTGGATTCAAATGGATTGAAGTGGATTCAAATGGATTGAAGTGGATTCAAATGGATTGAAGTGGATTGAAATGGATTGAATTGGATTGAATTGGATTGAATTGGATTGAATTTGATTGAATTGGATAGAAATTGATTGAATTGGATTGAAATGGATTGAATTGGATTGAAATGGATTGAATTGGATTGAAATCAATTGAAATGGATTGAATTGGATTGAATTGGACTGAAATGGATAGAATTCGACTGAAATTTATTGAATTGGATTGAAATTGATTGAATTGGATTGAAGTGGTTTGAATGGGATTGAAATGAATTGAATGGGATTGAAATGGATTGAAATGGATTGAAATGGATTGAATTGGATTGAGTTGGATTGGATTGAAATTGATTGAAATGGAATGATTTGGATTGAATTGGATTGAAATGGAATGAATTGGATTGAAATGGATTGAATGGGATTGAAATGGATTGAATGGGATTGAAATGGATTGAATCACATTGAATTTAATATAATTTAATGGGGTTGAATAGGATTGAAGAGAAATCAATGTGTTTGAATGTGATTGAATTGACTGAATATGATTGAATTGGAATGAATTGGACAGAATTGGATAGAATCGAAGTTGATTGGGTGGAATTGAATTTGAAATGGATTGAATTTGATTGAATTGTATTAAATTGAAATGAATAGGATTGATTCGGATTGAATAGGATTGAATATGAATGAATGTGATTGAATTGGATTTAAATAGATTGAAGTAGATTGATGTGGCTTGAATCGAATTCAGTCGGTCGGATTGAATCAGATTGAATTTGACTTAGTAAGATTGAATCGGATTGACTAGGATTGAAGTGGATTGAATATGATTGAATAGGATTGGATGAAATTGGCTTGAATGGAGTTGAATGGGATTGGATTGATACATATTGAATTTATTGGGATTGAATCGGATTGTATAGAATTCTATTCTACTATGTGGATTGCTCCGCGGGGTGACCACCTAAGTGATACCATTTATTCACAACCTCCGCCGGCGCACCGACGATAGTGAAGGCAGACACCACATGGGACTGACGGGTTTCCTTCCCCTCCGAAGGACTTTCGTCGTCCTTAATACGTTTCACTGCTTCATTCGGGCTTGAACTCGATTTTGGAAACTACGTGATAACCGCCCGATGAGCTAACCGTTACACCACCGAAGCCGCGGAGAGATAGAGGGAAGCTCTTGGACCAGGATGGGCGTCACACGAAACGCCGTCGACGAGGGCGCTCTGCAGTGGATGTTGGGTTCTCTAATCCAACGGTTTCCTTCTTTAAATTTTTTTAATTAATATAGTGCGAAATCCGAGAAAGTACAGTAATCATCGTGCCACGATCACCTCGGAAACTTTCTTTCCTCAGCTAGCACCCCTCCTCCATCCTTTTATGCACATACACTTACATGCGCTACTATTCGTGTCGAAAGGCTAGTCAAGAACGTAGAGCTTGTGCGGATGGGAGCGAGGCTTTCGTGAACTGAAATGATTTTGGCATTAAACAGGTGTTGCTGGACATCGATTCAATTAAACTTAAGTAAAGGGAAATAAATATTTTTTATTTTTTTTACGATAACGAACATTTATATTATTTTAATATATATATATATATATATATATATATATATATATATATTACCAATGATACATGGTAGGGGCAATATCGCCATCGCGTCTCAGGGCTGTCCAATGAGAGGAAGAAGAAAACAATACCACGTGGGTAATTCGCTGATTGTCTGCAAGTTTGCGATATAGATTCCTCCTCAAACACTTTGGAGAAGGGACATGCGTAATAAAATAGTTGGGTGGTATTCAAACTAATTTACGATAGGAAATAAAATGCAAAGCTGTCACCTAATTTACTTCAATATAATACTATTCAAAATAGAGGGAAAATGAAATAAGAACTTAGAAGCCCCGTTCTTCTTGGAAGGGAAAATTCTCAAGCAATCATGTAGGGGCAGCGCGGGATCTTCTGAAGCAGCGGGAGCGGAACACAGCTACCTCCATTGACTACACTTACGGGACTAATTACATAGCCGTCCCGAAGCAACACGCGTCGCGGCGGGCACCCACCTGGGGTTGGCTTGGCACGCGCCGGGTCCGCCGGCCGCGGGCGTGCTGTAGTAGGCGGGCCGTGGCGGCGACGACAGGTTCGGGGGCGGCCAAGGCGGGGACGAGTCCATCGACCAGGGCGGGGCCGTGCCTAGCGACCAGGACGGGCCCGAGTTCTCCCAATCGTCGTAGAACTCGTCCTCTTCGCCGACGTCCATGTCGTAGTCCCAGGCGTCGCTCATCTCCCACGGCGGTTCTTCGTCCTCCAGCATGGGCTCGCTGTACTCCACCCAGGAGTCGGCCGTGGCGGGGCACGAGGTGTGGGCGGCGGCGAAGGGGCGCGGGCGCGGGGCGAAGCGCGTCGGCGCCGACACGTTGAAGCGCGGGGTGGCGGCGGCGGCGACGACGCGCGGGGACGGCGCCGCGTAGGCCGACGACTGCTGCTGCCCTGGGCACGGCGACCGCGCGCGAGCGGCCGGCGGCGGCGGTGGCGGCGGCAGGCGGCAGCGCGACGGCGACGACGCCAGCGACGCCGCCGACGCCGCCGACGCCATCGACGTCGCCGACGGGCACGCCCCCCGGCGCGCTGTCGACCCAGTCAGCGACCTTACCCTCCGCGAGTAGCTCTCGCTTTGCAGCGCTTTGCAGCGGGCGGGCCCTGCAAGAACGCCTGCGGGTGCGCCTTCGAGCGGGCCACGCAACGCACTACGCTGGCAAACGAACACGACGCGACGGATTCATTGGCTGAGTAGTGATCTCGGGCGCGTCAACTACTTACGTCATTAGTCAACAAAGCGTGGTGCATGCTTTTTCATCGCGTGGATCTCTCTCTTCTCTGGATGGCGAGATCCGGCACCAACTTGCCCGTGGGCTTTCTGGGTTCCTACGCAACCAGATATCTTTTATCTGCCGGGACAAGCTCTAAGCTTCCGGCAGGTGTGGTAGTACATACACGTAAAGGTGTATGTGAGTAATGGTTGAGGATAGGACAAGGAAAAGGAAGAAATGACCACTCGCTGTCCGTTTGCTCCGATATTCGCCTGGTGTTAATTGGAGAAACCACGGAAAACTACCTAAGCTGTTAGGACAAGGGGAAAAAGGTGGAAAAGTACAAAATGTTTATTTTGAACTTTATTGATTAGAAAAAGTCACTTATGTAGTCTGATATGATGGTGCCTGGGCATCGACAGTTCATTTTTTTTTTTTACAAAATTATTCCATGACATACATGATGGTTTATTATTTCTATGGAACGCTTCTATCGCGATGCAATTGTGTCGATGAGTATAGATAATATTAATAAATCTCAGTGCATTAAAACATTTTATTTATGGTCATCACAACTCAGAGCTTCTTCAGCACATTCATTTTTTGTCATCACAATATTTGACAGTAGTGTACAAAGTACTATTTGGCTAAATTAAAACATTTGCTCACGTATTCTTACTATTAGACTATCACACTAACGTCCGGGAAAATATGTATGGTCAATATGAAGAACTCATAATTAATTTTTTCGTTTGTATGTGGTTGTGTAAGAAGAGAAGTTTTGCAATTTTAATTTTCAAATTTATCTATTTAGTATACATAATTTATTTGGAACCTCTTTGGAAGTTCCAAACGAACACCTGTTAACATGGTTATTTATCTAGTCTCTCCATTTTTTAATACTTTTCGACTCTTCCTAGTCGTGGCTGATGGTGACAAAAATTAGATCACAATCAGTTTACTGTATAAGTCGGCCTGCTACACTGGCAAACTAACATTTTATACCCATTATGCCGTTCTGTCGTGAACGAATGTTGATCACTATAAGATTGTTAAATTGTCACGATGCTATGTGTGTTTCTATAGCTCAATCGATAGAGCTGCAGTCTCAAGCTCCATTTGTCGTAGCTCAATCTGTCTGAAGAGTCTCTGAACGACAGATTCTTGGGTTTAAGATTCAACAATTTTCGGTCCTAAATAACTAGGATGTTTTCAGCCACCTGTCTGCAGGAGAATTCTGCGCAGGCAGCCGCTCCGATTCGCAGTTATCATGGTAGTTATCGAAGCGTTTTCTCATCAACATCATACGAACGCCGGGTGCCCCAAAACAAAGGTTCACGTACCGCGGGTGATCGTTCCTTCCTCTTTTTTGTATCATCATCACCCGCATTATTTTCACACAGATTTTCATGTAATACAATACTTCATATGTCGTAGAGATATGAAGTGTTGTATTATAGATACGAGATAGATAAGAGATATAGATAAGAGATATGTATAGAGACCAGTCGGAAATTTGAAGCTTGTCTCGCCTGGGCTGGTGGGGGGGGTGCCCTGAAATGGGAAACCCGAGAGACCAACATGTAGATCGGTGCCGCATCTCACTATCCAGTGGGGTAGAACACCGCCACCTTCCATGATAAAAACATGCCCTACGTTTACTGGACCAATGAACATCACCATTGACGCGCTCGGCAACACGAAACAATCTTGGAGTCAGACTGTCGTAAATACAATTTTGGCAATTTTGGTTCACAACCGTTCCCAGAATCAACTTATTGCTGCGTCAAAGGAGCAAACAAAGATCGCTAGGTACGTTAGTATAGAAGTCAGGCCTTCACCTATTCATACAAGTTACTATCAACTATTTATGTAAGTTATACATCGTATCAAAGTGAAAGGAAGGTAAATGCGTCATATTTGTTTGTCTCCAAACATTTCGGGTGCGTATTTAAGTCAGTCTGACGCAACGAGCTAAAATATTCAATATAGAGTGGCTGTCCCTATAGTTTCAGCGTTCTTGGTGGAGGCTCGCCAAACTAGTGGCCGCCATGTTGTTTGAAGTCAAAACAAACGAGTGGCGATGTAACCGTCCGTAACAAGTGCCAAACGTAAGGCTAGAACACTTTGTTTCCCAGAGGGCGCTGCTTTGACTGCAAAAAACAAAAAAACAAATATGGCTTCAGTTTGCGTCCAAGATGGCGGTGTAACCGTCCGTAACCAGCGCAGAACGTATTGCTAGAATACTTTGTTTCCCAGAGGGCACTGCTTTGACAGCAAAAGAACATGCCTTCAGTTTGGTTACAAGATGGCGGTGTACCTGTCCGTAACAAGTGCCAAACGTAGTGCTAAAACACTTTGTTTCCCAGAGGACATTGCTTGCAGAAAAAAGGCATGAATTTGCTTCCAAGCTGGAGGCGCTGTATGTAGTATATTCCAGCTCGTTGGTCTGACACTAAGGTAGCGGCCCTCCCAGGGATAGGAAGGCATCGAGAGCGAGTGCTGGCCGTACCTGTGGGGCGCAGAGGCGAGGCGCGGGGAGTGAGGAGGCGGCTGGCCGACGCGCCGGGGCAGGACGACGGGGATGGGGACGGGCTGCTCTGAGGGCGCGCCATGCGGCCGGCGCTCGGCGTGCCCGCCCCTGCACGCCCAAACACACGCACGCCACGCTCCACAGGACCACCCCCCCCACAACTTATAAACGGTTTGAGACGTCGAAGTGCAGTATGCGGAACCACGGAGCGAGACAACCAAAATGTGCGTGTCTTCTTGAGAGCTACGTTCTCGAGAGTGGGTGTCGAGAGTGTTTCCCCCCAACTTCATGTAAATATCCCTAAAAATTTAAAGAATGTTTTTCAAAACCGCAGGGCCTCGAATCGGGCCAGATGGACTAGAGAATATTCATAATATTCAGAGAATACTCAGAATATTCATTTCGGGAAAATTTGTACGAATAGTTTAGGCGTTAGTGTTGTTCACTGAGACATACACACAGATGGACGGTCGTTTTCAACATATCAAACTCTTTTTCGGCATCAGGGAGCACTAAAATGTGGATTTCCTTTGAAATCTCGAAATCGATTAGCCTTTTCGACACTATAAAGAAAGTACATAATTAGGTAAGCAAAAAGTATTCCAAGGTCCCCTGTTGTGTGATTATTAAATATATTATATTTAAGTGAAACCTTCAAAAATGTTGGCAACAAATAGAAAGTATTGTGCGTGATATTGAAATTCCAAGTTTAGGTTAATCAAGGAGCGTTCTTTACAAACTGTCGAAAATGTTGCGCATCTTTTATTTCAAATTCTTTGACAAGTGTCGTGCAAGCATTGTGCATCCACTCTGTGTTATACTCTAATCAGTGCCGGCTCGTGCTTGGGTTACATGGTTGCACAACCCCCAGATAATCGAATACGATCTCATAACATCGAAAGCATATACATTTTACTTTTAATTACATTCAATGTTCAAGATATTGCAGCAATATCAATGTATATGAAATAATTTGGATACCAGGGAACGTTCAAATGGCTCTTCTATGCTTGATGCCTTACTGAGTATTGCAAGTGGAGTATTGCGATTGCCTTGCTGAGTATTGGATGTATTACTGGGTTTACTGTACTTACTCGTTGGCTCTTCGATTTAACATGGCAAATATAGGCATTTATAGGCAAATATAGACCATCGGGCGGGTGGCGCTGTCTAGCGCTGCGAGGCGACCGAGGAAGTCTCATGGGACTCCCAATATTCTGTCTTCGTCTGACTCGCTGGATCGTAATGTTACCAATTTCGCTTGTTATTGAAAGTACACAAGTTCAGTCAATTATTGACGTTATTCAATGCACTGTCTATTGTATTTGGGGAATTTGTTTTCATTTGATATTAAATTGATTTAAAACGTACTTTTGATGAGTTCTTTGTGTAAAGGTGGCCGTTCTGGATGAAAGTCCCTTAGTGTCTCGCGGAAGCCAGTGGCACCTGCAGCTGACCGGCCAGCAGTTTGCGTAAATACGAATGTGTGTCAAAGCTTTTTCATTATTGCCACCTACACTAGGGTAGAGAGGTTTTCGAAATAAAATAATTTTGTTTCTGTGAAACGTGACGAAGCAATAGTGCTTATTGTAATGTGCTGGAGTCGTGCCCAGTGTAAATCAAAGCCAGAAGTACATGTGATGGAGGCCTATATACCTTACACGAACACGACGCATAAAATTATGTAAGTGATGTTTCAATATGGACTTTAATTTAACTTGAATTAGTTTTAGTTAATTTACTTGAATTGCTTACATTTTTATTATATGAATTGGTGAAAAACAGAACGATATACGTGACATTTGATAAATTTTGAGAAAACGTGTTTATTTTATGCATTATTTTGGTGGAGATGTATTTTCGTGATTTTAATGAGCGTATGAAATGTCGTGGTGATTAATAATGAAAGAAAGCACCAAGGCTCTACACAAATATTGACTTAAATATAACGATTTCTCAGAATTTATAAAATATTGCGTACATCGTTTTGGTTCTCACCCATTCGTATATTCGTAGTTGGATTTTTTTTTGGTGTGGGGGTGGGGAATTACGAGTACATTCCCGCCATGCGTGTGGCTCACCCAGCCTGGAGATGCCCGAGGGGCCGAGGCCGGCGCGCGGCGCTGCGCCGGGGCACCGGCTGGCCATGGCGTCAAGGCGGCTGCCTCCGCATCACCGCTCCCGCTGCGCACGCCCGCCCCCAACGGCCCTTCCTTACTGGTTCTACGTGAAGTCGTAGGCTTCCGCGACCAGAGTCATGTGGGTGATCTGGGCTGTCCGGGTGACGCCGCGTCGAAGGCTCAGTTGCCGACGTTTCGACCATCCTGTCGTGGTCTTCCCGTGGCATACCAGCCCTGAGGAAGACCACGACAGGATGGTCGAAACGTCGGCAACTCAGCCTTCGACGCGGCGTCACCCGGACAGCCCAGATCACCCACTTACTGGTTCTACGTTTCGTCACGCAAGCGCCCGCGCGGCCGATCCGCCGGCCGAGATCGCGAGAAGGCAGAAGTGCCGTTGCGATCTCGCACCGAAGGATCGCGGGTTCAAGTCTCACCTCGGCCATAGTTGTATTGTGTTCGTCCTATCATCATCACACCGTATCATCCTCGCAGTTACCGTACCGTTACGCGCAATAGTGGTCGCTAATGACCTAGCAGTTGATGCGACCTTAAATAACAACACCAAAAAAGTGCCCGCGCGGCGTACTTTGTACGTGAGGTCTATTTCGTTAGACAAATGAACTCTGCAAGACCTGTATAATATTTCAATATATATTTTATATTGAGTTTCATTTGACATGTATACTTATTACAATTCAAATCAATTATTTATAATAATAAATTTAGCGTATAAGTCTTGAGAACAACTTTTGCGTTTGATGACTTTAAGAATACGTTCGATGCATGGAAATGTGTTGCACCAAATAGTACTAAGTATAGTAATAATTGTAGTAGTGCAGTGTTCTGCTCTTCCGAAAATGTGACAGTAATTTCTTAATTTTTTTGTTGGTTATTCTTTTTATCATTTTGTTGTTTATCACGACTTCCAGTTTCTGTAAAATACTGACAAGTAGTGTTTTATTCTACTTTATAACCTTTTTTTGCCAATGAAACGTCTCTACACTTTAAATCGCTGCTTGAATATTCACTAGCTCAGAACGGCTATCATGTTCATTCTCGGCCACTGCAACGTTTTGCTTAGAATTCCTTGCAGCATTGCAAACTTCGTCTTCTGACGATTCTTCATGTAATAATTCAATATCTGTTTTTCCGATAAATTATTCAAACCAGTATTGTTCCTAATGTAAAAAAATAAATTAGTTCAATTATATCAATATTGTTTTTAAAAAGTCCTGCGATAATTAAAAGAAAATGAAAATTCAAATTAGTACCCGTGCGGCATAGAGAGTACGTCAACGACCACTTTCCAACGGAAATACAATCGTCTAGCTACTGCAGTAAATCTAACGCAACTGAGTATCGTGGAGGATGCAGCTGTATGCCTTTTGCGAGGTTAGGTCGAATGTCAGAACGCTCGCTGATGTTTCCTGACACCTGCAGTGAACACAGTTCCAGTGGCGTACAAAGCACGCCAGCACGCGTCACTAAGGGCTAGCGGCCACGCCCTCTCATCCACATACAACGGCGCTCTCTGAGAAATGCGCTAAGGAGAGACGGCGGATTATACCACTTGTAGACAGAAAGTACTTTACAGTAAATTTCATACCTCATCAATTCTCTTTGAAGCAAATTTAAGACAAAAAAAACTTAGTGGGCAGATTTTGGTAAATCATAAAACACGCGCACAAGTAACTCGCAACACATGTCACGCACAAACTTTGTAATGCAACACAAAACTTTACAAAGAAAAACTTTCAGATCTACCATAATATATTCACATTTTTTCAAAACAATATTTTCAAAAATATTTGTTTAGAATCTCACATTGTTGTGACTAATCAGTTGTTTACATTTCTGGCTTGCGATAAAGCTACGCAGCCATATTTTATATCACAAAAGTGTTGGTTTAGTATATCACAAATTCCATATTGTTTGTGAATTCATTCCATTTTTTTATAGCTGATGGATAGTTGTGATAGTTGTGTGATAGTTGTTAGTTACGAGAAAAATTAAACGAAAAACCATTATTACTTCTCTAATACTACTGAAACGTTTATAAATTTAGAGCCATGATTACATAACCCAACTACTTTCTGATATTCCAACGTATCTACTTATCAAAAGATATACTTCATTCAACACTCGCATTCTCATTATTAATATGCGAATATTTAAACATTAAAACAGTGAAAATAAACAAAGAAAATATACAAAATTGTGAAATAGGTATTTAAATAGGCACACAAATTTGTTGTCGGTATTTCAATAGACATAATTTATTATTGCGAACTAATAATACATGAGAAAGATTGCAAAACAGGAATGTCATTATCATAATAACGCTATGACTTATTTATGATTACAACAAAGAATAACTGAATATTAATACAAATTCTGCAAAGTAAACGGTCTCATCTCTTCTGTTTGGAGAAAAAAAGATGTAATTAAAGTGGGCGAAACTACACCATTCTCGTAAAAATATGAAAGCAGAGTGAATTATGCTTATGCGCAGACGCACGACTCCCCTAAACACACTAAACGACAGTCGCAGTGATTCTACACGACTTTCAAATTATGAACACCTACCCTCTGCAGGAAACGTACACACATGATGCACAGATCATATCTTTACACACCCGATGTAATTTATTTGCATCATGCATGCATAGGATTATGGAAATTTGCTGAACTTGCCTATAGCCTACTATAGTAAATCGGAGACATGTTAGGATTTATTAATTCAATTTTTATTAAATGACGATCATTGTGCCGTAATATTTATAAAAGACATTTACAGAAATTATAAACTGCGTATAATGATCCAAATACCTCAAAATTGAAGTAAGATAAAATATTGCGTTTGGAGCTAAACGTGTAAGATAGGCATAAGGGCAAATAATTGTATCTTACTCACTTTTGATACTTTTACACATACCTGATAATTTAGATGAAATAAAATATTTAGCGTGAAATGAACCAAAAGAATTTTCAGTTTCCATGGTAAGTCGACAGTAGACACCATTGTTTCTATATCGTAATTATTGGAATAGCGATTTGTAAGCGAAGACTATCTCTATTTAATTTCCATTTAGGAGGATGGTCCTTGATTTATTAAAGACAGTTAGTTTTTTTTGTTTCTTTATAGATTTATTGTTACAAATCTATATAGGAATATTTATATCAATAAAATTTGCAAATAAATTTATGAAGATAGATTTATATCAATAAATATGTAGTGAGAAAAGAAAAATAACTGTCTTTAAAAATTTTTTGGCCATCCTTCTAAATTAAAATTATACAACCCTGATAATATTTTAAAATCTGTTGCGTCATTTAACTAATTATACAATGAAATTACCTCTCCCAGTTCGTCAGCCCTACTTTACTTTACAAGAGACAATACTAAAACTATGCCCAAGGAAGCTCTTATTAACTAGAAGAGTTTCCATAACTTTCTTGTGATGGCGTATGCAGCATCGCATCCGTCCATTTTACATATGCTCTATACTACAATCTCGAAGAGCAAAACGCGATAAGAAAACTCTTAACTCTGAGGCCATTTTAACACCAAAGTGTAAATAAATTGGTGTTAATTTTCAAAATGTGAAAACTCTGCAGTACTCAGGTACTTGCGACTTTGAGACAATCTGGCTACAAATCTTACTAAATAAATTCTCAATTTCCACCAATAAGACCCCAACACACTCACGTAACCAGGAAACGGAACATATATCAGAACACTAACTGAGTGGATGTTGCGGTGGCCTTAATGGTGGCACAAAAGTGATCCTGCTCTGTCCTATGGTTCGACAGCCCACTACGGCCCTTTCGCTGCCCAGCGGTGACCCGACCTCTCGTCCTGGGATAAGGGGTTCGCGTGGGGTTAGCATCAAGACTACCTCCACCGTGCGCTTTTTTGACAATCGGCCTTACGGGTTACACCTTAGAGGCCTTGGCCGACCAGTGTTGAAGCAGCCTCTCGGCCATGGGATAAGGGGATTCTGTCGTTCGCACCAATAATTCCTCCACCGTATATACTGGTGGGCTTTCTCCACAAACCGCCTTAAGGGGGTCGCCTTACGGGCCTTGGCCGACCAGCGGTGACCCAGTCTCTCAGCCATGGGATAAAGTGTTCTTGTGGTTAGCTCGAACACTTCCCTTCACCGTATATTCTGGTCTTTATAACCGTGGGGTGAGCTTTGAGTGTAAGGAAAGCTCACAATTGTGATTTAGCCCCGGCCGGGAATGGAATCCGCGGTTGCGCCATGGAAAGCTCGCACGCTAACCAACGAGCAATTCGAGAGGGTGCAAACGTGACCATTGTACTTAAAGAGAGAAAGGATCATACCAAGTGACAAGACAAATAATTATTCCGCGCTCCCCACCCCGTGTCTTGCCATCCTGCCAGTCCAGACCTCCCTGCTACCTAGCCCCGCTACTTCAGGTTTTGGCAGTCTCGTGTTCAAAACGACGCCTTCCCGGCCTTTTGACCAGAGCGCAATGTGTGTTTTTATGCAGCCTACTATTTTCGTTTTCATTTTTAATGAAAATAGTTTGTAATATAGGGTAGGATTACGTATTTGTGAATAGTATTGGTTTTTTGTGACTGTATATTGATCAAGTTCTACTCTAATATTACTATTCATTTTATTAACGCATGACTTTCTCATTTTTGTCGACTTAGGCGAAGTACAGCGGAATACCGTTATCTTCTGAATCTGATATGGTAAGGAAAGGGGAACTATCTCTCGCTTTAGTGCCTGAGGTAAAGATGAAAAGACGATATAAGTACTCACCCAGTGAGATTCTGTCCATGAAGTTGAAGATGGTGTGCTTAGTAGAACTGGAAATGTATTCGAAGTTTTCTCATTCTCTCAGAATCATCTTAGTCCATGAGATTATAATGGCTCTGCTTGTGAACCTTCAGCGAAGTTTGAGAATCTGATAACTTGAGATTCAGCCCGACAGATCGAAGAGGCCTTGTTCTTAAGCTCTCTAAAGCGAGAGGGCGACGATAGCCGAATCAGTGATGTAGATGTTCTAGCTGACACATCTTGGACGAGAGGCTGATCTCATGGGACTCATCCTAAGATGTCGTACAATTCTTGTCATAAAGCTGTGAACAATGTACAACAAAGTAGGCAAGTTGAGCCCATTACGAGAATGCTCTTGTTGGTACCTCTTGAGAGAGAAGGATACGGTAGGAGTCTATCTTGGAGAAACTCGTTTTGAAGTAGAAGAGTTCATGCTCGAGAGGCTTCAGCAAAGTGAGAGGGGAGCTTGGCTGAATCACAGCCCGACAACGCTCGCAAACCTTGCGAGCGGAGGGAAGGACAAAGAATTCAAGATGTCCACAACATTCAAATGGAAATGCATAACGCTTTTGACGCAGGATAGAGCTCTGACCGAAGTTGGGCTGGGCACGTTGAGTTAACGGCGTCGAAGCTCTTACTGTTACATCTTGGGCACGTGGAGAAGGACACAGATGACAAGATGTCTACAAGATTCAAATAGAAAGGCATAACGCTTCAGACGCAGGGTAGAACTCTGAGAAAAGTTGTCACATCTTGGGCAATGTGGGAAGGACAAAGAATTCAAGATGTCCGCAAAATTCAAATGGAAATGCATAACGCTTCAGACGCTGGGTCGAGCTCTCAGCAAAGTTGAGCTGGGCAGGCTGAGCTCACGACGTCGAAGATGCTGGTCTCACATCTTGGACGAGAGGCTGGCCTCACGGGCCTCATCCCAAGAGGAGTCCCCATGGGCGAGTAGGGCAGGGTTCATCCCAGGAGGTCGAAGAGCTCCTGCGCGTAGGCGCCGTGCTGCACGGACGTCGGGTAGCTGGGCACCGGCTCGGGGAACGACAGGTCCAGCAGCTGGTCATCCCTCATGCAGGGCAGCGCCACCAGCTCCGCCACGGGCTCCAGGAACTCGTGCGCCTTGATGAGCGCCGTGCGCACCTGCGCACGCGAGCACACGCCCTCTGCCTCTGCCTCTGCCTCCGCCTCCGCCGGCCGCGCTCGCTCGAGGCACGCGAGTTATTGTCCTTAGCAAATACGAACAAGGGAATAGCGTTAACCCTTGCGTTACCAAGGGGAGGGTGCCCCTGTAGTCTACAACTTAAATATTGATATATTGAATTATTAAGACAATTTTGCTAAAATCATAATTAAACCTCTTAATAGATAACTAATAAATAGAAATGACCAACCTATATTTACAGACTAAGTTTCAATATGTTGAAGAGGTTTAAAAAAATGAAATGTTGTGGCCTTCCTCAGGAGGTGTTAGTTATATACCTACAACTGAAGATGGACAAACTATTATTATTATTGTTATTATTATTATTATTATTAGCATATCGGCCATTATTGACACGCTACACGAGGCCCGCACAGGCTTCTCTTCGGAGACTATCATAAGTGATTCGTGCGTCATTATGGGGACCGGCTTAACGGCTGTATTCCATGGTAAGACAAGGTTGTGAAGTCTTTAATTATGTGACGATAGAATGACAATAAGGGTTGATCGTCTCTTTTTAACCACCCCAGCATTCGCCAGTATGAACGAGGAAAACCACGATAATCCCGGTCAGGATTAATTATTATTATTATTATTATTATTATTACTCTCAAGTCTCTCGCTTAGCGAGGTGCCTACAGCAGACACCGGGATCTTTATAGAACCAAAGTGCCAGCTTTGCTTGCAAATTCGGGTGGTTAGAATTCAATGTAGTTACAACAATAAAAACTTCCTCACGATGCGTGCAGTATTCGGAAGTACAGCGTTTTGCATTGATTGAATTTGCCAGTTCTTAAGACCAAGCCTTGCGGACGATGAAATTAGTTCTTCATAATCTGCCCATTTGCAGAGATGACCACAGGGACTACTTCAACAGATACTAACCGCCTCATGTCGCTCAGTTCAATAGCCATTATTATCATTATTATCATTATTATCATTATTATCATTATTATCATTATTATCATTATTATCATTATTATTATCATTATCATTATTATCATTATTATTATCATTATCATTATTTTATATTTATTATTATTATATTATTATCATTATCATTATTATTATTGTTGTTATTGTGTGGTTGCATTATTCTTTTGCGAGAGAGAGAGAGAGAGAGAGAGAGAGAGAGAGAGAGAGAGAGAGAGAGACGCACGTGCTGGGGCGCGAGGCTGGCCTGCAGGGGCTCGACGGTGTGCGCGAGGAAGTTGGGGTCGTAGCGCGGCGGGCGCTCCGGCACGTCGTCCAGCTTGCCCAGCTGCACCATGTAGTCGCGCAGGCGGCAGTCGCGCGCGTTCACGTCGGCGATGAAGCGGCGCGCGGCGCGCAGCTGCAGCGGCACCAGCGCGTTGGGCAGCGGGCGCGCGTCGGGCGGGCGGCGCTCGCGCGCCTTCTTCGCCATCTGCCGGTTCCTGCGGACGCGGCGCGGCGGCGGCTCGTTGCAGCGGCGTCTCCAAACGTCGCACCTCACGAAGTTGTCCCACAAACTCACATGATGAGACGAAGAAAAAGGAAGACGGAATGGAAGAACGACCGAAAACAGTTCATCGCCAACGCGAACATTCATTTGTTTCACTGTGTGTGTGTCTATATTTAATATGTTCGGCAGCAATAAATGCATATGTTCTACCACATTCTACTATGTTCGACTTCTCATTCACCCTATGTCACCGCCAGGCAGGGCTTCCACGTCTCTTCTTCTCCTCTTCCTCCTTCCCTAGTCGCCCAGTCTTTATTTTTCAGGGGTTGGTAGACAGGCAGGGCACGTTGGCTGGGCTATCCGGGACAAGCCGCGTCGAAGTCATGGTGGCTGACGTTTCGGCCAGCGTATTGTGGCCTTCTTCACAGCGTACTGCTGCCAGATGGCTAGCGCGCTGGCCTTATATGGAGGAGAAGGGGAGGGCGGGATTGGTCAGATAGCCGACCAATAGGAAGCGGGCAGGTGGCGCGGGATTGGTGGAAAGAGAACGGGGCTATTGCGGGGGGGAGAGGCAAGATGGGATCACGGGGAAGGTGGCAATAGAGAGAGGAGGAAATTCTGAAAAAGATAAATGCGAAAAAGGGAGAAATTCTCACAAAGGGGGCCGCCTGATCCCATCTTGTTTCTCCCCCCCGCAACAGCCCCGTTCTCTTTCCACCAATCCCGCGCCACCTGCCCGCTTCCTATTGGTCGGCTACCTGACCAATCCCGCCCTCCCCTTCTCCTCCATATAAGGCCAGCGCGCTAGCCATCTGGCAGCAGTACGCTCTGAAGAAGGCCACAATACGCTGGCCGAAACGTCAGCCACCATGACTTCGACGCGGCTTGTCCCGGATAGCCCAGCCAACATAAACTCCGGCCGCGGAAGCCTACGCAACCAGGCAGGGCACGCCCAGCGGTGTGTGTGACGACACAAGGACGCGGCCTTGTGACGTCATACCCGCCGGGCCCGACACTAGATGTCAACATCCGCTGTCAAAAAAACACAACTTCCTGGTTACGCAGGATGTTGTGGTTCAGATCCGGCAAATCCCTACTACTAGCGCGCTTCGCTCGGAATCGGGGAGTTTGTGCGCGCCGTAGCGGGGCAGCACTGTCGCTTTTCTGCGCGTTCGCACATGCACTAAAGCGATGCGAAGCTTGAACTGCGCGTGCGCAGAAGATCGATAGTGCTTATGCGTTCGAGGGTTCACATACTCCAGACTCCAGTTAGTACGATATCGATAACGAAACATAGAGTTTACCAATTACTCAAGCACACAAAAAAAATATCGGACCAAAAGACTTAACATGTTTCTTTACGTATTTCGACGCGCTGGATCCGAATCTAAAGTCAGAATTGCGCCACCACCAGTATATATTAAACTCGAAAAACCACCGCGAAATTTGAAATTGATTGACAATTTCATGGTGGTTCTTCGTGATTTAAAAAAAATTGGAGGGTTGTGGCGCTATTCTGGCTTCGTATTCGGATTCAGTGCGTTGACATACATATGGAGACATGCGTCAAGTCTTTAGGACTGGCAACGATTGGTTCTGTAGAATATAATGGTACAGTATACCAATCTAGTATTCACATGTGTTTCTCGCGATTAGAAAATTGGAGAGTGATGACGCAATTCTGGCTTCGATTTCGGATGCAGCGGGTCGACATTCATAGTGAAACGTTTCAATTCTTTGGGCCTGGCATCATGTAATCCAAAAAATTTAAAATTTTGAAATTTTCGTAGATTCAGAGTTAATCCTGAAAATCGGACCTATGTCACCTTTATAAGCGTCCGTTAAATTCTTACAAGAAATGTAAAGAAAAAAAATTGGAGCGGTTTTTGAGAAAATTTTGAAAATGTTCGGAGGGCTTCATGTAACGTGCCTTCATATTTTAAAGGATTTTTTTTCCAAATCACAAAGCTTTGACTTGAGCCAGATGGACAGTAGTTTCTTCAATTTGTAAAAACCCCTACCCTCGGTTTAGGCACTAGTGTTGATCACAGGCGAACAGACAGACGAATGTTTTGAGAAGAATAACTTTTCCCGAATTAGTGTACCCCAAAACGTGTATTTCCGTCGAAATGTCGAAATCGATTTTTTTCGCAGCATTACATAACTTTCTCTATACTCCGTATAATACTCCGAATATACGTATATGAACGGGAAACTAAAAAAAATGTAACGTATATGTCTTTCCACCTGTAATTACTCTAATGTATACTTCAATATAAAGTTGTTATAATTAATATTATCAAGAACTGAAACATGACAAGAACAAGTTTTGTTCTTGTCATGTTTCTGAAATTAAACGTTTGCTTTGCCCGATGTTTTGAGGGACTGCAGGTCGAGGACCTGGCCGAACAATATAATTGTCTATACGCATTTAATTCTACTCCTATGGCTATTAACTCATTCGTCCGTGTAAGAAACCGTCCATACATTACGTAACGTAAATTTTGAGTATTTTGAGTATCCTCCTCTCTCCTTCTGTAATGCACCCGCAATGCGCGCTTAAACCCGATAAATCATTTCGTAACGTTTGCAACTACAACACCCCCTTGTAAAGGGGCATGATTTTAATGCAGTAAGGACTCAATGGCGAGAAAATTTCTTATCACAAACCATGCATAAGCCGTCGTGTATGGTGAATGGGCGAGATTATACTACGCCAAGTTAATTGGATTCCAAGATACACTACAAATTCAATAAAAAAAATGAAGAAAGATTTGTATTTATTGTAACAACTTATAACAACTTTTATTTATTTGTTTTTAAAACAAATTAATTAATTAATATTTTATTGTTTTAATGTAAGACTGAAAAAATAAGTATTACATCAAACGTTAAAAATTAATATTACTGTTATTTAACAGTTAACAAATACCACCCGGCCCCTATATAACGCAACGTAAGTCCTATGTAAGCCCCGTGGACCCCTCTTTTAGTGTTACGTAATTTATGGGTGACTCCTAACTGATAAAATCTGCAAACACATCTCGCCACTCCAAAAACGACCCGTTCACCCTCACGAAGAGACTTCCTCGTTATATTCTTGACTTTCCATCGCTAAAACCCCACACCTATTATTTATGCCAACACGCTTGCTGATTGGTTACGTTTTCCAACATTCAACAGCGTCTGTCCAACATTCAACAAACGTTCGTGAGACAGATCTAATAGCTTTTTTCTTCACCCTTATACGACAGTTAATTTGTTTTTCCCTAAAATTCCTCTAAGGTAAATTGTGATTGATAGCTGGTCACTAGTGGTCGTCACTAGTTCATTTAGGTACTTTTGTTGTTATATCTTTTGTGTTTATTTTATTTCTTAACCATATTTACTCCCTAATAAGTATCATTTTATAGTCTTATCACGCTAGCAATTTCATATCATAGTGGGATTCAATCACTCGACAGTCCATATTTAAGAAATAGTCTCCTTAAAAAATCAACATATGCATTACCTCAATCTGTTCATTTCAATCAATCGATTAGCCGCTACTTTCCACCAGTTAATTAATTATTCGAAATTGTTTTCATTCGATAATCCTTAACCGATTACAAGCAAGTGCAATGGTTTACCAGATGATCTGGATCTTGTCCTTGTCCAGGTGGCCCCCCTCCTCGTGGAACAGCTGCTGCTGCTCGCTCTGAATGTACGTCTGCAGGCGGCGGTAGTTCTCGCGGTAGAGCGGGTCGAGGTCCATGGGGTCGTCGTCGATGTTGCGGCATTTGCCCGTCGCCACGTCCGTCGCGTACACGCGCATGCGCGAGAAGAAGTCCGCCATGTCGTGCGGCTGCGGGAGGCAGAGAAACAACGCGCGGGCACACGTATATTCCTTGTCAAATTAATCGTGCAATTCCGTTTTAAAATCGTTTCCTCCGTGTATCAACCAAAGGAACTAACTAGGCAATGCTGTTCGTGGCAAGTTTCTTCTTCATGATACACACTTGTGATTGTGTTCGTAGTTTTAATTGCGATTTAGAATATATATATATATATATATATATATATATATATATATATATATATATATATATAAAATAATAATATAATTAGAGAAAGAATGTCCGATCCTCTTGACATTAAGGAAGATATATTGGTTGGTAACATTGCATTCCCAAGGTGGAGTTTTACCAGCGTTTTGCCACCCACGATATTGCCTTTCGTACTGCGCTCACCCACGTCCGAATTTATAAATCAATGGGCTTTGAAATATTGAATACACTCGTATGTAATCAAATTCAAAATAAAAATGAAATGCAACCTTTTGCACGTCCAAAAGTTAATATTAAAATATGTTCAAGTATTACTATCTGATTGCCCGTAGTTGCCCAGGATTTATTTATCACAATCGTGAGTTGGTATTAGCTAATACCAACTCACTAAGTATAGCAACTCCCGCCTAGCCAACCCAACCCCTTCTTCTGTCTGTTTCTCCTTCTCATTACGCTCGACCCATTTCTTCCATTCTTTTCGCTACGCTCATTCCTTCCCCTCGTTTCCCTTCGTCACACCGTCCGCTCCTCACGCTCATCCTCTCTCTCCTTCCGCTTCACCTGCTGCTTCATCCCCGCCCCCTCCATCTATTCATACTTCTTCCCCCTCATCTTCTCACCGTCCACCCCCCTCCAGAAGGGCTAAAAGACGATTTGAAAAGACGTAACAAAGTAAAAACAAAACAAAAAATATATCAGTTTTCAACAGAACCTAGGCTAATGCTCATTGATTATATTGGTTAAGATTATTGCTGCCTTCATGCTTTATGTTTTACATTGACTTTTATTTTTTTAAATATTATTTTTTCCTTTTCTTTTTTACTATTTTCCTAGCATTAAAAACAATTTTCTTATCTCTTTCATCATTTTCGTTGTAAATATATTTTCAATTATATGTGAATTGTTATTGTATATGTTAGTCATATATGTGGCTTGTCATATTTTGAATATTCTAAATAGTTTTGTTCTTATCATTTTTTTGTCTTTAATAGTAAACTATTTCCGTTTACAAAGACACACAAAGAAAAGTTGTGAAACCAAAAGATATGTTACGTGTGTCTATGTGTACGTGGACGCTCTGAACCTGAATCTGAAACAAGCTTTGCGTCACACTGTAAAATTATACATTGTAAATTTAAGGGGTTTTTGCGATTTAAAAATTACCGAAGGTTGGTAACGAAATTCTGCCTGTAGATTCGGATTCGGCGACCTCAAAGACGTAGAGTAACTGTGCCAAGCCTTTGGATCTCGCAATTCTTTTGTGCGTGGCTGTGTGCTTAAATGAACGACGTAAAAGCGGAGTGACGGGGCTGACCGTGGTGGAAGGCAGCTCCTCGCCGGGGGTGTAGCCGGGCCTGCTGGGGGGCATGGGCGGCGGCGGGGGCGGCACGCACACTTCGCCGGACTCCATGATGCCCGCGGCGGGGTCCGCCCGCTGGATCCTCATCTGGGCCCTGGGGGCCCGCTTGGGCTGGCGGCGACGCAGGGGCGACGGCGAGCGCACGGGGCGCGGCTGGCGCCACGAGGGCACGGGCTCGGGCTCGGGCGAGGGCGCCCGCTCGGGCGACGGCAGCTGCGCACGGCGCAACACGCACGTCGCTCGGGCGCTTGACTTCAACCACGAAGCGACTGCTTGCCTTCCACTCACAACTTGGGTTGCCGCCTTCTCAAGGCCCGTAACCATCTGCGCATGGCTCACGATTTATCTCGACCGGCCACTTCACTCACCTACGAAGCAAGTGCTTGCCTTCCACTCACAACTAGGGTTGTGTAACGTATTAGCCAGCGTGCCTCATGGCATCTATTTGGGGACGCTCGGTAGAGGATTAGCCTAGCCACAGGAAGTAGGGTTTTTCGGTAAAGGGAAGAACGCGGAAACGGGAGACACAAGGCTTTGGGAGTATCCGGCCTATAGAAACTTTTCACTGTTATAACAAGCGAGGGGGTGGCGTGACGTAGTAGGTCACGTAGGCCTCGCCTATATAACAGAGTGTACAGAGCCAGTGAGTGGGTTCTGGACACAGTGGGAGAACCTCGTGCGTGTGCACAAAACTTGGCGCCACGACGGTGCATATGCGAGCCAGGCTCGCGAGGCTCGAGTCACTAGTTGACGAAGCCTGCGGACTTTAGGTCCTTGGGTGACTGCGGTCACGGGGGAGCGATGCTGTGTGCGTGCTCCGAGGTGAAGAGTAGTTGAGTGCCACGATTCACGCCGATTCTCAATCGGATAAGATCGCTACTGCGATCGAGGCAAACCAGCCGTTGGTGCGCCAGAACGGACTTTGTGTCCCAGGGTGACATCCGGTCACGGAAGCTAGGCTTTGTGCGCGCTTCAAAAGTAGGAGTGGCGAATGCCACAATCAAAACCGTCTTCAATCGGGTTTGGATCGCTCCTGCGATCAGGGGATAATAGGTCTATCAGAACTAGGGTGCAAGTAAGATATTAAGTGTATATATTTGTTTTGTTTTCTTAGTTAATAAATATATTGTTATATGAAAGCTCTGTGTCTGTGGTCGCTGTGAGTATCCATGACGTCACAATTGGAATCTTCGTAATGCCCATGACCAACGATCTACCTTTCTCGGCCACTCGACTCATCTACGAAACTATTGCTTGCCTTCCACTCAGAACTTGGGTTGCAACCTTCGCAAAGCCCACGAACAACGACCTACCTCGGCGGGCCACTTACCACACCTAGGAAGCAATTGATTGCCTTCCACTCACAACTATGGTTGCCATGACCAACTGCGCGGACAGCATGACTTACCAGTCTCGGCCACTTAACTCATCTACGAAACTATTGCTTGCCTTCCACTCACAACTATAGTTGCCACCTTTTGAAACCAGAAGATCAACCTCCACCAGCGATTCGTCCGGGTTCGGAGACCAAATTAATATTTAAAAGACCATTTTAAAGTGCGTGTATCGTGACAACCTCCACCAGCGATTCGTCCAGGTCCAAAGACCATATTAATATTTAAAAGACCGTTTTAAAGTGTGCGTGAAGTGTCAACCTCCACCAGCGATTCGTCCGGGTTCGGAGACCAAATTAATATTTAAAAGACCAGTTTAAAGTGCGTGTATCGTGCCAACCTCCACAAGCGATTTATCCGGGTTCGGAAACCATATTAATATTTAAAAGACCATTTTAAAGTGCGTGTATCGTGACAACCTCCACCAGCGATTCCTCCGGTTCTGAGACCAATTTAATATTTAAAATACCATTTTAAAGTGTGTGTAGCGTGCCAACCTCCACAAGCGATTCGTCCGGGTTCGGAGACCAAATTAGTATTTAAAAGACCGTTTTAAAGTGCGTGTATCGTGACAACCTCCACCAGCGACTCCTCCAGCTCCGGAGGGCGCTCGGCCGCCAGGTCCCACCAGGGCGGCGCCATGTTGGCCGTCGGCGCGTCGTCCCGCGGCTCGTCCACCGTCTCCTCCCGCTCCTCCTCGTCCAGCTGCTTGAGGTAGTGCAGCATCCAGCCGCCGCCGCCCTCCCACGGCGCCGCGCGCTCCACGTCGCCCACTTGGCGCTCCAGCTCGAAGTCGTCCTGCGCACGCGCACACTCGTCGCGTCGCGTCGCGTCGTGTCGTGTCGTGTCGCGTCGCGTCGCGTCGCGTCGCGTTGCGTCGCGTCGTGTCGCGTCGTGTCGTGTCGCGTCGCGTCGCGTCGCGTCGCGTCGCGTCGCGTCGTGTCGCGTCGCGTCGCGTCGCGTCGCGTCGCGTCATTAAAGCAGGCAACCCTCTTTTGATACCCGAAGTGATTCGCGTGGTATTCCGTGACATGACACCCGTTTCCAAAGGCCGGCGCGGCCCGTCGCCGCCCTGCTACCCTGCCATGCTTCCCCCGCCCCGAGAATAAAATCCCGGAGGAGATTAGACGCACTAAGTGGCGACTGGACACTTTGATGCGCTGTTCCTAGAATTATATTTCGATTTTTTATTAAAGTGGCCGAAGAGATTAGGTTATTGTTTCAGCTTCTGCCTTATAATATCAATCTTTTCAACTGTGGTGAGCACGTTTTTGAGGCTCGTTGAGAAGGATGTTTACGAATGAATTAAAAGGATTCATTTTATGAGCAGGAGGTTTAACAATGACCTAATGTCAACGATCTCTACATAAAAATCGAAGTTTAACGGCTGCTACGGACTAGCGAGTTCTTGTGTGCAGATGTAATATCTATTTTACTTCCAACAGACTCAACGATCAGTCCCAAAAATTGAATGAGTCCTAATGAATAACTAGGGAGGATAAAATTCTATGCGAATACGCGTCGATTATTCCAATATTGGCCGCGGAAGGTGGAAGGTGTAAACACTAAAAACACGTGGTTTCAAAAATTGCTTCTAGACCGTACATTAATATACCAAATGTGGCAAATAATAGCAGTTACTGAAACTACATGTAATTTTAAACCAAGATATTTTATCTAAAATTGAAATATTTTGCATAGTTTGCGAGATATACGCAGTGTTTTTATTTAAAATATGCAAAAATTCAACGAATGGCCCTGTCAAATTTTTCCAGTTTCAAATTGAGCCAGATTCTTCTAAAAAACCGTGCCCTAGCACGAACTTTCATGCCAAATGCACTGGTAATAAACATATTTTCATCAGATGCTTTGTTTTCGTATTTAACCAGTACTTTTGGAATACAAAATTGTTTTATATTGACGATAATGCGTAATGTACATATAAAACTCATGCGCCAATCTCATGACTGTATCTGTAACAGTTAAAAATCTACAGCGCGTCAAATTTGTGCGGTTTTTCCAAAATTTCGATTTCTCTAAATAATTTGTGTTTTCAAAAACACCTCTAGAGGGCACATTTAACGTCCGAAAGTGGCAAATGATGACAATTTTTAAAACTATATTAAATTTTAAACAAAGTTATTGCCCCTACAATTGAAATATTTTGCATAGTTTGTGAGCTATATAGGCAATTAGGCATTTGTTGTTTTTCTTAATAAATGCAAAAATTAAACGATCGAATTTAAACCTGTCGAAAGTATTCACTCCTTGACAAACCCCGTCCGAATTAATCTCAGAACCTGTGTCCTGGCACTTTTTATTGCAAAGACACTGATAAAATACATATTTCTATTAGATGCTTTGTTTTCAAGACATTCTCGGAAACTTATAAACATTTTTATTTTTATCAAAAATACAACCTAAGATTTTAATCTGTTTCATCAGTTCCAAGGGGTTCCCAGAGGAAACCCAGGGGATTCGGGGCCCTCAACCCGCCTCCTCAATGCCTCCTCCACGTTGGAACTATAGATGTGAGTGCCGCTGGAACGTAGGCAATCCCGACAAGGAGGGGGGGTCATGTTCTCCGTCTGGACTTTGAAGCGTTTGAGGATCGCCGCCCTACTGCACAGACGATGCTGGCAGTCGAATTTCCACGCTCGAGTCCGGCCAAGGGTCGGTGGGATGCCGTCTACTCACTGCCCCACCTTGAGACTAACGACGTGAGTCCCGCGGTGAAGCTCCGTGTCCGGGTGGTCGTTGGGTAGGAAGTCTTCACCAGGGACCGCGACTACTTACGCGGACGTGCATACTGTGAGTGCTACCGTACCCTCCAGGGCTCCGCTGCCTCCTGCTGCCAGTCCGTGTCGGCGCCCTCGAGGCCGGTCGCCATCGCCCGGAAGCGCTGCTCGTCGGGCGGCGTGCGCGGCGGGGCGGC
>BOPP01000002.1:69959-94990 GCA_017312745.1 Gryllus bimaculatus | reverse complement strand
GCGACGGCCCCGCCTCCGCGCCGCCCGCCTCGCCGCCCGCCCCCGCGCGCTCGCCGGGGCACGCGGTCGTGTTGGGACGCGCCGCTTGCTGTCGCGCCAATTAGGGCCATGCACGTGCAAACACACTTCGATTTTGTCATAGTGGCGGATGGCATTGAATCATTTCTACACCTCCAGGTCTTATGAAATGAATATTTTTCATTCATTCACGAACTTCTTTCTCAAGATGGGTTGTGGACTCTGAAATGTGCTTACCACTGTTAAAAAGATTCATTTCGTAAGGTGTAACAATGACCTAGTGTGGACGGCTAATATAGACAATTCGAAGTATAAATGCTCCATGCACGTGCAACTGCACTTCGATTTTGCCATAGTGGCTGATGACATTGAATCATTTCTACACCTCCAGGTCTTATGAAATGAATATTTTTCATTCATTCACGAACTTCCTTCTCAAGGGGGGTTGTGGCCTTAGAAATGTGCTCACCACTGTTAAAAATATTCATTTCGTAAGGTGTAACAATGACCTAATGTGAACGGCCAATATAGAAAATTCGAAGTCTAAATGCTCCGTGCACGTGCAAATTTACTTCGATTTTGCCATAGTGGTCGATGACTGTAGGGCAATGGTACACCTTTTGTCGCGAACGTCCTTCTCAACGGGGCTAGTGGCTTCAGAAATGTGCTTCCTACTGTTAAAAATGATTAATTGTATAAGACAGGAGGTGTAACAATTACCAAATGTCATTGACGAAAATAGGAAAATCGAAGCATAAATGCTCCATGCCCGTAAAACTACGCTTCGATTTTTCTATAGTGGCAGATGACATTAGGACATTGTTACACCTCCTGCCTTACAAAATGATTTTTTTTTAAATTAAAGGTGTGGGGGTAGATATTCCGGAACTCAAGAAAACGTGCTGTCATAATAGCTCAGCAGACCTTCAATCTAGGGGACCTGCAAAGTGCAAAACAATCGCGCGTTCGAAGGCGAAGCAGCCTCGAGCGAATGCAAACGTTCAAGAGGTTTACCGGCGCATTAAAGGGAAAACATTATATATTTGGTTCTTGTGATTGTAAAACCTTTGAGTACAAATTTAGTTTTCAGTAGCAGAGAGCATCAATATTTCAGGAGAAAAATATTATCCAAAGAATGTCATCCATTTTACTGAAAAATTAATAATCTTATTACAATTACCATTTGAATTGAACCATTTTTAGCAATTGTTTAATGGGTCAATTTTTTGCTATTGTACTTTGTATTCTTAATTTATAAATCGCTAAAAGTATATTACAGAAAAAAACAATTCAAAATAATTAAATTGTTTAATGTTCGCAATGAGAAGGTAAAAATAAGAACTTACAAGAAGCGTCCTAAGAAGACGTAGGAAATCTATTTATTTGTAATTGTTGCCAAATTACATTTTTGAAAACCATCAGTTACAGACTGGAAGCAAAACATGAACGGTAAATCCACACGAGACGCGAGGGATGCTCATAAATACACATGCTAACTAAATTCAATTTTCTGGAATGACATCATAAAGACATGAGATTCCCGTAAAATGCCTAAAAAATTGAATTCGAACAAAAGGTTTTTCCCGTACCTACACAAACCTAGTTATAAGAAGAATAATATGTTTCATAAAATACATGTTATCTAATTTTATTAACCCTTTACTCACTTTTCTTGCAATAAAGCGATTCACATATCAAAATTGCGCTGATTGGGACAAATTTAACCACAACTTTTAAACTATTTCATGATGCGCTTTTTTACTACAAAGTAAAATGTTAGCGTTATTCGGTGTACAAAATTAATAAGACACTTCATACACGAAAATAAAATAAATAAAGTAAATCAAAATATTATATGAGCAATAGATACATTTTGAACGCTTAGAGTCTGAAACGCCGGCAGTTTCTTCTTAAATACTTGACGAAAATGAAATACAAATGCGGGGTCCGGAGCCTTGGGGATTACAAAACCCTCTTCTACCAATAATAATAATAATAATAATAATGTTGCTGCGGTTGGGCAGTGGCCTTTATCGTTGAGGTCCTGCCTAGCCAGTGCAACGCCATTCCCATAAGGCAACTTCGACTCCATTTTATTCAAACGATTAATACTTCCAAGTTTAGACAATCACACACACACGGTTATGAAGTCGAGTTGATTCCGTTATTCAATCAGAAAATTGGATTTTTGAGGACAGAACAGAACGCGCATTGACAAGTTACTGTACATGTATTAAAAATAAAGTCCATTACGGTGTAATCCAATCGGGAACCTGGATGAGTCCTACGGTATTAACGCTTAACCCATTAAGTACCAGCGTTCTCAATTGAGGACAGTGAAACTTTTCATTATTTCATTACATTATACATGTTATTCTCAATCACATTGTTGTTTGGCAACACTACAAAGCTTCATTCAACAAGTATCAATTCAACAAGTTTAATTCAACAAGCTTCATTCAACAAGTTTGTTTTGGCTCAGATTTATAATCGTGTAGTTTTTCTAGGTTTCTAAGTTTATTCACTTTATAATTTGTATATGTTGATAAAACATTTGATTACATGAACTTTCGGAAATTTAGGTAAGTTGCTAAACTGATTATATAAATTTAGGTTTAATTCATATTTTACGAATAATATAAAATTGTGTAGTTATATGGTTCAAAGTTTTTGTAATGTTGATATTTTAATAGTCTTCATATGAGGACACTGGGATGTCGTTATACAGTTCTTTCTTTCTTGAAGAACTTGTAAAAAAGATGTTATACCAGACAACATCTTCAATTTACCATATTTAATTATAAAAGAGAGTTGGAATTTCCATTTCAGCGTATTTTTTCGAGGAATGATGGAAGGAAACAAAAATAAAAAAGGAAAAAGTTTTAGAATAAATTGGGAATGTATTGATCCTATTGCAAATGTTCGAAGATTCTGCCAAAGAGAAACGGAAAGATTTTTATCTCATCTTGTAATCATTACCTATCTGTGGTTGATACCAATGCTGCATTCAAATCGCGCGGGCACTACCCTCTACGACCTACACGAGGTTGGAAACCCCTATTTATATATATTCTTAGATAATTGAATTGTAAAGTCCGTGCCGAGTTAGACGGTAGGACGCAACCGGGAGAAGGCTTTGAGACGCGAGAGAGGAAGGTCGCAAAAGTGTGCTATTGGGGAGTGGTGGTGAAGAAGAGAAACGGACACTACAGCTGCTGCGGCTAGGTGTACGGGCGTCCATTTCTTACACTACATTGCCGTGTAAGTACCCTGATCTGCGCAGAGACGTGTATTCGGCGTCACCAGACCACAGACCGTCGCAAGCTTCGCGCCATTGGGTGGGGGCAAGGCGCTGACAAGAGGTCGGTAATAACCGTCTTTACTATTTTTTTCTGCTTATCTTTCGACACGATCTTGCCGTGACTGCGAGAAGCATCAAGTTCGCCAAGATGTAGGAGGCTCTTGACAGAATTTACGTAGTCCCCCAGCCCCTTCCCCCTTCAACGAGTTTGTGTAGTAGTTTCGCGTGTCATGGTTTCCTCCAGTGTAAATAGCGGTCATTAGACCCTGCGTAAGTAAAAAGTAAATGACAAGTGCAACAAGCCCCCCAATTAAGTAAATATAATGAGCGATCAGAAAGTGCATGTAACTTTAACTTTACAAACTGTGCTTGCTGCTCCCTTTATATTATTGTCAAAGTGTTAAAAATTGTATCATTGTATTTGAATTTGTTTATTTGTTTTCCAAGAGAGAAGAGGAACTTTATTCTAGTTTGATTTCTTTATTTGGCAAAGGATAATTTTTGTTTTGTTGTTTAAGAATATATATATATATATATATATATATATTTGGGTTTGGAAATTTTCTTGATACATAATTTCTTTCCTAATACGAAAGAAAAGATATCCACGATCCTGTATATTAAAAAAAAGTTTTTTTATAAACTTGTTTTTTGCTGTAGATTATGAACATGTCACAGTTGTGAACTCTAACATTTACAAGTAAAGTAAATAAATGTTTAATTTTAATTTTTGTTTGGCATAAACATTTATCATAAAGCATTATTTTGATTATTGCAGAAAACATAAGTCCCAGCGTCGTCATATGAGGACAGTCTTCCACATCTACCTAAATTAATAATTTGAATTAATTTTGATAAAATTTAATAACTAGCACTCAATATGATATTTTTCTTTAAAAAAACTCAATTAAAAATAGTCTGTGACAGCTTTCGAATGGATGACATCGTAACAGCAAATGAAACTTCAACGCGCTCTGTAAGCAAATCGAAGTGTACACGAAGTGCTATAGAGTGGTCGACCATTGACACGCGCAGGCACGGATGCACAGACCTATCGTGGGAACTCGACCGCGCGAGATAGTGTGTTGAAAGTGAAGTCGTGAATCAACTCCTGTCGTAGATTATTGCATCCTGTTTTACATAATCTGTGCTTCGATCTATTGTTAAGTTAAGTTAATTCTATTCGTTTCTTTGTTGAATGTTTTTGTGTTCCCACTGCTTCTGCCGTTAGCCTTAAAATATGTATTATTGCCGATGCGTCAATTACAAGTAACAATATACCGCAAATAGGTAATATTTAAACATCAATACTCAACAAAATGTTGTATATGCACGTTCTTGTCTTCTTTAGGATATGTGGGTTTAAATTGGATGGGCAATAACCACGATGTTGAGCACACCGTTTCATCACTGAGCGACCACGAGCGTGTCGTGTCTGGGGGCTTCGGCTGGGCGGCTGCAACCGCGAAGTACCTGTCACGCGTCGCGAGTGCTCTGCAACAACGGCCTTATTTTGACTTTATTTCGTTCCTTTTATTCTCTCGACGTTTGTTGTAGTGTAGTCTACGAAACCGAAAGCCCTCGTTTCTGCCCTGCGTTATTTTCTTTCGGTCAGTCAATTTGAGAACGTGGGTACGATAAGAGATAAGAACATGTAAAAACAAAATCCCAAAACTGTATAAATTATAAAAAAAAAGGTCCAATGTAGCTCTTCTAAACATAGTTATAAGCTAGATTTAAGTTAATTATAAGCATAATTATTTTGAAGATGTTTTCCCTTCCAAAGCTATAAAAGCAAAACAAGGCGTAGATGAAATAATGTTAAGGTCACTCAATTGAATAAATTGTGATCTCTGCAGAGCTACTGAAGAAGGGGAAAATAAGAAGAAAAAAAAAGAAACAAAAAAAGAAGGAAGAAAGAAAAAAGAAAGAAGGAAGAAAGAAAAAAGAAGGAAGGAAGAAAGAAAAAAGAAGGAAGGAAGGAAGGAAGGAAGAAAAAAGAAGGAAGGAAGGAAGAAAGAAAGAAAAAAGAAGGAAGGAAGAAAGGAAGGGGAAAGGGCGAAGGGGCGCACCCGGCGCGGGTTGGGCTGCGAGAGGCGCGACGCCGCGCTCGCCTGCGCGCCCGCTCCGCCGGGCCGGGTCGTGCCCGTGCGCCTCGACGCCATCTTGTTCGCTCCTTCACTTCACTCCGACAAACCCTGTTGGACAGGTGCGAGTGCTGTTAGACAGGAAATTAACAATCAAGCATCAATTGGCGAATACCAAGGACCCCTTAGTGGGTTTTACTTTCTCGTAGACGAACGTGTACACGTACACAAGTTTTCTGTAATACTGCGGAAAAATGGACTTTGAGATTGCAACAAAAATACATAGAGCAGAGGAAGCTTGAAAACGACATAGGTCTTATTTTCGATTAACCGAATGTTTCGAAATTTCGAAAGGAAATAATGAGGGTATGTGATGTCGTAGCAAAATAAGTTTAAACTTTAATCTAGTACTACCGAAAGTTTTCACCGTAATCGTCTTCCAAAATTTGAGTAAAGTTTAAGTAGCTTTTTGAAGTCATTTTCGACAACTTAATTGTTGCAATACTAATTAACGTTTGTTGGTTGGTGTAGACTTAATGACGAGTGCGGTTTAAGTTAGTGAAGCAAGGCCATTGCTGAGATTTTTAAACTGCCTTTAAACTTAAGTTCGTTGTTTGTGGTATCATCGTGTGGAGTTCAATACTTCATTCTTATAAGAAAAATTATATAAATACAAAATACGATTCCTTGGTGTAAGAGTACAACTTTCCCCCCTATGTCACATACAGTTTTTACTGTTTTTTTGACTGAATAAATCTAAATTTAAACTCATTTATTTTGTTATTCCCAACAGCCTGAAGCCAGGAGTCAATAATCGAGCCAGCATAGTTTTTTTTTCAATATTACTGTTCACGTTACAGGTTACTGATTCAGCTTTTAAAACTTGCTAGATTTTAGAAAATTGAAAGCTTCTTTAAAAGGGATGCTCTAAAACTGAAAGTCTATCTATCACCGTTGCACATGAAAGTCAATAAAAAATTATTGGGAAACATAAATTAGAAAATTCTTTTGAAAAGGAACAATATATTAGTACTCTCTGGAAAATTAGCTACGTTTTGAAGATTGAATGGTAAAGTTCTGTTTTTTTCCTGCAACTAGTTCTATTACAGGAACGAAGGATTTTCGAAGATGAGTTCAACATTTCAAAGGCTAATGCTTCAGTGAATTAAGATAATGATATTATTTTACAAAAACCAAGAATATTTTAGGAAAATAAAATAATGTAGACAGTATAAATTCTTAAATGAAATATGTGAAGGAAGCACAATACAGAGTAATGCTAATAATTTGTTTAATACTCTGAAATATCGAAGATTAATGGACGGTAATCGGAAGCAGCTTGAATTATGTATACTATCGACTATCACAATGAGGCCATCAGATTTATGCATTATGTTCGGGTGATGGAATAGGCCATTTCCGGATTTGAAATGTTTTTGATTTATATAACAACTATCATTAGAAGATAACAATCTGAAAAACATTGGTTTCTTGAATGTTAAGGTGGTATGTTCGTGTCAGTCAAATACTTAACTATATCAGATACTCCACCATTTATTACATCTACAGATCAACAATGTGTGCTTGTGAATGGAGCTTTTCAATAACTTTTTATATTAAATAACTTTTTTTACTAAACATTTAAAAGAAATATGGAATTAGTGCTCAACAAAAAATGTTTACTATTAAATTTAATCTTTGTTTTTTTTTTCGTAAGTTGGTGATACCTAATGTAGGTCAGGCTGTCACTGTCCCCCCTTTTCTCTTAATTTATGCATTGAATAACAGTCTACATTATTTACAAAAAAGTGTCAATAGGTTTTGGTTGTGTGTGGTCCAAAAGTTTCATTTAACGCAATTTTAAATTGTAACAGAAGAAAATTGAATAAGAAAGGTACTTTTATCCTATAACTTCTTCTGAAACTTAAAAAAAGCTTATGCCTGTGAAAAAGTTTCTCTAAGAGGCTGTACTAATTTATACTTATTTTAATAAAAAATAAGAGCGAAGGGATTTTTGTCTAAATGAGAGTTAAGGGAAACTGTGTATCTTCATTGTGTCAGTAAAATACACGTAACGTTGTGCACGTGCCTATATCATTTTAACACGCGTCGTCCAGTGGACTATTCCTATGTAGTTACGTCAGTGATATTTTGCCGCTGTTTTGGTTAATATTGTAAATAATTACTACAAGCTCCTTGTCTTGTAGCATTTAAGTTTTATTCTGAACATTTGGAAATCATAATGTGACGATGGCGACGATAAAAAAGATAGTTCTGCAGATGCTTCCTAAAAGTCATGCGTGGAAAGCACCCAGGTAGTGTCTGCTCTGAGAGTTAAGTCATTTAGATGTACTACAAAAACCTTTAAAATATGTTTTGTAACTAGATATAATACATGTTCAACCAATTAATGTTATGCTAATAGGTGTTAATTACCAAAATGAGTTTTTTTCTTTATTTGTACCCAAAGTAGTCTGCCAGACTACACCTTTGTGATAATGCTTGTGGTACAGATAGTCTTTTAAATGTAGGGTTAATGTGACTACCGTGTTGTTAATAAGTCATCAAACATATGTAGAGTTAAATGTAAGCAAAACTAGGTTTACATCATCAAAAGAAAAACAATGAACTTAAATATACTCAACCGGAAGGGCATTGGTATCGCTTGTTAATGAAGGCGGCCTTTAAAAAACTTAACGGACACTGAGCGTTCCGAGTGATTTTTTTCTGTCGGGTTGCGGTGTCACTGCGCAGTATTACGAATTTAACGTCTTTGTAGGTGAACATTATAGTTCAAGGAGAAAATTAATACCTCCGACAGATGGTTCATGGCGAGGACGCCCTCTGCGGACGGGCCTCGGCCCGTCCCTGATCTTCCAGTTGCCAGCGACGGGGGTGGGATGTGTTCTCGATGTCAACGAAGCATCTTCTAGCTGTGATTGAAACAGAGATCTGGTTCTTGATAACCAACAGCGCCGCTTCGGTTATTTACAAACAGTGGAGCATCAAATACGTGGGTGCGGGGGCGGCTTCAGTTGACTAAACTCCAAGGGGCGATGGTACATATTCACAAATAGTCTTTACGTCATTAATTATGGAAAAGAAAGCTCTTCAATCTTAACTGAATGCATATATATAACTACAATTAAAAAAGCATAAATGGAGCGTTATCGAGAAGAAACCAAGATTGGCTGGATACTACACTACACCCCCCCCCCCATCACCCACTCATTCATGAACGAATCTCGCTTGCGGCACTCTGCGTATCGATTGATAAACTTGCATCATACCGCTATGTCTTTTACATGAATATTACAACTGAAACTAGTGGTGCTACAACATCACTTACTTTCTCCCAATTTTACAATGTTATCGTTATAATGACGAGATGCCCATTTCGAACAGAAATTACGCGAAATCTTCTCACTTTTACTAAAAATTGTACATGGCCATTTTTAAAGAGTTAATTTTGTACAACCGACTTTGTCTTACGCAAAACATTAATCTACAATTTTGCAGTTTTACTTCTGTTGTAATTTTTGAAAAAATTAGGGTTTCAACGAAAATTAACTTAAACGTCCTTCGCCCTATCCAATAAAAAAATATTAATGAAAATCTTTTGAGCCACATATTTTTAAAATGTCCGGGAGGCAACATGTATAGTACCTCCAAAATGAAAATAACGGTTTCAAATTCCAGGGGCCACAAAATCAGCCAGAGCGTTTCAGGAATACCAATTTTTGAGAAAATCGGCTGAACAGTTTTATGCGCTAGCGTTGAGTGCAGACAGGCGTACAAAAGACGTTTTGCCATCAATCTATTTTTAGGTATTACGGACGCACAAAATATGGATTCCGGGCACACCACGTGTTAGAGGAATTGTTTTCTGTATTTAGAAATTGGATTCATCAACTTTTTCGCTACCAGGGCCCGGTCGAAAATTATTTTATAATAGTTTTTAATTAGTTATAAAATAGTTTTAATGTCGAAAATTCGCCATTTCCTGGTGCACGATTACAATACTTTCTCTTTTTAAGTTAGTAAGTGCGGGAAAGTAAAATTAGTTTTGATATTCAAAATAAATACAGCATTGAGTACTCTTGAGATTGCTAACGAAGTTCTGTTGATCCGTCTTTAGCTATAAGTGTGATCATTGAATCAATCATTGAATTTTGTATGAAAGTTTCGTTAAGAAACGTTGTCTTGTTAAACTCTTATTTCTGGTAATTTTAATAGAACTAGCGATTGTGACTCAACAAGCCTGACTCACGAAAAAAGATTGTTTCACAGAAGCAAAAAAATTGGAACATTTTGTCACATATTTATTTCAAAACTTTCCTAACGAAAGCTGTATTCACGTACATTGTGACAGTTTTATAGAGTTTCGGAGTATGTAATATTCATTTTTTCCCATACCATTCTCCTAAATTAAAAGTAGAGAAAACGATATACTCTTATCGCAACTACTTGATTTTATATTCTTCTATGGTGTCTTTTTTAACTAGATAGTGGTGTATTTTGGATCTAGTGATTTCTTAGAAACAATATGTTAAATTTTCGGAGGTCACTAATGGTCTTCGGAGCTTTCAATGTTAGCATATTAATTCCATTCGTAAAAGTAATAAAATATTTTTTTCGATAAAGTAAACATTCACGATTACATTAACCCTTAACTTCTCAAAGAAAGAATTTAGCTGATATTTATTGTGTAGATGAGGTAAATACTGGTAGTCAAAACTGTATAAATGTATGATGAGCATTTGCATACTGAGAGATGAATGCCATTAGAAGCAAGTCGCAAAGTATGATTCTCCAGCATATCACATAGCAATTGATGAATCATTATCCACCAGAGTGTCGTTGTAATTGCTTAAATAAAAATACTGTGAAGTCTTTTTATTAATCAAATGATTATCTTAGTATTAGTTAACTGATATACTAAACTGTTGGTTATAATTTCAGTTATCGTCATAAATTATGTATCTGGGACCAAGCACCATCACGGGTAAAATTTCTGTTTTAAAATAGACCAGTAACGCTAGAATTGAAGGACAAATTTGAAATGTTGCTTAAATGTCGTCTCTTCAAAGGTGAAATGAAAATGAAGAAAATAAACAATTAAAGTAAAGAAATCATGCGAATCAACAGAAATCAAATATCTTTACTGTGTAATAAAAGTATCATTGTTTGTCTCAGATTGTTTCTGTGAAGTCCATGATTCCAGTTAAAACTGTAGGAGTGATGGTGAAAACAGGGCTTGTAACTCATTGTGCAGTGCAAAATGCCACAGAGAGAAGAAAAAAAACAGACTAATATACAGTCATAGGCACACGTTGCCAGAAATAGAATTAAAAACCTTTCCAGCATCACTCAGTCGATGGTCAGAAGGGCGTTGTTGAAGCATTAAAAGTTATACGAGAAACTAAAATCAGGTTTGATGTTGTTGTACTCGTACAAAGCATTAAGAAAACTATATCCAGCTAATCTACCCGTGAAGGTGCGGCGGTAAATGTTTATTCTTTGGGAGAAATTTACGTGCGTTATCGATTTAATATTTTGCGATTTAAATTTTTGTCACAAAAAGCCCAGTAAGATAAGATTCGTATTTTTCAGTAAGTAGTATAACACACAAACTCTAAAACTTGCAATACTCACATTGTTTTCCAAGTTATCGTACAAATAATAAAGTTACCTGGCTTAAATGTCATCCAACACATTGTTCCTTCTTGTCATTTGACAACAGAATGTTGCCAACCATATTTGCTTGGTTATGAGTAATTCGTAAAAGATCAGTCGTTGGTTTGAATCTAGTATTAAGACTCTCATAGACAGTTTTCATCTTCCAATACCTTTCCCTTTGTACAATGTTGGTCTTCCAAAAATAATTCATTCGCTTCAAGTCGATATTGTCAAAGGGATTAATCAACTCTATTCGTTTAGAAAGTTTCATAATCTCCTCAGTTGGTTTAAAAAACAAATTTACTAGCTTCTTTAATTTTTATTTCTCGTTTTATTTGGGCGGGCACTTTTTCCGGGGGATATCTTGCATTGAGGGTCCTACATTGAAACAAAGTAAACATGAGTCACGTATTTTGTTATTCTAAGTGAAAATCATCAGCCCCTTTCAACCGATTGTGTCATTCCAAACTTTGTTTTAATTTCATATTAGTGTGATGTAATTGGATTTCAGTCGAGGACTCGAAAAATGATTGCTCATTCTAACACTGAACCGCAGAACGAGTTGTCACTTTTGTACTTGTCTTAGAGATCTTCATGTAGAGTCACTGGAGTGGGGAGAGGGAGTCTAGTTCAAGATAAGATTGAGAGACGGAAATTCATTAAATTCTATTAAAAGGCTTGATACAATTTTTTGAGATTTCATAATACTTACTTACTTACGCTTCTTTCTTTGTTCACTTCTGCCAAGTTTAAAATTAGTTGTGCGTAGATTGTACGAACACTGAATATCAGAATACGCCCTTCTGAGCATCTCACAGAAACCAGGAGACCTGTTATGTTTTTGTGATGAACCTTAGTATTCCTTAAACTGATTCGCACGTTTTCATTAATTTTGCTCAAAATTAAATTTAAACAGTTGTTTTTGTCTTACCATTATACAAAACATCATTTTAATGAAAAACGAAAGTATAGTTACGTATTACATCTAAGAGTTATGGGATAGTAGCAAGAAAGTAGTAAATGAAAGCAACATTGTTCTCCGAAGACACGATCATGGAGACAACAACGTTTATTGCCTCTTAATGAAGAACAAAGGCCTGACGCGCTCCTGCCTGTCTACATTGATGTTAATTCCATTAACTAGAACGATAAGTCATGGAGATGATGCCTAAGGTATATATTCTAAAGAAGGCAAAACTTAACTAAGAGAATGCGTCATTTATAGATTCACTCGGGAAATAAAGGCAACAGCTACTAGTTTTCCAATATTGCTTATTAGTGAATCAACTATACTTATATTTATTGTTTTAATAAATGCTATAATTGATTAAAATTCTTGAGTCTAAACACCCAATACCAAAAAAACAAAAAAATGTTTGCCAAGAAAAGGATCATATTGGGGTCCTAGTAGTTACGAAAATGTCACGAAGGCCCATAAATAATTAAAAAGTTGGGACCGATAGAAGCAATTTTAATTGCACTTCTAAAACAATCGCAATGTCTGTCATATTACAACAGCAATCTAATAGACATTGTCATTATATTGAGAAGGTCTTTTATTAAGGACTGCGATAATCTATCCATTTCCATTGAATATTGCGTCGGCGATGGTGTAACGGTTAGCGTACTGGACTGTTGTACCCAAGTTGGCGGGTTCAAACCCGATCGAAGCCGTGGATTTTTAAGGGCGAAAAAAATCCTTCGTACGCCTTCCTTCGGAGGGGAAGTAAAGCCGGCTGTCCCATGTTCGTAGATTTACTTGCATGTAAAAGATCCTCAAGCCTAAATGACGCCTCTGAGCTAAATTCAAATCGCCTGTTTCTCGCCCAAGAAATACGTCCTTTCTCTCCTAGTTGGTGAAAGGAGCGTAGCGAAATTTGCGTGGTCAGACGGAAGAGCGGGCCTGATGGCCCGAGTCTCGCCACGTAAAATAAGGCAAATTCAAATCAAATCAATCAATATTCGCTTACAGTTGCTGTAAATTTTGTTGAAGGAATGGAATCACTATTTAACGGTCAATACCGCCGCTTGCATTTTCATTTATACCTTAGCAATACGGTTAACTATGTCTTAGTGATAATATTTAGAAGGCAGCAATATGAAAACGACGTTCTGCTGTTTAAGTAGAATGGAAAACTGTTTTATTTGTCATTTGAATTATACTAGACGAACGAAAAACAAACCTCTAAATCTGTCCCAGGGATCATACTGAATCGCATAGTACAACCTGAATTTGAACTTGGAGTCGAAAAAGTATTCCGACTCGTGTGTTTAAAATGCTTAAAGTTTTCAACGATAACGATCAATTACAATCAGATACTATATATAACCAATACAATTTCAGAAACAAGCTTTATTATGTGGAGATGGTTCGCAGAAAGAGAGTGAGGCTGGTGGACTCTGTGCCACCAAATCCAATTGAAAAGTGCCAACTAGCCCCGAACGGAAGTTTTAATAAAGATGGCCGTAGAGATGAGAAAGCAACTCAGGACTGTAGACTCTCATACTACAAAAATTATGAACTTTGAAAAAGTGAGAGAAGAAAATTCTTTCTTCCCTAATGTTGCTGATAAAAATTAATGAAGTACAAAAACAATATTACTGTCTAAGTTTTAAAACAAATTTTGAGATGACGGTTCCGCAATCCATGTCCTAATCATACCGAGACTTCTGTGGGAAGCTTGTTATGTTTTGAAGAACACGTGACACAAAGCAAGAGCAACTGGAAGCTATGTGGTCCGAGCAGCAAGGCGAGAGCCAACCAGCCTGATTCCCTTCTCGTGAAATACGAAAATTCTTATACTTAAACGATGAGCTTCCTATTGTCACGTGACCCTTTCATACTGTAGTGAAAATACGAAAGAATTTTCAAAATATTGATTACATTCAGTATCAGTCCTTAATTTCTTCTTCACAAAGACCTGTCGTACCTCATAGCCACTTCATTTCTTCAATGTCGAAACGAAATTTGTCAGATGAAATAGTCCAAAAAAAAGTTTCTCTTCAAGATACAAATTTAAAACACCATTTAGCAGGTGTTAAACAATTTTTTTTTCTTAAAGCAAATTGCATTTAAATCATATTAATGTATTTCTCATTTTTTAAGTATATTAACGTGAATGAGATGTGTTTACTTTTTGCTTTGTGAACGTTTCATAAATTTATTACTAGTTGTATTTTATTTTTAAGAACGTAGGTGAATATATTACGAAGTTTTGAAAATGAAGTGGAACATCTTCCAATGATTTTGAAAACTTTTTAATGCATTTCTGAGAGAATATTTCTCTTATTTTTTGTCAAAAATTTGTGAATAATAGAAAATCATAAATAATTAGAATTGTTTCAATTACATTTTTACTTTTTTAGAATTTCATAAATCGTCTCAAATATCCTCTGTGGACATTAAGCGAAGCTATTTTCATCCGTTCGTCTACTGACGTAAAAAATATTTTATGAATCGTATTAAAAGTGTTCGGTAGACTTTCGATATTTCCGTGTTACAATTTTAATAGTTAGAGTATAATCAATTCTATTTTAGCGATTTAAAAACATTTTAATTAGTAAAACCTGTAAATATACTTGATAAATTCCATATTGACATGAATCCCAAAATTTAAGTATCCCAAAAATGTTTAAACTATTATATTTTCGGAATATTTGAAGCATTCTCAAAGTAGATATTCTCGGGAACCACATTATATCGCTTTTATTCTTATATTAGTTGAAAATGAAATTAAATAGTTTCAGTAATTTCATGTAAAATTTATCAGGGTTTTATTTTGAAACAAATTTATTTTGAATGCGGTTTATAATTTTTCTGTCGATTCGATAGGTTTAATAACTTGCTCAGGAATATGTTAATTTCTGAACCAAAATGTTGAAATCAATTTTCTTTTCTATGGGGATCGCAGTGGAAAGACACAAGCGACAAAGGGTGCTGATTGCAAAAATTCAGGCTGCAATAATTCCATCATTTTACTTTTGAATGAAACTCTAAGAAAAATTATATATATAATTAACCTGTGTATACCATATATATGTACTTTGGTCTACCAGAAGCATCCTGGTCTTGAGGCCATGTATATTGAGGACTGCCTAAACAGACTAATAGCTGTTTAGTTGACATTAATGATAATTTTAAAAAAGGCATTGCCTGGTATAACTGCACTTTTAGAAATGTTATTATACGTATTTTGTAACTCTTATAGGCCATGAAACTTTTCGCCTTGGCAAATTTTATTTTTTTGTTTTATTAACAAAACCCTGTACAAAGCCTTGATATAAATGTAGTTGAAATATTGAGGCACATAATAAAATTAACTTTAAACTGTAATTCATTAGTCACACAATAAATACAATAATTAGATTCTGAATGATTGAAAACCTAGTTTTCAAATGATTATTCGTCATTTTAAGTAACACTTTATAATATTAATAATCTCTCTCCTGGATTAATTTTACATTATACTCTGGAACACAATTTGTATTGCAATGTTCGTTATTCGATCGAAGGGGCCTATAATTTTTTGTCTTTCCTATAATTTCATGATTACGGATTATTTAGTTTCAGGCGAAATATTGTTAGCAATGTGTTTCTAGACTTAACTTCTACTGGTACAGCAATATTCTATACCTCCCTAAACCCAGATAATAATAGTTGTCATCTTTCGTAAAATAAAGTTCTGAAATTAACTCTCATTTTCGGGAGATTTCCATATCTAGCAGAACAAGGCTAGATACGAACTATAGTCTTCTGAATTAACTATAATTTGGAGTTTAATTCCCAGAGGATCCCAAAACAGAAATAACACTTTACGTTTGAAAATGTGAAACACAAGTGATGGGAGATAACGATACTGGATCGTTACAACATTTTGAAGCACAATACCCAAATTTCTAAGCAACTCTATGCAAATGAATTAAAATCTTACCTCTCCCCTCAATGATTTGGTTAGTGTTTGACGGTTGCATGGGAATGCCCCATGCACATGAAGGTCAGCAGAGCATAGTAGATGTTTCCTGAAGAAATTAAACATATTATGTACCAATCAGAATATCACATTTTCCTGTAGCTTGCTGTAACTTAAGTCTGAGTAGTTGAAGTTACCTAGATAAATAACTCCATGCTGATGAAATTTACACTTTAGCCAACCATAATTGGCCGAATTAAAATGTAAACAAATTATTCGCTTTTTTCATTTGTTTGCTTTCTAAGTGGCAGCAATATTAGACAATGCCACCATGATATGAATGCAAAATACACCAAGGAAGAACAGTTTCTTGCCGCAGTAAACAAAATGTGTGTAATGTCATTAATTTTAATTTTTTATATTTTTTATTATATTTATTTAAGATCGCTTGTCAACAACTGGGTCATAAGCGACCACGAGAATCAATTTATAATTTACAAAAGTATAAACATTTTTTACAGTTATGCCATTACACAATTACATACAATTCATACAAGCACATAAATGGTCAAAATGTATTAATATTGTGGGTACTTACGTAATTGGGATGGGTACACATATTTATTTATTTATTTATTTATTTACATTACATAACTTTTGATATTAACAACATGTTTGAAGGATTACTGTATATGAGATATAGGTAAAGGAGGATCTTTATATTAAGGCATCAATTTTTGATGCTTAAAAGTTGTAAGGCTTTTATACATTCTTCTAGGGAGGAGAAGGAATTATATAGAGTCTTTTAAATTTAATGACTGTCTTATATGGGCTAGTTCAGGGCACTCCAAAATAATATCGGATGTAGATACTAGGGATCCACATTTAGGACAGGGTAATGGTTCACCTTTTGTTATTAGGTGAAGGTGTGAGAGAATAAATTGGACTATACGTAGTCTGGTAATTTGGACTTGCTCGAATCTAGCGAGTTGGAGTTTCGGGAGGGCGGGTCCATAAACGGATTTCCTTACGAGGTGAAGCTTGGTGAAGGTAGTTAGCCATTTTCATTCCACTGGTTCTTAACCATATTTTTAATATATAGTTTGATATCGAAGAAAACTCCCTTCACACTCTTGTCCGTTGTTGGTAATTAAGTTGCTTCTTTAGCCACTTTATCTGCCTTTTCATTCCCTTCTATACTTTTATGTGCTGGAATCCAAACAATAGAGATGAAGTTGTTTTCTTGTATAAATAACTGTTCTTGGATTCTTTGAATTGTGAGATTTATGGAAAACATGTTGACTATTGCATTCAAGGTAGCCATAGAGTCTGAGTGAATGATTATTTTACGGTTTTCTCCATTTTGAGAGACTTATTCAATGGCTTTCAGGATGGCCCGGGCTTTACAGCAGAAGCTATAAAAGTATTCTGGTATCCTGAATTTAAAGGTATTGAGCGAGGTTGTAGATACAATTGCACAACCAACTTTGTTTTCATATTTTGATACATCTGTGTACACGTTTTCTAAATCATGATAGTCTTCATAAAGAGAATTCAGATGCGATGAAACTAGTTTTGGATATTTTAAGTATTTTGAATTCTGTGTAGTCATTGTATTAACTTCAGGTTTAAAGGATTGTCAAGGAGGGATGGGGTGAATCCTTCTCTTTAGAATGTGAGGAGTTTCAATATAAAATTCATCTTGATAAATTGGGATTCTTTCTCTAAGTGGTTTTGGATATTTCACATGGATTGAATGGTAATCTATTTTAAAAGGGCTGAAGATATATTTGGAGGTCGAGTTAGTTGAGAAATTTAAAGTTGAGTAGCCAATTTTTAGACATAGTTGTTTCCGCTGCAAGTCGAGGGGGAGTAGTCCTGCTTCTACAATAAGACTGTTGATAGGGCTTGATTTAAAGGCTCCTAAACTTGTAAGAAATGCTGAATTTATAATAGGGTCTAACGTCTGTAATATAGATGTTAGCTGAACTGTAGATTACAGCTCCATAATCTAATTTGGCTTGAATAATAGCACGATAGGCATTAATTAAACAGTTTTACTCTGCTCTCCACTTTCTAGATGCTAATATCTTCAGCATGTTCAGCCTGGTTTTGCATTCGGACTTTAGCAGAGAAATATGGTTGTTCCAAGTGCGCTTCTGGTCGAAGGTCATGCTCAAAATTTTACAAGAGTTTGTACGACGTATTTGGTGGTTTCTAATAAAGAGGGCAGGATTTTCATTTAAAAGTTTTGAGCTTCTAGAGATTATAATAAATTACGATTTAGTTCTTTAAAGGAAGAAGCCGGAAGAGCTTGCCCATTTTTGAGTTTTGTTTAAGGTTACTTGCATTATTTTAGTTGTTACTCGGAGATCTTTGCCGCAGCAAACAATGGAAATATCATCTGCCAAGGGAAATAATTTACTTGGTACTTCCATTGCTATTAGAAAAAGGAGCACTCTAATAACTGAGCCATGAGGAAGGCCATTCATCGCTTCCCTGCGTATTGACATTTTATGAAACATGCGTACACGCAGATATCTACGTTGCATACAATTTTTGAATAAAGCCAGTAAATTGCTTTTAATATTCATTGAGATAAGATTACGTAGTAGTCGGAGATTAAAAATCATTTCTCAAGCTTTCTCAATATCAAACGAAACTACAATTGCATGCTGGTTAATTGCTAGTGCATCACAAATTTCTGTGTCGATGCTTATTAGATGGACGTTGGTTGATCTATGTTGCCGAAATCCATTTTGGAAGGGGGATAGTAAGATTCGTGTTTCTAGAAGCCATCTGAGACGATTGCCAACCATATTTTCTAGTACTTTGCAAAGAGTACACGTCAATGATAATGGTCTAAAGTTACTGGTTTTAAATGGATCTGTGCACAGTTTCGGTGCAACAATTACAAGAGCTTCTCTCCATTGATCAGGGAAAGATTGGAGGTCCAGATGTCATTATACATTTTTTAGAGGTTTTCTTTCAATTGCACATTTAGGAAGATCCTTCAAGAAAATATTAGGAATATTATCAGGACCTGCTGCAGAGATTTTACTATTTTTTAAAACATGAAGGAGCTCATCCATAAGGAATTCACAGCATAATGAATCATTATGATAAATAAAGATGTTGTCTGGTATCAATACTTTCTTTCAGCTTATGTTCGTTTCGATCGCATAGCGATCATCCTCAGAACTTTTTATTGGCCCGGAAGCTGCAAGCTCTGAGGATGATGGAAGGTATCTACCTCACCAGTGATCTAATTAAAAATGAATCATTGTTGTTACGTGGGGTGTATTGGATGTTTTTTTGAGTGGCTATGGATATAGACGGCATTAATTTACGAAAGGATGGTTCATAGTTATTGTTGCTGGAATTGTCGGCGAATGAATCTGCCAGAGCATTGCAGATGTTCTGTGATAACCCCTGTATGTTTATTCCAGATCTTCTAATAACTTGGAGGTAAGGTAGTTGAATAAGAGCCGTAATTGATTTTATTTTATGCCACATCAGTTGCGGACGGTGTTGGACGGCAATAGATGTAAAATCTTTGAAAGATTGTACGTTTAGTATTTTTAAGAGTTAAAGCAGTCTTTAGCTCTAGCTTTTATATAATTATGCCCATTCTATCGATATTTTCTTTCTTATATATAATGCCCATTTCTATCGTATATTTTCTATGACGCTTTCTTCTTTTCTTTGTTATGCTAACGTTTGGCAATTTTTTTCCACATGGGACTTGGACGGTTCCGGATAATACCCGAAGATTTAGGACTGCCGGTGAGGCACTGAATCAATTTAAGGTCTGCAAAGGCTTGGATGTTTATTAGTCCGATCTGGGCCCACTTCATTTATATCGGGAAGTTTGTGGGATGTTATTATCGACTTATGAAGATAAGGTCCCATTAGCTCCGAACTAATCCACTGAGTGCGGGTTATAGAGTATGGTTGAAAATCAGAGGTGATAAACAATGGGTAATGATTCTTGCTAGGGAAAACCAAGAAGTATCCATGTCGTGGATGAAAATGTCAAATCAACTATCTGCTTTTGTATATATAGTAGAAAAATAGGTATCATATGCCCCCGTATTAATGAAGAATAATATATCATTCTTGTTTTCAGACCATTCCTCAATGATTTCTGCCCCTTCGATCGTACTAGAAATTTCAACAGTACATTGTGGCTATTAAAATCTTCACATGATGATAAATGGTTTGGGAGTTGCTTAACAATTGTCATAAAGTCAGTTGATGTTATATCTTGGCTATTAGGTAAATATAAGTTTACAATTGTGCATGAGTTATTTTTAATTATAATTGCAAGTTGCTTCTAAGTTGCATTGAAGAGGAACATTTATGTAGATAAATTAATGGTTTAGTATAAATTGTAACGCCACACTGGCATGTTAGATTATTTGCATTACAAAATGTAAAGATTTACTCCAAACAAGAGCACAAATTTTGAAAATTTGAAGTTTGTTTCGAGAAGCAATTATTTTTGGTTTGAATTTGTTTAACGAGAAAGTTTGATGGAATGGTTTTCTTGCGAAAAACATTACAATTCCATTGATAATGTCCATTGTAAATAGCCTAATTGTCTGTTTTATAATAACTGTCAGCAAGAAGCAATAATGAGAAGGGAATCACTGGCTCTTCTTGATCTTCCTCTAGCCATAAAGTTTTTCGTTCATATCTGCATCAAAGTTGTTTGCTATCTGAGCATGCTATAATTTCACACCCCTCTTCGGTTAAGTATTAATGAACAGCTTCTTAACTTTGCCTGTTAAAAGCTGTAAAGTCTCTTTAGGAATTGCTACATACAGTTATTACCCTTCGTTCTGTCAAAGAAACTCTGGAGTGATGCAAATATACGTGGGGTAGTGGACATTAGGATATTCTAAGATTGTTTTAATATTGGACCACGACTGATCGTCAACATTTTCAGAAGAAGGTTTAGCTTTTTTCTTATTTTAAGGGTTGATTCTTTCTTTTTCTTTAGTTCAATAGTTTTCTCTTCCATGTCAGAGGTTCCGATTTACTTTGGGAGGTTCATTTCGCTATCTGATTGGTTGGCTAACTATTTCTGTATTTGAGCTTACAGTAGATAACGGTCTCTTTAATCTCAATAGGGTTGCAGGCCAACGGTCACCTCCGTAAGAAGAGTTCTTACGGAGGTAACAAGGTTTCTCGCGGCCGACTTCGAGGGGTGGGATGGTAGATCGGCGGGGGGGGGGAGCTGTCAGGGGCAGGTAAGGCTAGAAATTTTTCATTCACTTATCGTTTTCGGGAAGTGTGCGTTCTAATACTTTGGAAGGAACATTAGAAATTAACAATATGTCATTACTATTTACTGACCGTAGCGGAGAGTAGGGTTTAGGTATAGGGAATTACATGGATTTTGGTAGTTTTTAGCAATATGGCCCTGATTTTTTAGCGTAAAAAACAAATAACATCAGGGTTACTCGTTACATATGAGGGGACATCTCTATAGACCACTTGAAAAATTCAGGTAATTATTATGTTCATCATCAGGTTGAAACAATGTTTGGGGCGAAAAACTGAGACTGTGCTCACAGTTGGGTTATTAAATCATAGACGAAGAAAAGTTAACGGTACTACAGTTTCTAACACCCAAAATTAATAATTTTCTATCACTTGATGAGGATATTTGGACAAACATTTGAGTACATAATTTCTTTTGTCCTAGAATTGGTCTTATAGGGAAGACTTAATGCTTTTATGATTCAGGCCTAGATCATCTGCGATTTCCTCACAGGATAGATAAACGCACAGTCTATTGTTCGATTTTGAAGCAAACTTGATACGAGCAGGGGTTCACTTTGTTAGATACTTTTTAAAAACATTCAACAATTGGTGCACTATTTGCCGAATCTATGATGATAGCAATTATCTTTCTTGGGAAAGAGAGATTGCATAGTAAACTTTAGCGTTAATCAATTTGTAGCCTTACTGTCTTGGTTGTCCTGAAATTGATGAAACTGAAGGCTCCATGTGTTCACGAAAAAAGAAAACTTTTCCACTTAGTTAAGGCAATATCAACTTCATTTAGAATAACTCCACTTCCACCACGTTTTCATGTGACTGGCAAGCATCAAGTAGTGGACGCACGCACAACATGATTTTTGAGTGTCATTATTTTTCTAGCTATTCGTAATAGAGACGCGATCGGCGAGTATTATAATGTCAAAATTTTTATTTTTTTTGCCAAGTTTATAAATAAAATAATTTTAAAACATATTACTTGTCTTTCGGCTCCGTTAAAAATTTTTAGGGCTACAATGTAAACTCATGTCAAAATACTTGGATACATTTTTAATCATTTAGAAATTGAGGATTAACTCATGCCAATCACATGAATCAAGTCGTAGAATTATATGTAAATGCCGAATTGCGATATAGTTATTTTCACACTGATCAGCGAATGTATTCAAAAAGGTGATTTGACCATAACAATTAAATATATTTTCAAAAAAATTCACGGGGATCCGCAAATGAACTACCGATCATCTCTGAAAGTAGTGTCTCCTCACCACAGTTTAGTGTTAAAAAAAGACACCGCAAAAGAAATTCGCATAACTTAAATGTATTGTACTTGTCTTAAATGAGATTTTAGTTTAATACGAACCTGCTGAAATTGCAGTTTTTACACTGACATTTGGGCAATTAACGTTTAAGAGTAAGTTTGTAATTTTCTGAAAAACTAAGCTTCTAATCAAAAAATATGGTTCACCCAGTGTTCGCCATGCACTTTCGTCGCGAAAAACTGATATTCAAAAAATCCGTGTCATGTCAAGAACGGAAAATTTTATCGCTCGACGAAACTTGACATTTATTAACCCCCAAACAACGCGATATTCTAAAAAAAACTATGTAAGCAAAATCAGTTCTGCAAACATTGGCGTGTTTCAAAATTCATGTCGAGGCAATCGATCAAGTGTGGATACTGAGCAAGTCGATTCAAGTGGTGGATCCTTGAGCACGTCGATCAAAGTGGGTGGATCCTTGAGCACAGTCGATCAAGTGGTGGCGATCCTTGAGCATCGATCAAAGTGGTGATCTTGGCAAGTCGATCAAGTGGCTGGAATCCTTGAGCAAGTCGAGCAAGTGGGGATCCTGGCAGTCGATCAAGGGGGGTCTTGAGCAGTAAACAAGTGCGGATCCTTGAGCAAGTCGATCAGTCGGGTCTGGAGTATCAGACCTTGAGCAAGTCGATCAAGTGGGGGGATCCTTGAGCAAGTCGATCAGTGGGGGCTCCTTGAGCAAGTCGATCAAGTGGGGTCCTTGGGCAAGTCGATCAAGTGGGGGATCCTTGAGCAATCGATCAAGTTGGGGATCCTTGAGCAAGTCGATCAGTGGGGAATCGCTTGAGCAAGTCGATCAGTTGGGGATCCTTGAGCAATGTCGATCAAGTGGGATGCTTGAGGGCAAAGTCGATCAAGTGGGTCCTTGAGCAAGTCGATCAAGTGAGGGGATCTTTGAGCAAGTCGATCAAGTGGGGGATCCTTGAGGCAAGTCGATCAAGTGAGGGCGATGCCTTGACGCAAGTCGATCAATGGGGGATCCTTGAGCAAGTCGATCAAGTGGGGGATCCTTTGAGGCAAGTCAGATCAAGTGGGGATTCCTTAGCAAGTCGATCAAGTGGGGGGATCCTTGAGCAAGTCGATCAAGTGGGGGATCCTTGAAAGTGAAGGTCTAAGTCGATCAAGTGGGGGATCCTTGAGAACGTCAATGGGTCATAGAATCATCAAGTGGGAGATCCTTGAGCAAGTCGAGCAAGTGGGGGGATCTTGAGCAAGTCAAGCAAGGGGGGATTTTGAGCAAGTTCAAGCAGTGGGGGATGCCTTGAGCAAGTCCAAGCAAGTGGGGACTTGAGCAAGTCAAGCAAGTGGGGGATCCTTGAGGCAAGTCAAGCAAGTGGGGGATCTTGAGCAAGTCAAGCAAGTGGGGGATCCTTTGAGCAAGTCAAGCAAGTGGGGGATCCTGTGAGGCAAGTCAAGCAAGTGGGGGATCCTGAGCAAGTCAAGCAAGTGGGATCCTGGTGAGCAAGTCAACGCAAGTGGGGGAATTCCTTGAGCAAGTCAAGCAGTGGGGGGATCCTTGAGCAAGTCAAGCAAGTGCGGGATCCTTGAGCAAGTCAAGCAGTGGGGGATCCTTGAGCAAGTCAAGCAAGTGGGGATCCTTTGAGCAAGTCAAGCAAGTGGGGATTTCCTTGGGGAGGGCCCAAGGTTTTCAAAGCGCAAGGTGGGGGGATTCTTGAGCAAAGTCAAGCAAGTGGGGATCCTTGTGCGAGTCTAGCAAGCGGTGGATCCTTTCCCTAGTTAGTCAGCGTGATGGATCGCACGAGATTTCAACAAATTAATATAGTTTCAGAAAACGTCATCGTTGGCAATTATACAAAAGAGAAATGCGCTCATCTAAGAACACTTGAATTGAAAGCCTGCATTTTATAATTCGCAACGTCTTCTGCAAAGATTGTCAAAGTCACTGGCCTATCTCCTTCACTATTAAAGCTAGCGATCATTTCGGCACATGTAAAATGTGTGGACGTTTGGTCTTTAATTTTAGTTCTTAAATTTAGTTTTCTAGTATAAAAAGGAACCTGCTTGAAATTTCAATATTATTACTGCTAATGGACGAAATTCACGGTGTGTCGGGTGTCGAATTTCTTAAAAATCTTCTATTTGAAAAATGGATATCACCAGTGTATTTGCCATAATTTTGTGCTAGGAACCTGCTTTTCAGAAAAAAATTCGGTTTGTCGACAATCGAATATTTTCGTCGATCTCTGAAATCAACGTACTTCGCCTTTTTTAACACAAAAAATAAACCCGCATTTTATAAGAACTGTGCAACAGAATCAACGTTATGTTAAACACTGACGTGTTAAAAATTCAATGTTAGTTTTCAGGAAACGTCAGCATTTGTCATATATGTATGATAAATGCCCCTTAGGGAAATTGAATTGAAAGTCTTGTATTTTAGATTATTAACGGTCTGGCAAAATTTAAT
>BOPP01000002.1:21721-68095 GCA_017312745.1 Gryllus bimaculatus | reverse complement strand
CCCTCTAGGAACATTGAATTAAATGCCTTGCATTTGGGCATGCTTTTAGGGACTCTCTTTGAATCTTATGAATGTATCCAAAAAAATTAATCCTACTTAAAGTCATACAGTGATTAGTGCGTTGGCTAATGTCCTGACGCCACTATTGCCTTCTTCTGAGACGTATCCTGAGCAAATATACCTAGGGAGGTTTTCTATTACTTTCCTTAGGGCAATAATGTGAAAATTTTGACGTTTGATTTGAATACCATATAGCGCAGGCCAATACAAAATATCTGCAATCTTAACCATTAATTCAAATAGAAATTCTTATAATGCTAAATTGATAGAGAATTTAATTTTGCCAGGGTTGGCTAAAAGTCGGGTGTAGACTAACGAAGTTCTTTTGCATAGTTATTAATTTAAAATTTGCTCTTGTAACAAGAATTAAAACACTTTTATTTGTTCCTTGTTTCCGATAAAGATTGTTTCTTTTTTGTGAAAACATTAATTTATTGTTTTATTGAGGATCACAAATGTTATGTAACTAATTGCGGAGGGATGTTGATTGTACAGTGAAAAGTTGACATGTGTCTTGTTAGGTTTGACTTGTATTTTACCTGTACCAGTATTTTCGTTATCACCAGTGATTCGGTGAGACTCAATTCAGCGATTGCAGTCACGTAGCTTTCTCAAGTGTAAAAATCTTTTTTCATATTTTTGTGCCTATCACGAAAAGCTTCAATAATATTGAATACATCTTTATTGAACATTTTTCGACATCAATTGCATTGTTTTTATTTTTATTTGATATTAGGTTAGTACTTTAATAATTACCGTTATACACCTTTAAACAAATAAATATGTTTAGTTAACCACTGTCCCTTTTAGAATGGAAATACAAGGATGTGGAAGATAGTGGGGTTTAAGATGTGAGTTCTCGCACGGTATGCGGAGGTAGTAAAGGAACACATGTGCTATGGCACAACACAAAGAACAAACTTTTTAAATTAACTTAAGTATTATAGCGTGAATAAATGAACAACAAAAATAAAAACTAAGAGTACAAGACTACGTGAATTAATTTAAAAAGCAACCAAATTGAAAGTTGTAGAAAGAATAGCGCAAGTCATTCGACAGCTGTCAACAATTTCAATCCAAACGCACGATTTAAATGAAAGTCAATGCCCAGCAACTTTACCATGTACCGATGTGATGTCTAAGCGCTTTGAATTGTTTCTAATGGTAACAAATGGTATTTATAACTGAAAGGGGAAAATATGAGTTTTATTATTTTTTAGCTCGAAAATGTTGTTCATGAGGTACGTAAGATCGCAGAAAATAATCTAATGCTTTTTAGTATACAAATAATTTTTTAATTGTCGCACCTCAGCAAACTGACACCCTACCCCTCTAAAAACTCCCTCTGTTACTCATTAAAAATCAAGGAAAGTTAAATAATATTGCAAAGTGTAGGGTTGTACTTGCCAATCCTTTATTTTCGCACGGAAAATTTACATGACTTTCTCAAGAGAAAAACCTTTCTTAATATTTTTGTGACTATCAAGAAAATCAAGAAGCTAAGTGTCAAGGAAGATTGAATATCTACTTCAAATGTTTTTAAGGAAGTGTGAATTGTTCGCAGAACATTTGACTATAATACTGAATCCACCTCGATTGAAAATTTGTTTTCAACCTCAATTGCATTGTTTTTATTTTTGTTTGATATTCGAAGTAAGGTAAATACGAAGTTATGTTTAGGCACTTTTGAACAAATAAACACGTTTCATTAACAACTTTCCTTCTTAATAGAGACAATAGAGAAATGTATTGGAAAGGATGGGGCATGCGAAGGTTCCCGCACGGGAACGCTTGTGGATTATACTGCTAATGATTTGTTTCTTGATAAATCATAAAGATGCTTAGTATTTTAGAAGATTGTGTTTATTAAGACATTTTTGGTTACATAATGGTTATTCAGCATTTTAGGCTAAATATCAAGGAATTGTGTATTGAGTAAATGGTTCTCTCATTTTTAGGAGTTCAATTGTAGAAATATAAATGGGAAATGAAAGGTGGATTTATTTAAATATTAGAAGTCTGCTGTTTCTAGGACTAGAAAAGGAAAACAAAATAAAATTAGAAAATTTCTGTGAAATTTATTTACCTTACATCTCGTTTCATGGCATACAGTGTTTATACAATCACGTAAATATCACATAACGAGCAATTAGTTAGGAAATGCAGTTCAAGTTACAATTTTAATGACTCACATTTTGCATTAGATCGTTTTATTTACATTTGTGCTCACCTTAAATTCATTACTAAGAACAAACGAGGTTTCCTTTTAGACACTTGCATATTAACTTGCCTGTGTTTCTGTAGTTCAAGACGAGCGCCAATTCACAAACATACGGTTGTGTCATGAGTTAGCTCTCGGTCAGAACTCAGAAATCAAATACTTGGTGGTGGAGTTCAATTCTATTATACAGTGATATTCAAACAACATGTCATTGTCCGAGGTTACGTGAATTATGTCCATTTTGTGAATGAAGAGGTACATAGATTGCTACCGGTTCACAATTCCTACATTTCACTTCAACTTTCTTTTGTGAGCAGATCCTCGATCATGTAAAGATTAGGCCATTCGGCCTAGCTGACGAGACGACAATGAAGTCAATATTGAATTCTTGGCTGTCCGAGACACGCCGATGTCTTTCTTCTGAAGGTCGCAATATCATAACCAATATGTTTTCAATTCTCTGCCTCTTAGGTTGTGCGTCTTTCAAATAGCCAAGAGTCCACATACTTGAGGCGAGGAAGCCGTTGGAATGTGCGCCAAATAAATTTAGGTGGTTGACAGTTCGTGGTCGTGTGACAATGCTGCTGCCATAATCCGAACAACTGCGAATCACAAACTTCGGCAGTCTTACAGTGCCGTTACCTCAAATTATGAAACAAATAAATCACTCATCTCGAATGTAATATTTAATCAAGCCAAGTGTCATTACATTCCTCGTAAGTTACATTAATAGATTTAAAATTCGAAGATGTTTGGGAATACCGTGTTTGGGTAGGTTGTGTTCTGTTTGTTACGATGAGTAATGGGTTATCAAGGCAATTTGTAGCGTGAAAGCCGTATCGTAACGTGTAGAGAATGCATGCCGTCCTTCTCCACACTCAACTGTCAACCATCTAATTTTAATCGAATCTTACAAACTCAATCACACAATTAAAATGTCAAAAACATCAATTATAATTATTACCTTTTAAGATATATTTCGAGTTATTTATTTCATTAGAAAATTTACTTTATTATTTCGTATTTATTCTTTTGTTATCTAATCTCTTTAATTTAATTACTGAATTATTATAATACTTTTAATGTATTATTTTAATGTAATTATAGTCATCTGCGATGAAAGGGATTAATTTAAATTAAATGATTCTAGGGTAAATATGAGTAATATTGGTTTATTATAATGTTGGTTATTTAAATAATTCATCATAAAAATCAGACCAAAATTATTTTTAAAGCTATTAAATGTTAATTTAGATTCTTTATGTGGTTTTGTTTACATTTTTCGACAAAAATATTTCGACGAGGGTGTTTGTGTTAGAACTATATGCAGTAGATATTATGATTTTCTAAATACGAAACGCTAGTCTCCAAAATAACTTCTCGGTGGGTTGTAAGGGTTATTTCCTTCATAACTTTGCTGAAATTATTAATCCTTTAACACTGTTGATTTTCCTTGAGTATTTCAATAAGAAGAAAATGTGTAAGAAAGGGTGACCACATTGTACTTTATTAATTGTCTATTCCGATTTTGTCAAAATCCATTCTATTGTTAGCAACTAAATATTTATTTTGGACACTTTTGTATGTATCTAAAAGATACCACATGGAATGAACACGATTATTTTTTCTTTTTTATACAATGGGACAGGAAACGAAATTTTGAATGTGCAATGATTTATGATTGTTGAAATATTATATGTAAAATGATTTTCGAGATGCAAATGATAAATTAGTCACGTGTGTTTACCGTTAGTAGATTTTTGATTTAAATATCAAAACATAGTATTTCTCTTAAGAAAATACCTTTCTAGAGTAAATGAATGTTCGTTGATAAATTCATAGACAATAAACTTTTGTTTGGGCGATTTTAAAGGAAAGAATTAATATGAAAAAACTAAACACGATCTGAAAAGCGTTGGTGTGGATACTGGGCTGATCAATGGGTTGAAGGAAATCGAAGGATAAAATGCGAAGAAGTGGTAGGTAAAGTGTAGAGAACACATAAATAGGAATCATTAGAGTGAGTAAAAGGATCTTAAAGACGCACTGAATATTTCTTTAAGTCACCGACACATTGGCACGTTAATATGTGTAATTCATGCCAATAATTCCTTGGCGTATTAAAAGGTCAAGGTTTCTACTTCCATTATTGAGTCTGAATCACGTAATAGCCCTTCTAGTAAAATATGTATTTATTACTTATCATATAATCCCCTTATTCTATTATTCATACTGTATCACCAATTATGATACCTTTGATTTATTTCACTTAGAATAAACGCATTCGTATTACAAAACATATTTTCATTTGCAAACACAATATACAATTCTCAAGGCACATACGATTATAAATTTGAAAAGGTTCTATGTACACATCAACACCGCAATCCAAAACATTGCCATAACAGGAAAGAATCGACTCTCTTGGTTTCCGCGCGAAGAAAGAGCTGGTTCTGCGATCCCTGGGTTTTTGAACTCAGTTTGTGAGAACCAACGAATAGTGAACTCGGGGAAAGCACTGGTTACCGACTGAAGCCTTAGAAAGAGAAAATTACATTCAGCACAAAGAGACCCAGACCTATAATTATTGAGTGAAACTATTTTTTATTTTACGTTTTTACGTACCTGAGTATTACAATGTTCAAATTCCAGGGCAAGGCGATTTTCCGTTTGTGATCCTCAGGGCAGAATATATGTAACGCATCGCCGAAGTTGTCTATTGTATTCTCATCGTATTTGTAAATAGTCATGTTCCATGCTGCGCATGATCCTGTGAATTATTATTTTTACTATGATTTAAACGATTTTATAAATAGAAAATAAATTAAAAGCGAAATATACGTCAAAAAAAGAATTTCGAACTTAATATTTTTTCACATACTGTTCTGTTCCGTTATCAATTCGATTGAGAGCTGTCGTTCAGTCTTCGAATCAAACAGCCAGACGCATTCTTGAAAGTAAAAATAATTAACATCTAGGGAGGAAGTGTCTACTTTTCCTGAGTGAATTTCTCCTGAAATGGGTAAAATGTTTAAATAAGCAAGAAGCATAATTTCTAATTCCATCCTGGAAGTAAGGAACTTATCGTTATAATAGGTTCAGTACATTTAATTTTACTTTACTCCCTCACATTCAATTTTCAAAATTACTCAGCTTTGAATATTTAAGGAAGTGTGATTCTCTTACAACTGAGCCATTTAGGGGACATATGTATCAGATAAAGATATTGCGAATTAAATTCCTAGCGCAATACTTTTAAACTTAATATAATCGAATTTATGAAAGATATTAATATTTTAATAACTTACCTGAAAGGTCCGAGATTACAGAATAACCGCATAATCCATCAGTTATGAAAGAATATTCCGCCGTATACTGAAACCCCTGCATCCAACTATAATTTGCCACAGAATACGCAATACGTAGAGGTGACCAGCTTCTAAGTCCAATGGGTAGCCACTCTCTCTGAAATAATTAAATATCAATGTACTTAATGTTATTACTTAAAAGAAAACCGATCTTAGTCTTTTGCATAAGTATTAGTAAAGGTGTGGTATAATATTTTCTGTACCTGAAGTTCACCACATATACACGAGACTGTTTTGCCCTCATCAGTGATAAAAGACAGATGGTCCATCTGTGAGATAGGACTTAATTTTGTAACACACTGGCAACCGGATTCACCACAAACGGTATGACAGTTTGGATCCATAAATAAACCAGTCAAAGCAGTAACCTAAAAGAATTCGAATAGCATGAACTAAGTAAGGTTCAAAACATACGAGTATAAACCTAAGTGATTAAAATGTGTGCATATGAATGTTAAACATAAATTACCGTGAACAAGATACTTTGGTTTACTGCGGGAACAAATCTTTGTAAACAGCGAAATGTTCCTTCGAGATTCCAGTACAGCTGGTGAGTCCCCGGGTTAGTAATGTGCCCTCTTAAAAGGCTGCTGGAGCCATAATAATCTACATCGCAGAGCGTATCTGGACGTAAAGTGCCGTCCATTTTTTCTGAAAATTCAAAGTTTTTAAAGAGCTTTCACGTGACATCGAAAATACCGACTAATATACAAGATATGAGGGTGTCAGCGCAATAGTGGCCTATCCCCAGATCCTGTGTTTGGAGAAAATGGCTGATGACGTTTTGCAAAATTAAACACTCATTTGTTAAGTTTTTTCATATTATGATATTATGTAGAATGACATTGACTTAACAATTTGTGGTGGATTACATCTTGTGTAAAACAGGCATCGCTATGCTTAGGGCGCACTTTGCCAAGAAATGTAATCGTAAGGTGAGTGCGAGAGTTCTTTGTAATTTATAACTTGAAAACTATCGACGCGAACATGCTGAAACTGTTACACGTTGAAGTTAGGGAGATTAAGATGTGATTAACACAGAGACCGTAATTTCCTAAAAATGTGGGATATACCACTATAGCGCTGTCACCTTCATATCTAAGAATGTTTTACTTTAGAATCAAAAACTTTATTTTAATAAAATTTTATGTTCTCGAATTTCATTCCGTTTTCGAGGGTTCAATGATTTTACAAAACTATACTACACAATCTAACATCTAATGTAACTTTATTATATTATCAATCAGCCGCCGCATTATGTTTTTACACTCGCGTGTTTTTATTTAATTAAAAACCCAGTTATCCCTTGCAAATGGGAAAATGATAATGCATGCACAAAACCGTAATATTATATAAAAGATAATAAAATATTTACAATTTAAACACTGACCATCATGAAAAAGGAATGCTCCATTCAGAAACTCCTCACCGAGGGTTAAAGGCGATCCAGGCCGCCTCAGAACGAGTGTTAATACGTTTTCAGAAGATATGAACGTTTGTTGTCCAAGAAATCTGAAGTAAACGAATATGGAAATTGAAAAAAACATAAGTTCTTTTAGAAGTGTAAACATCTATCTACTCTTAAAGGTGGAATTATCTACTCACTATGGCCCTCCAGTTCGGAACCGAACACAACCGTTTGATTTTCAAGTGCTTCCGAACGCGGAGGTATCACAAATCCTAATTCTACAAAATAAAAAGGGTAAGCAAGGACATATGTGCAACGATTTCACAAACATCAAAGTACTACGTCACAACACTTGGAAAGTGGACCCTACTTACAAAAAAATTAAGAGTAACTTTATGTCACAAATATTTACATACATTTTTTTATAAATCGTCTTTAAAGTTTAGGCCAAATTGACATTCTTCTTTCGATTTGCATCTACTTTCCATAGGAATGTAATTCTAGATCTAGACTATGAATAATCGTAACTACAGAGTAAAAGGAGCTTTAAAAGATAAGTTGCTATTTTATAAATATTATTTTTTTATAATTTGGTAGAAACTTTATATTTGTTTCTATTATTTAAATACATCACAGTGAGAGCAGACAGTGCACTTTTGTTTAGATGTTATTGATAATATCAATAAAATTCAATACGATTAATGTTCATATTCTTATCAAAAATAATCTATGTTAGAGTAAATAAAAAAATGAAGAATTAAAGGATTAAAGACATAAGGATGTATTATTAATTCTTGCCAAATACGAGAAAGCATGTCGTCCTGCATCAGTGGTTGTGGTGGTAACAATTAAACGCTGTCGAAACTGTGGCAGTTCTTTTAGCAAGGTCGCGCAATCCTGTACAGCCACCACAGAGAGTATTCACTAATGTTAAGAACATGAGATATGGATGACTAATTTCTATAAAACCAAGTCATTGACAGTGCCATATCCAACCCAACGGTGAATCAGATGTACACTGAGATAACGCTGAACTGTATATGATAATAGGGTAGTATCTTGACATGAAAAAGGTTCTTCAATGAGTCGAGTTTCCGGGCGTGACAACTCTTGTAGTCATTACACACTTACATGCTGTGCTTGTTATATTCCAAGAGTTGGTGGTGATACTCCCCCACTACACGGCCTACACGTCGGCTTGTGGAGGATTTCTATCCTCAAAGTTTCTCCCCAGACTAGCCTCCTGACTTGTGAGGAGGTGCAGTGAATACGAGTGCAAATGTGCCACAAAAGGAAAGGAAACGAGGATGAGAAAAGAAAAATCGAGCACCGTCCGTAACTCGTTTTTTAAGGTACTGCTCAAGTACCTTCACCTAGTGTTGCTCGAAGAAATAATGGAAAACTACCGAGCAAGGCAGTCAACACCAAACTTTCTTCTCCAAGCTGTGGTTGAATTCTATTCTGCCATCTAGCAATCGTGGGAAATCTTAGGGCGTCCCGGTCCTCGACACTACTGATGTAATGAATAAAAATAACGCATTATCTATTAGGGGGGAGTATTGCTGAAGCGTGAGAAGATAAAACGTGTTAGGTACAGTGACGTCATCAAAGAAGGATGGGCCGTGCATTTTCGTCTATGATATGGTGCACAAATGTTGATTTTGGGTGTTTATCGAACATTCTAAATAACGAACTATAAAATGTCTGTGTTCCACACACGCGTGATATAACGATTCGACATTTGTGCTAAGATGAAATATTAACTGTGAGACGTGAGATAAAATAAATATACGAGGCGTAAAAAAATTCTTCATTGTCCGTGATTGCTTGCGTATCTACACTGAATTGGTGACGAATAATCTTTTCGTTTGATGCATAACTTTGTCGTAATTTTGTGTTGGCGACCAATCGCCTACGAATACTACTTCATATGATTTTACTACAGTTGGAAAGATGTCTGGCATGGCACTGGGATTTTAGCGACGTTTTTGTGAAACTTCTTTGATTCTGTGAACGCATCTGACACATCTGCCGCTAGGTGCGGTTCGTTTACATGCATGAAAATAAATTAATTATTAACATAAGTTGTATAAATAAATGTATTTTTAGCAGCAAGTCTTACACTATTGACTTAGGCATTACCAATTGGCATTAGACTCTCTCTCCTGACCACTTCCAAAAATGTAATACAAAAGAAATGGAAGAGTATTAAAAAAGATGTATCCAATTTGGGAGAGGGATTCTCACAAATACGACAAAAGCAAAAATTAGAGTAGAGGGGGTTGAGATTGACGTAAGAATGTGATAGTATTGTTGTGATTACATCAACTTAGAGCTGAAACGAGTGTTTAAATTAATCAGAGAGTACTTTTAGTAATTAAATTAAAAATATCTATGATACTTAAAATTTCTACAAAATGATAAATAACTTTTTGTTAATTTTTTTTCTGTATCTCACGAAGTGAAGAGTGTGAAAAAATTTGAAATGGAACTTTGAACGCAAGTGAATATTAGCATCACAAGTTATTCAGGAATAAAATTGAAGAGAGAGAGAAAAAAAACCCCTGAAATATGGCGGAGATATTTTTCCGTCTCTTCAAACTGATGATACCAATGGTAGAAGTAATTCTGAGATGGTGTAAATTAAAAAACAAAATTTAAAAAAGCAAAACAAAACAAGAGCTGTAGTTGCTTTCTATTGGTGAGTGGAATATTTCGCTTGCATTGTTGTGATGGAAGATTCGCTTTCCCTGAAAAACAAGCCTTCTGATCACCCTTAGATACTCCTAACGGATCGCGGCAACAATATAATGCGCACGTTGTGGGAGTAACAGTTTAGGAGTTGCCCAATTTATTGTTGTCTTGTACATTCCAATAACTTTAATAATTTATTTTGTAATCAATAACTAAAATTGTTTCATTCCCTTCTATTTACTATGTGTTTTATTATAAGAGAAACAGTTTTTATGCAAAAAATGCATCAAAAAAGTCCTAATTATGTAAAACAAATTATGAAAAATAGTTACGATTACATGGCAACATTATCTTACATCTAGGAAAGCTTTTCAAGATATAAAATCTCAAACTACAAATTTTCAATAGACTCGCTAATTTTAACCACGCGCAGTGATAAAATGGTGACTCAATAATACTTCTAATGTTGTTTAAATGAAGAGTTTATAGTATTTTAAAACACTGTGATTAGTAGAAAAGGAAACCTGTTAATTAATTTATTATAGTTCTTTATTAGAGTAGTGCAGCTATACATATCTACATACAAGCGTCAATGAATAAACTACGCAATATAAAAGCAAAAATATCATATATGGTGCATTTGCAATGTGCAAAAAAATGGCGTGTTTTTCTGAACTCCATGGCTATTTGAATGCAAATTAGGTAAACTACAAGCTAGTACATTGTTCTTATTCCCTCAATTCTTTTTTTTAATTTTTTTTTATTTTTTATTTAAGGCCGCATCAACTACTAGGTCATTAGCGACCACTATTGCTTGTAACGGTGTGGCAACTGTGGGTTGACACGATAATGATAGTAGGGGGTGAAAGGACGAACACAATATAACCATGCCCGAGGCGGGACTCGAACCCGCGATCCTTCGGTCCGAGTTCGCTACGGCACTACTACTGCCTTAGCGATCTCGGCCACCGGATCGGCCTCAATTCTTATTATGTTCCACATTTTATTTTATACGTACTGCTAAGGAAACTGAACTGCGACGAATTTCTACTGCTACTGGTAATTGAACACTACTTTTGATGGCACAGGTTATTCAAAAAGCCGAAACAACAGAACTATATAAGTTGACAAAACACCATCGTCCCTAGCGGAGTGTGCTATTTGAATGATGTCTTATAATTAAGTAGGAACCTAAGCAAGATATAAATTCAGTGTCCCAAACTGGGCGTCCGTCCAGAAAAATTGCAATGAATTATTACGAATCACGTCAGTGTCACGTGTGAGGAGACACTGTGCTGTGATATAAAGACATGTAAACAGTCGCCGCTTGTTCACATGGAGGGAGGCGCAAGCACTGATCAGTAGCTTATCGATGTTGACGGAGCTTCATGCAATCATAATCAAACCAGTTAACGCATCGCTATGAACTGTCCATTTATGTTGTCTCCACGGTTCTCTTATGGTGCCATTGTAACAAAGACTTCCGATTCCAAATGCGTTAATACGTATTAAATCTTAGTTGAAAAGGTTTAGAATATGTTTCTTGTGGCGTCAACTTAGAAAGTTATTAGTCCCATAAGAGTAGTGAATATTTTATTGAGGGGGAAGGGGAGTACCTCTCCAGCTGAAAGGCGAGATTCGGTGCCATCTACACTTCGGCTAAGGAAGATTTCCCCATCCGGATATCTCCCACCAGCATTTAACGCCCCAAACAGGTACAAGTTAGTATTAGCTCTCGGCATGTGTGGAAGTGCATGTAAATGCGTGTATCGGAAAAGATGACGGATGAGGAAAGTAAAATCGTGTGTGGTCCGTGGAATTTTTGTAAAAACTGCTTCGGGTTTAGCCGAGGATTGAGAGGAAAACTACTGATCAGAGAAGCCTGTCGTGAGAACTATTCGTCAGTCAATGGTTGAATTTGACTGCGCTCTCAGTTAATTTTGCACCACCGTCAAGACTCAATCCTTATGACCTCCTAGTCAACAATGCTGTTAAAACAATGACGCCATAGAGCCTTCTCATTCGGCACAATCCACTCTTTTTTATTTTATATGTTACGCGCAGACGTGTGTCCCGGAAGCCCTTTTTGGAACAGTGTGCTTTAATACAAACGAAATGAAATAGTTGTGCAGAGTGCGAGTTTACCTCACCTGCCGCCAGGGTCGCGCGCGAATCTCGCCAGAGGGCTGCATAGTTGGTGGCGAGGCTTTCCCGTCCCGGCGAGTCCGTCGTAAATCTCCACCACCGTCTCACACGACGGCGCCCTGTAATGCAAGATCAGTCCACCTGCAGACGTCCAACCGTCATTGCGCAGCAACCGTCAAAGAACGTTGGACGTAAAGCGACAAGATCGCCCTGAATGATTTAAAACACCCTACAGTCGGGACTGGTTAAGTGGCATTTCAAGAGGAAAACTATTTATTCTCACTTAAAGAGGTGTATATTAATATAAACGTTTTTCCCTTACTCAAGTTTAAAACGTGTTCGTGTCTGCATTATAGACGATTTCATTGTGAAGAATTGAACCATTCTTTGTTTCAGTTACAAAGGTAAATGTGCAACAAAAATTAAAAACTTTTATAAGAACATGTGTGATTTTGAGTGTGAAATGGGTAAGCATTGTTACATTCGTTTTTATATCATTACGTCCTCTTATCTCTAACAAAACGGCAAGTAAAATAATATACAAAAGAATCAATTGTTGTACATAAAATGCCCTTATAAAGTTCTTTGCATATTTGGTCTTTCTCATATTCACAGTACTTTCACTTCCTAGAAACGAATTTAACTTTGCCGGTTTGGGGATGAAAGCTCCAGAATAACATTGCAAACTTGAATATGTGCAATGCACAATTTACAACCTATTTTTCTACCAAAATACTTCTCTTTAAAATATACGATGAGACACTGGAACTCTCCTTTTATAGTTGATACCAAAATTAATCACATGAAGTTTGAAAGGATCCGTTAATCGGCATAACGCTTTTTTCACATCGTCTGGCTAATGTGTGAGTTAACCGGCTACTTCTCACGTTAGTCTTATTTCGGACTGCAGATGTGGCATAGATACAATTGAGAACTGCCTATATATACAACTATCCTAAAACGGTTGATATATACAACTAAAAAAGGTTCTCATTCGAATCTCGTAAAAGGCGTGGGTGTTGCATCGTGGTGTGGAGTAAAGGCATATAAGTTCAGCTCTCACGCATTCAGAATAGTCATAACACGGAGGTGCGGCATTAATTATACTTACGGTATAATGCTGTTTTCAGCTTTCCAACTATATTATTGCGGTATATATGTCATTAATCAACTATGAGTTTGCAATATATAGTGCATACAGTGGTTCTCATTTATTTTCGCTATTTAATTACAATTAATTTGATCGTCAAAAGGTAATAAATTTAAAAAAATGAATATTTTGTTTCACACTTTATATTATTAGAAAACTATAAAGTTGTGCATCACTGAAGATTTGAAATCGACTTTTTTATCCACTCGAATAAACAATACAATTTGCTAATCCAGTACATGATATTTCGGCAATGTTTTTTATTCTGCTTTAATATATTAAAACAAAACAAAAAATTAAGGAATTTTGAAAACACAATTTACTCACCTCAGCTGATAGCTAAACAGAGATAAATGAACTACATCAGAGGAACGTCCAATAAACTTCATCGTGCAATTAGGACTCCAAGGTTTATTTTTCGTATCAAAGTGACCCGAACGTGAAACATTTCCAAGAAATATTTGATCGCATTTTATTCGGGTAATGCGGGGTAAGATGGTGGTAGGAGCTGAAACAGTAAGGGAAAAATGTTACAACGTACAATGTTTACAAATACACTAAAAATAATGCAATCTCTAGTTATGTTCATTTTTTTTGAAAGTGACATTCTTTACACTACTTAAAATGTTTGTGAATTTCATTAATTGTCAAAACGAGTAGTTGACATACAAACGTCAGCAATTTTTCGCGCTGCTTCTCGAGATTTCATCACATCACCTGAAATAAAACAAATAGAGATACATTCTTTGTATTAATGGCTTCATAATTCGGGTGGAATCTGTATAAAATTTAAAAACACTACTTCTTTACAAGAATTAGAAATTGCCAGAGGTACAGGGTTATAGCAGCTATCACAATTAATTTCGAGAAAAAATGTTATGATTATCTTCATGTTGTTCCATTACTTGTAACCAAACTAACATTTAATAACTATAAATTTTGCCTACGAATACTGACAATTGTCCTAATCTTCATATATTTTCGTGTTTTCAGGTAGACTAATTATGATGTCACAATGAAGTATAAGGAGTAGTTATTTTTAAACATTCACGTGATGAATAGCATTACTTTTAATAGCTTACAAAATATATTCAATGGCGTACGATATAATATAACATTATACATTGAGGAGCACTTTAAAACTGATGTTTAGATTGCTTATATATTGCAACGGTATCTCCTTTACAAAGTTGCTACCCAATTACGAGTATTGTAACCATTTTAAAGAAACTTAAAGAAATAATATTGTGAAAAATACTAAAACATTTGATGGATTACTATTTTTAGATAGTGATTTTAAAAGCGAAAAATACTCACTCATAATTCTTGGCACTGTTGGGTTCAGAATTGGTGTAGTTGATGGTTCTGTGCTCGTAGTAGGTTCTATAAACTCAAGTGTAGCCAGAAATCCATTGTAATCATATGGCGGAACTGCAGGACCTGAACTGAAAGGAACTGAAGTGAAGTGGGAGACAAAATGAACATATTTCTATTGATAAATGAATTGAACTTTGTTAGATTGTTTTCGATGGGTCAGTGCAATTCTTAAAATGTCCCCTTTTAGAAGAAGAAATAGAAAATTTAGCACAAGTTGTTACTTAATTGCTATTAATGGAGAGCCATTTATTAGTTTTTGTAATTTTTGTGAGATAACATGTCATAATGTGTTGTTTTAAAACATTTTTAAAAAGGTTATCAAATACACCCTCCGGTTTCTTGTTTAATACGATACTTTTAATAATTTTCCTTCACCTGAATTCCACAAGTAGTTCGGGACCTGGGTACGTTATTTCTGTGTTTCGACTTCCGCATATGGTTTTCAATAATGAACTATTGTACGGGGCTGATCCTTGATAAATGGCGATATTGTGGGACCGGCAGTGTCTGAAATACAGAGAAATACAGTTAGTACCAAAGTCCCTTAAACAGTGTGCTGGAGATCTAAGTATACAAAACTGAAGTTGCTTTTGATATGGTTTTTTGTTCATTATTGAGTTACTTTTTACCTGTGTTAGCCTAGAGAACAATATGAAGAGGCAGAGAGATTGAGAATAGCTGATAAGCCCAAGGAAGAAATAAGGCGCTGATTGGCTCAAAATATAATGTAAGTAGATAAGGAACAATCGTTTTAAAGGAGAGGTATCAGAGTAATATCATGGAATTGTATTATCGATTATGCAATGGCCATCAGAGTCCGAAAGAAGGCAGACAAGAAAGCTGAGAGAAAATGGAAGCTATGCTGTAAAGAAGCAACAATAACAATGATTTTGATATTTTCGAAAATTATAAGCTGAAAGTTAACAAATAAATATCTCACGTGTAAGGCAGAAGAGAGGTAATATTTATGTGCACCATTGTCTGGATGGAGCTAGTTGCTATGTAGTATTTGCAGCGTCGCATTGGAGGATACAAGCCTGGGTAACCAGGACTCGCAAATACACAGTAGCCAGGTGTTCGGCAGAGATATTCTTGGAACATCCAATCACACTCTGAAAATATGCATTAATAGAAAGTGCAAAACGTATAAACGTTAAAGCAGTTAATATTGAAAATAATGTGGAAAGAAGTAATAGTAATAATAATTCAGAATAAAGCCAAAAGAGCGAGATATTACCTAAAAATATGAATGTACCTGTATCTTTCACGTGATGTCCTCCCCTAACCCTGAATGCAACATCTCCTGCACTACTTATAGAAGTGAAACTGAAGTATGCAAGAAACTGCGATCTGTGCGTTTTTTCATTGATTCTGAAAGAAAAATCTGTTTGTAATTAAATATATCAAATTATCTACAAGATAATAATTGAAATTAGATATATTTTTGTAGAAAAATTACATTTTTATCGATTTGTTTGTTAACCTGAAAAATAACGTATCTAAAATGAACGAATAGTGCAAACTGATAAAACTACTTCACTTAGCAGCCATTATTAAATGAATTTAGTGTAACATATCTTCATCGCGGTGTCAACTCACAAAAATAAAAGAGAAGCAGTCCCTCTGTCCGAAAACATTACGACTGGCGGAGTGAAACGTTCGTTGCCTCCGCAAATTTGAATCTCTGAAGAACTCGGAATGAGATCTGGATCACCAACCAGTTGCAAGAAACCACCTTCGCAACTGTAAAAGGAAACATGTTGATTTAAAAAACAAATACTATACCTTCAGTGAAAATAATAACAAGAAACAGAATTCACTCAGCATTTTAAATATTGACTTATTAGCTGATGTTAAATTTATCAAATAATATAATAACTAATATATCTATCTCGTCAGTTTATCGAGTGGTTCGATATTTTGTTTCCGTTCTCATTATTTTATAATATAAACTGAGTATTCTCATCTTCCGTCTATTGCTTCTGTCATTAAATTTCGCCCCTAATTTAAGATAGTAAAGAATAGCTCGGGGCGTAAAAGCTCCAACTCTACTGTTTCCCGATGAAATGTGGCGTATGTTCAGTGTGTGTAGAGTATTATGATGGCCCAATGCAAATGATTTATGAATGCTTAACTCAGTGACCATCAGTGCAATAATCCGAATCGCATCTCTCTCCAAGCCGGTGGACTGAAGCCGATGGGATTTGAATGTAAAACGGGAGTTCGTACGCTCTAATTCTGGTGTATCGTGCTTTATTCATATCCTAATTTTAAATGATAATTCTTTTCAAAAATCAGTAAACTTACGCCAGCTAATTATCCATTATGATATTTACATTGAATAAAACAAGTTTAGTATGTAGTTTGTTTATAATAAAAAATTAAATGTGATGAGAAAAAAGCAATGGTATAATAATAAAAATATTGCAAACCTCGATGCCACGGGAGCGTCATAACTACCTCGATAGTAAGATAATAGTTTCGAGTACCGTCTTCCACCTGCAGTTTTCTATCCATTCCTTATCCAGTTCAGTAATTTTTTGTACATCTAAATTCGCTATTAATATTTACAATCATCGTTCTGATCTTGTAATCAATTTCTAACATCTCGAAAATTTGCAAATACCCGTCATATGTGATTGGAAGCATTGTACGAGTCTCAGTACTACGAAGTCAACTTGTTACATGGCCTCACGTTCAGAATAATTGAAAGAAAAAAATGTGACTGTATTCTGATTTCCAGAATAATATACGAGTAACTGAAATGAATGGAAGAAATATCGCCGAGATTATGTTTATAAATTCAAAACTGCCGTTAGCTCCTAATGTAACACAGTGAAAATACGTTTTGAACAAACTACAACTAATTGGCTAATTGTCCTATTGGGCAAAACCTATAAGATTATACAACAAATTAAATTTCAGAGGTATTTTAAAAACTTTACACTATATTCTTGTAAGTAGAGAAAATATTAGGATTTCCCTACACACAAAGCTGCTGTAAATTTACATTCACAAGTCAAATATTTCAAAAGGGGCATGATGGATTATTGGTGAAATAGAAACAATTGCCTATTTTCCCTACCAATATTGTATTTTCCGTGACACTTTGCAGTTAGTGTAAAATATTTTAACCTTTTTTGCGAATTTCTTAACAACAAATTCAGAAAAAATGCTACTTAATTACTCTAAAAGTATGTTATATTTTAAAAGCTGTACGACCGATAAACCTTAGACGTGTTTTTCGTACCCCCCTGACCATTACATCTTCGATTTATTTCCGTGTGAAATATCCAATACCTACTACGTCACATAGAAGCATCAGCATACAACCACTTAGCTTGCGGAACACATTATCTATGTAGGAATGCATAACTAAACGTCTTTTTGTATTTCTTTCTACTGACACGTTACACTATGTTTAAACACAGAGAATCAGGTACAAGACACCTGCATTTCAAATCTCTGTATTTACTCTATTACCCGCATCTCCATATTACATTCCACTTCCAACAATCGAGAATTCATTCGGAATAACACTCCTTGTTCCCTACAACTCCTTCACACGTCATAAACTACATATCACTCGCCCTCATAAGCTGTGGGGAACTGACAGGTCAGGAAGAAATACGATATCAAATTATCAACTTATGTCATAGCCTCCAATTCCCAAAGGCACAGCACGATGTCACTGGCCACGTGGCATGCGCAAAGCACATTTACGAAGGCGTGATATGGCATAACGACGTGCCTCCCCAGCCATATCCGACTGCTGCAGGAGCTAGCAGAAGGCAGGGCGCTTCAGCGACGGAGACTTGATCTGCCCTCACCCAACCACATGCCACCCGTCCCTGGTGCCGTTGAGATCGGCCGGCGCCTCACCAGGCGGATAGACCTGCACCTCCACGCGCTTGGTCCGCGTTCGCTGCAGGGCAGGACCAGCAGCAGAAGGCGGGGGCCTGCCAGCGACGGACTGTGATCTGCCCTTCACTACTCCAACCACAGCCCACCCCGGCTCACCTGGTGCGTTGAATGCGGCCGGCGCTCAGCAGGCGGTAGACCTGCACCTATGCGCTGGCGCGACGTCCGCTGCAGCAGGAACAGCAGAAGGCGGGCCCTCACGACGGGGACTTGATCTGCCCTCAGCACCATCCACACGCTCCCACCCGCTCACTGGTTGCGCGTTGAATCGGCGACGCTCACAGGCGGTAAACTGCACCTCCACGCGCTGGGCCGACGTCCGGCTGCCAGAGCAGGAACCAGCAGAGCCGGGGCCCTCCAGTCGACGGGGACTTGAATCATGCCTCACCAACTACACGCCCCACCTCGCGATCGCCTCACCTGCGTTGAGAGGGTCGGCGCAGCTCGACGATCAGGGCTGATACGTGAAGACATGCACACTCGCACTGACGCTGGCCGACGTCACCGGACTGCAGCCTCACCGGGCGGCGAGACGGGCGCAAGCAAGGACCGCGAGGCCCTCCAGCGACGGGACTTGATCTGCCCTCACCCAACCTACGTACCGCGGCCCAGGCCCGCTCACGTGGTGCGTTGAATCGGCCGGCGCTCACAGGCGGTAGACCTGCACCTCCACGCGCTGCGGAGTCCGGCTGCAAGCGGAATCGAGCAGAAGAGGCGGGGCCTCCAGTGACGGGGATTTGAATCTGCCCAAACGTCTTGCCCGAGCGTGAAGCCAGGAAGCGAGAGTCCAACGTCACGTTGCACACTGCGGTAGGTAATATTCTTCACCCTCTTGCTAATCAGACCAATCTGGCAAGAGGCACTCTCAAAGTTGAACATTCAAAATTGCTTCAATATTCAAATTGAGAAAAGTAGGTGCTACAAATTTAGTTGCAACAGTTTTCAGGACCTTGTTGCTCTTTAATGCGGAGTAGACTGGCAATAGTACCCGTAAGTCTGTAATTACACACGTTATACTGGAGTTGCATTTAAATTCCAGTGTCTTCTGCTCCGTTCTTAAAGATACAGACAAGTCAAAAATATTATTTTTATACTACCAATTCTAAAATGTAGAATTTTACAACTGTATATTTCACAACCCAGTTTTCGAGTTTTGAACATTACTCAGTAAATTTTGTAGTAAATTGAAATGTTGAACTTTGAGAATGTTTCTTGTTAGATCAGCTTCAAAAATATATTCTGTCACATTTTCCAAAAATAATACTGACTTAACCTTTAATAGTTCATAAAATTAGTAACAAAAACATTTTAAATTAAGATTTTAAAAACAGTTTTTAAAATTATATCTACAGTTAAGACAAACCATAAAATCAAAGGAAGAGTTTACTACGTTTTTAAGAAATAACGGGAGAATTCACAAGCAAATCGCAGAGAAAGAAAATAATAGCAGCCATAATACAAATCAGACAAACAAGTGTCAGTAATTAAGATATCAAGTTGTGTTTAGAATAGAAAGTATCCTGAGAAACTCACTTCGGCCACAATGTTGTTCCAGACCGCATTGGATGCACCGATTTGGCATGTGTTTGCCACACTGGCAACCGCCATCTTGGACACAGCACGCACAATCTTCGCGCGCTGGATCGAAATTACACGGGCAGCCCTGAGCTTCCTGCGTCCACAAATCTACTTGATCTATAAAAGAAGTAGAATATGTGTCAATCTCGAGAAGGAACACGGCACGAGTAACTAGTATTAGTAGTAAATAGTAAAACATAGGTCGGGCGCGATCCTTGGTACATCCCCCCTGTTCCGAAGGGAGCTCCATCATCCAGAGTCTACCTTTTCAGATATCAACAATCGGATCGTATTACACTGTTTGTGGGTCTTCGCTGAACTCACCAACACGAGTAGGCTCGCGCGAGTTACCTTGGACATTAACTTCGGGAGCAAAGTGTAATGGCAGGCGGTTCTACGTGCAACAAAGCGAGTGCGAAAGACGATAGCTGTCGGTGGATTTTGATTGAAATTGAGAATGATTACAAATTGTCTGTTAAATAACTGGCTTTTTGTAGACAAAGAATAACCGGTGCTCGAAGATTGAGGAAATTATCCTTACTGTTACCGAGAAGAAGAATGACACTTGGATTCACGAAGCAATGATAATGTATTTATTTGTGCTCAGTTAGAGTTTAGTGAAACCTGTCAGCATGGACCCAGTGCCCAGAAGCAGAGGCTGGCGTTGTATTGCTAAATTCGAAAACTAGAGATTGATCTTTAATGTTATAGTATATTTGCTCAAAATGGTGGGTAGGATTTCACATAAGTTACCTTCATTAGGGTCAGAAAGTAAAAATGACTTACTATTCAAGTATCTCGACAATAATTTCACGTAAGGCTCACGTAAAAATACAAGAACAAGGTGCTATTAAAAAAAATTCCATTCGAATGCCTCCCTTTTATAACCGTTCCTGCAATTGAAAAAGGAAAACCACACTTCAATTCTGAACAATATTCGCAATTCAGGAACCAAAAGTACAGCTAATCATATAAAAATATAGATCAGACGCTACGTAAAATTTCAATAACTGAACATTTCAAGGTTGATCATTAAGTTAAATAAAGAAATAATAGGTGGCATTCATGCAGCTAAGTTAGTTTTGAGTTACTGATTATTCTTCAAAAAATGTTTTTAATTTAAGAAATACATTTTTGGCATCGGTGCCATGTTTTGATTTCACCTTAACTAATTTGTAACGATTCTTCTGCTGTCCTACGGCTGTTGCCTCTATACCATATATTACAATATTGATGCTTTTACAAATAATAACTATTAAGATACTTTTAAGATTAAGATTTACAATTAATTATATATTTATTTTGTTTTGAGAAATATTCCTCTCAAATATCAATCGTGTTTTGAAATTTACAGATATTGCCTTTGATACAACATTCCACAGAACAAACCTGAAGAGATGAATCTAAACAAATTCATACTCAAATATGAAAACACGTTTGTCCATTTGGCAAACATGAACATTTAAGGCCCCCATGCAATTTAATTTATCTTACATTCTTTACAACACATTGGAGAAACCACATCTCTTTAAACAAACCATTCCCCCTACGATTGTTGGTACGTCTGAAACGCCTCGCGAAGTTTGCCGTTCGAAGCCGATAATACGCGGCGCGGTCTGAACAAAGTAAAGCGCTCATAACAAGGCCCTGTCACGCGCCATCGTAGCGATTTATCGACTCTCGATGCGGCAGAGATGGGCCTATCGATCGCGGATATGACCCAATTAGTTGTGCGTAACACAGAGAATGCGAGACGCCGCGGGCCGTGATGTTCATTGCGCACACAGACGCGCTCTGCCGCCAACGAGAGCAAACAGATCTCGATTTATGCATCGCTCGAATACGCTCGGCTGCATGCGCCAAACTTTGAGGGACGCTGTGAACGAACTATATTGTATGGTTATTATCTAAAGAGATGATTACATTAGAAGATATATGTAATGTTCTCTCAATTAGCTCATATTCAAACGCCAAATTTTGAGGGATGCTGTGAACGAACTATATTGTGTGGTTATTTTCTCAAGAGATAAATTTATTAGAAGATAAATGTAATGTTCTCTCAATATAATCTTATATAACCTCGTGTTCAAGGGCAAAAATTTTGATGGATGCTGTGAACGAATTATATTGTATGGTTATTTTCTAAAGAGATGATTTTATTAGAAGATAAATGTAATGTTATCTCAATACAATCTTATACAACCTCATGTTCAAGCGCCAAATTTTGATGGATGCTGTGAACGAACTATATTGTATAGTTATTTGAGTTTTTACTTGACCATTCGTGCCTAGAGACACTGCTGAGATACTATTAATATGTTTTGACACCAACAATTTAAATAACCTTTCTGTAAACAGTACAATAGTTCACATTATTTGTTATTAATAAAACTTATAATATCTAAGTAAACTGACATTCTTCACAATTCAATTTACCTCATTACAATTCAGACGTCCCAGTTTCCTCGGATTATCGTATCTCACCTTAATGAAAGCTAAAATTATTTCCTCTCTTTCTCGGTTTCAACTGCTTCGTAAATATTCCCTCTCGCAAACACTACTGTTTCGTGATGCGACCTAAATCAAGTTACATTCTGGAGAAGACCTAGTCGTCAACGACTCCCTCAACAACAACTGAACATTACTCATCGCAGATGAGCTCGCCAAGACACCATTCTCTGAGGATATAACTTCTCTGAATTACACTACTGGAATGCACGAACAACATGCAAAGTTTCAGGGTTCGTGATACTACAACAAATTAAATTTCCTCAATGATATTTCCAACACAAGTGTCCTGATCCTAGAAGATTCGGCATCGATTTCTGGTAGTAGTGGCATATTGTTGAACAAATATAATTATTATTAAAATAAATTTGTTACCAGTAACAATGCCACATCAAGTAAATATTTACTGTGCGGTGCATATTTTAGACTTAATTACCTCTCCAATAAGGTGTCAGGGTGGAACATTTGGAAACAAGTAAATCTATAAAACTATTGTTGTCCTTTGCACATTTAAACGCCACCGCTACGCCTACTCGACTTCTCGGACTTAGGGCCGGTTTCACCAAACAAAGAGTAAGAGTTTACTCGGAGTAAATTCATGTTTACTCGAGAGTAACTTCTTGGAGCGTTTCACCAACACTTTACTCGATGGAAATCGCTTACACGAGAGTAAATTCGAGAGTAACTTTACACCGAAAATCCGTCGGGAAAAGTACGGAGTAAATTCAGTTTCAACGTGCATGTACCTCCGAAGTGTTGTTACGGTTCGACGATTATAAAATGATAGTATTGTAGACGTTTCCAGCAATATATGGAGAAAAATTATAACCTATCAGTCGACAGGGTGCGAGAGATAATGGATTGGTTTTAATTATGACGATCGAGATTTTGTCATGAGGTTATGTTTGACCAAATCAGCCAAATTAACTTCATCAGATACATAAACTGTAGAGAACTTTAAAGTTATTTTTCTCCCATGTGGATACGAAATAAAGTAGTACGTACCGAATACGCAACAAAGGAAAAATAATAACTACAGGAACTACAAGTACTAAGAAATATTCATTTATTTATTCAGTGAAAACTGTATGTGACGTATGGGGGAGATCATTTGCCCACGTTTTTCTTGAGTTCCAGAATCCCTTTCCAACATTTTAACTACAAATAGTTGAAAGGTGAATAAAAGTTAAAAAATAATAAAACAACAAATAATAATAAAATTTAGAAAAACACGAGATCAGCAAATTTTAGAAACTAAAATTTTCGTTCCTAGTTATAGAAAATTAATTTGCACCGCCATCGGTAAACGAACTGCAAATTTGATTTTCTGCATTGCTTACAAATAGTAACTCGTCCCAGAGAAGAAGAATGAATATTTATTAAGAATAAAGATACAGAAACTAGGAAATAATCTATGCTAACTCAAACCACCATAACACCACACCAGATTATAACGCCAAGAACTCCGAAACTGAAATGAAATATAGAATATAAGAGATTAATCAAAGGTTTCGCGTTGTCCGCATTGGTTCCCAGCGTCATTCTCGCTCACAGCCTCTTGAATCACTCTCAAATATTGTGTGTTCAGCTGATTTGCGAAGTAAATCGGAGAGTATGTACTTAGAGTAAAATAACCTCTAGAAGCATGGTGAAACGCTCATATTCTACTCGAGAGTACTATCTTGGAGAAATGGTACTCTCGGGTAACTACTCTCAACTTTACTCGGCTGTTGGTGAAACCGGCCCTTAATGGACTTGTCTACATTTTACTACTCCAACGAGGCGGCTTGCTCGTTGAACAGTTTCTTTTCGTTATCTCCTCTTTCTCACGACGCTGTAGCTCGTTCTTTCAGCAGCAATTGTCTACATATCCCTCTTCTGTTTTCGTGTAATTACCAAATGAGTCCCAGTTTAACCCGTAACGAAAATAGTTTCTAATATAGTTTTACATTTACTTTACAAGAGTTTCCACCATAAAAAGTCATAAAGTATTTGTAATAATCGGTCGCCTTATTAACAAATCATGACGAGAATGCGTACTGATGTTCCGAGCAAGATATATTTAAATATTTTTCGAATTATGTTTTGCTGCAGCAGCGATCTAGTAAACCATAAAGTTTTGCATACGCCATGGATGTTACTTGATGTTTCAGCCCCTCAAGCGTCTGCCCTGATAGAATGGGGAAATATTTTGCTGATAGTGAGTAGTGAAATCAAGCAAAGGAAGTTTAATAGACAAATAATGTTAAAAATGCGACGTACGGTGAAGTATAAATGAAGTTACAATTATGTGAGTGTAAAGAGAAGATTCGCAACGTGAAAGACGGTGAATAGAGTGTGGGCGAGGAAGAAACAAATGTAAATCCTGAAGCCGAAAAAAGTATGAAATAAAGAGCAAAAGAAGTCGGTGATGCGCCAAAATTAAAAACGACAGTTTGATGTTGAGTTTTATCTCCACATTCTAATATTTGAGTTCGGGGAAGGTTATTACATGTCCGTATGCTGTGAGGTAAAATTGTACAAAATATTATTTTCATCCATAAGATTGCAGTAAAAGGGCGTGAATGTGAAAGACATTAAAGTAATTAAAAATAAAACGTGGGAATGATAAATAAATGAAGTAATTAGTGAGTTCAATGAAATATTATGCGGTTAAAATTTCTCTACAAGTGGTGTGTTTGGAGAGAGAGAGCACTTTTATCAATAGGGAGATTAAAGTTTTTAACGTCACTCGCTAAGTGTTGAGACATATTAATCGGACAATTATCTGTACCCAATAAGTAATGTGCGCGCAGTAACAGGCAAGATGAAACAAATTTAGAAATGAGGCTCACATAACGAAAGGAAACATGTGACAAATTACATAAAGCAGATAACAAATGCGAGGAACTAAGCAGAAAGCGAGCGTTTTGTGCAGGTAGGAAGAAGATGAAGAAATTAGTACTAAATATTAGATATACAGTGGACATTTGTGGAGATATGTGCAGTCCCGAAAGTCGCGAATGGTGCCTTATAGGGCAGCCCGAAAAGGTAAATGCCTAAAAAATTGAAAGTAAAATGTTAACAGAAGTGGTAGCAACAGAACAACATGAAGACTTCACGCTATAGAACATATTTTTGATATCAGTTAATGTTAGTGGATATCTCCAGTGTCAATGAGAATTTTGTTTTAATAGCAAATAATAATAATAATAATAATAATAATAATAATAATCTTCTATAATATAAAAATGAATCGCAAAATGTCTTGGTAAGCGCATAACTCAATAACGCCTAGACGAATTTGGCCCATTCTTTTTTTAAAATGTTCGTTGAAGTTCAAAGATGGTTTTTACATCGAGAAAAATTCGAATAATTGCCGGAAAACCCTAATAACAGCCCTTTTCTTTTTCCTATACAAACGTTTTCTAACTAAAACGTAGAGTCAATTTTTGTTAATAATAATGATTCACATGATTCCAAGAAGATTTATGGTTTTCCCTAACAAAAATTAAGAATATAATGTTATATGTTACAGTCATTTAAAAAAGATGATGTTATTGAAGAACCGTATCAATCCATGTGGCCTTAACTCCTACGCCTTCCACATTTTATTCTCTACTAAATGAAGATCAAACATCTTTTCGGGAACCTGAGTATTTGTATGGCGAGGATCACAGCACACAAAGTTTCTTCGTCCATAATTTGTATTAACCGTGTGATGTAAATAGAATACTTTAATATTACAATGACGCTCTGTCTGTTGCGCATGATTGAATGTGGACAAAGACGCTTTCATGAAATTAAAGATAAAATTAAATTAATTAAATTCATAAAAAGGCAAAGATATATTATTATTCGGATTAGTAATTCGTGCCAATCTAAGTCTCAAATGTTATAGGATTTACTAAATATAAGAAAATAAAAGAAAGAATGTTTATTTGGATTCCAGTGGTAGTTATGATTACTTATTTATGACTTTCATATTTTTCAAAGAATAAGACTAATTTACAAATAACTTACCTTCAACAATTCTCAACTTGCAGATGATTGCAATTCTTATTACTCACGAAATTAGATAGAACGCAAACACAACACTTTCTTAGTTATTGTAAAACGATAGAAAATTATATTTCCAGATAGAATAATGTAATAGAGAATTTTGCCTTGGTTTGCGAATTAGAAGCACAGTTGTAGTATTTATAAACTCATAAATTGAAATTCTAAGAGGCACAGGAGTTCCATAAAATCCCAATTATTTACAAAAGTAGTTCGATTAATATTTTATGAAGTCAGAGCACATTTATGCATTTGAATGAATGTCATGCAAGTTTTACACCTTTCAACGCATTTGTATTGCCGTGAATTGCTTTTAACGTGAATGCAAACTTCTTTTCCCGCGAGATTACATTTTTAACTTTCCAGCAAAAAAATATCAACAAGCGTTACGACAAAATTTTTATGAGTTTCCGGCAAACTTTGTGAGTTCAGCAAACTAGTATGGCTTGTCCACTCACGTAGTATAAATATTTGATATTCCAGAGGAGAATTGGAGGTGCGCCATTAGTCTACTAAATGGGATTTACATTGAAATTTTACGCGGTCAAACAATCGGGCATTCTTCAGGGAACCTCTGGTAAAATTTCCATGGGTTCTACCTCGACTCAAATGGGATTCCAAGGCGTGAAATTACTTCAAGCGTCGTAACGATAGGTGTTAATAGCTATAATAAGAGAAATAAAAATACCCTAAACAAACAATGCAGCTTGAGAATTTTACAAGGTTTTTAACATCTATTTATTATTTGTTAACCCGTGTTAAAATTTATTTAGTAGATTTACTTTATTTTAATGTGTATTGTCTGTTGAATGCGCTCAATTTTTAAGGTCTATTTTAGTAAGTTAGCATTTTGATGTCTAAAGTTAGCAAATTACTCAAATCGTGGTTATTTATTACATATAAGAACAAAAGTTGTACTGTTTTTCGCTATCAGCGGCCCAGAATTCGAGTTTTTTCTTTCAAAAGGTAGCAGTTTTCCGCCGCAGTATAACAATACATTCTCTGTTCTATGTAAGTATTAAGCAATAAAGTAACTAGTGGTGCTACAGAATGCCGTGGATACCATTCCTATTCTCTTGAGTCTGAACTAGCTGCTTGGTTTTACCCCATCCCTATTGTCAGCAGCTGACTGTTGCTGCCTCAAAGACACACCAAGTACCAACCGCTCAAATAATAAAAAATACAGTGAAGAGCACCTTTGTTCTCAGCGAACAGAAAAAAGCATTGACCTATCTAGGCGTTGTCATTTACATACTTGCCCATAGTATTACTCGCGTAACTTTTCTTGAACGATGGGTTGAAGAAATGCATAGAGTGGGGGGTATTAGTTACGAAATCGGCTAGCTTTTATGAAGCAATGCCCATCTCTGGAGAATCAGTCATACCTTCGCAAGTTTCTCAACAATTTGCGTTCTTTCTCAGGAGTTCGCGATATCTCCTGTGATCGATCTTCATCTGCTTCGGTCATTTCGTTAGATTGTTTGGAGAAAATAACGGACAGAAGTTCTCATCTCCAATGGAAAATAGTTTCTATTCCTCGCCAGTGAGATGTGTTTGGAATGTCATCAGTGCACGCTGCGAGCTTTCGTCTTCAACTTTTTTTCGTATCAGAAGGGGGAAGCAATCTCATCGTTAAAGAAATGTTGCGCGTGTAATATCCGTTTACACACACAGATTGTGCACACAGTTGCTTGTCGTACCAAGATTATGAAAAGATCAGGTTAGGGATGCAATATACAATGGATTCGGAATGCTCCTTACACCATGAACACAAGTTAAAACACTGTTGTACTGGTTTTAAACGTGTTACGATTATGTAATAAATTAATAATTTGTTAATACTAATAATATAACTGTCTGATTCTTTTAAGCACACATAACCTACATTGTTCTTTGCAGCATTGGCTCTATGTAAATAATTAGAAAAAAAGTTGAACATTACATTTACTGTATCAACTTACACTATTGTTTAGTTTACTTTCATGTAATAGTTATACTGGGAAAATAGTGTTTTGGCAAGAATAGTTTTACATTAAAATAGGAAAATGATATTAACAATATTACAGACGAATAAAGCCTTAGTTGTGTATCGCAAATTCTCATTGAAAAATAAGAACTAAATTTTGAAGAAAAAATGTCTTTTGAGCGTTTCTGAAGTTGAGAAATTTTGAGATACGTTTCGCAGAAAACTTTGGAGTGTTCGAGAAATCTCATAAGTAATCCTTGGAGTGCTTATTTGCAGCAATTCCATATTGAATAAAGAATCACTATAATGTAAATATTAACACGTAGGAGATATGTAAAAAATGTATCATTTAAAAAAATTAAAAGAAATATCAAAATATGATTGATATAATGTAATTCAGAGCATTTATATAAACGTTTAGTACGTCTATTGGTATAGTCTGTTGATATAAATGTTTAAAGAAAATAATTTGTGAAATTTTTAAGAAAATTGTTTATTTGAAAGTGCCCATATTTGGCCCAAAATTACGCCATACCTAACATTATTGTCAAAAAATATACAATACATTAATAATATTAACAAACTACTTCTGGGAGTACGTATGTTTCTTGGTACTTTTTTTCATAGAATCGGATGTGGCGATCTGATTTTGATTGTTGCAAGTTGTCAATAGTTGTCATAATAAATTGCAAAATCGTTTTCAAGTGGAATCGTACCCATTCAATTGAATATGTGGGTCGTTGAACTAGATTGTTCAGTGGAAAGTTACCTTTACTCCTCTAGTGGGTCGTCATTGTATGTAAACTTGACATGACTCGTACCAAAATGTATGGATACTTTTACCATGGTGAGATTGATACCAAACGGCTGAGATATATTCAGCATATGAATAGCATAATTTGTTTGCAATGCTTGGTAAAATATAATTTTAAAATTCAAACTAGGAGCACAGAGGAACACAATAAAAGTTTAATCTAAATTAATTTAATCTCACAAGGCAAGTCGCAATCCTAATTTATAATATTTACAATAACTTCTAAACAGTAACTCTACAAAACTTTCAGTAAAGCTTTCTCCTTAACCATCAATTATTGAGCATTGATTTCTGAATTTCCATTGTCAACGAAAGCTTTAAACACAATTATTTCGTATTTTCACTTTTGCTTTCTCGCCTACTACGCACTTACGTAGAAAAGAGAAAGGACTGCAAAGGTGAAGCGAAATTTGGCGATTTTTCCATAAGAAAGTAATATTGTCGGTTCCTGCTACCGATAAAAAAAATAGTTTCCGTAGGTACATATAGTAAATTACTTCCTCTAATACTTTTGATAATCAGAATCCGCGTTATGTTGGTCATTGGTATCGAATAATTGATTTAAGGCAAAACTTCTGTGTCCTTCCGTCCACAACATCAACGCTGTAACCGTTCATAGGATTTTATTCAAAATTGATAAACCTCGATGGATCTGGCCGTAGTCGAGACCCTGCTAATTTGAAAGGAACACTTTGAATTTGGAAGGTACTTAACATGAAGTCTGAACGACATTTTCGAAAATGGATTCCAGAATTTCATGGTGAATAGAGCGAAGTACGCTTATAAAAATAGCGTCGGTCCCATTTTCGTTAAAATTTTTGAATTTTCAAGAATTGCAAAAGTTATTTTTTGGGTAGATGTCATGAAATTTCAGTTACCATTCCTAATAATGCGAGGAAGTGCTGATATGAAATCACTTTTTTTTATAAAAGTTAATTGAAGTTCTTTATTAAATTACTTTCTCCTTCCTAAGATAGATCACGGTGCTTGTGACATACAAAACACACCGAAATTACCACAGTAACTGCAAACAGGAACTAATGACCTAGTATTACTCGCGCAACTTTTCTTGAACGATGACGTTGATCCCCCTCCCTTGTGCTATAAACCGTTGAAGGCAAAAGCTCGCAGCCGGCACTGATGACAACCTTCCAAGCATTAAAACTTCGTTGGCGCGAAACAGAAGCTAGTCAAAGTCAGTTGCTTTCATAGTGCAGAACCCCTGTTCAGGTTTATTGTCAATATCGAAAGAAATGGCTGAGTCAGGTCCAGGTCCTTCAAGGGTGTCACCTAAAACTCCCGAAAAAGTTAAGCACAAGATGCAGTTTTGACTTTCATTTCGCAGACATTGGCATTACTTAAAATACTGTAATGGCCGACGTTGTAACTAATACCCCCACTCCACCCGAAACCCTCAGTCCATCGTTCAAGAAAAGTTGCCCGAGTAATAGTTGATGCGACCTTAAATAACAAAAAAAAACTTCTCCAAATACAAATAATACTAGAGAAATAAAACAAAGTACTACACGGGGCGTAACTCACTGTTGCCGTCGACGTAAATGGGTGTCCAGGCGACCTGCGCGCGGGCGACTCCCAGAAGAAGAAGAAGAAGAAGAAGAAGCAGCAGCAGCAGCGCGCCCGCGCCGCCGCCCCGCCCGCGCCCGCGCCCCGCACCCATCGCCACTCACAGCTGAGGGCGCGCGCGGCGCGGCGCCGGCGGCGTGGGAGGCGGAGGCGGTGCACGCGCCTCGGACCACACGCGCATCACTCGGCGCGCTGCGGGAACAGAGAAAGCGCGGAACATACTTCGGGGGAAGAACAAGAGACAAACAGTATCTCTCGAAAAGTAGAGAAGCTGATTCAAAAATGGTGTTCATTTATTTAGAGAAACGTGAGTTTGAATGTATGTATTAGAGAATAATTTGTTTTTCTACTCCCTTTCCTCTTTGTGGCTTCATTTATTGGTATAATCATAAGTGTCATTTAGTGTCATAATTTTGTGTTTTGATGGATGCAACCAGTTGTATAGTGAAACTCATAACCATAAATATTCCATTATGATACCGATTCTTAAGCCATCAGAAGCTTACAAACCAAATATTGACACTTAATTAATCATTGAGAATCGTCCTAGTAAAGGTTTACTTCGATTGTGTACATTAAAATTTAATTTAATATTATATTATGCGTGTCAGTTTTAGTTTATTTTATTCTGAGTAATTGTTACGAAGAATGTTATTTAAAATATATTGAATCGTAATTTCACTATGTTCCTATTTGACTACCTCAGGGGTAAACCAAAGCCACCTGCAGCAGTGTAGGGTAGGGAGCTGTCCGCTTTGTGGTCTTGACTGAATCCTGCATGTCAACTGCCACAAAATTGCAAACTCGATGTAATGGGTATTAATACACTCATGTGAAAGTTACGATATACGTTCTTAACGTAATATCACACATGTGTATTAATACCCATCATTACGTCATCGTTTTATAATATACTATTATACAATATGTTTCTCAATATTTACCATTATTTACATTCTTGATAATTCAAACACGGAATTACTTTCTTCGTATCACCACTTTCCCTATACATTTTTTTCCACAATTGGAATAAGTGTCGTCTGGGTGTTTTGCAATTCATGAAAATTTTGGTTCATTTATGTCGTGATTTACATCTTATGTCATCTTTTTCATCGAATACTTTACATCAATTTACTAATCAATCCTGTCAATAAAAAGGAAATCAATGATACTAGTATACTCACACACACTTACACACACACACACACGCTCGCTCGCTCGCTCGTTCGCGCGCGTTTTACGTACGGTTAAAATACGAATCTTCTACATTCACCGAAATATGAACAATATCAGAACGAGGCGATATACGCACGTAATCGCAAGAAATTTAGTAGCGTTTCAGGTGTATTGAAAATGAGCGTTCATTTGAATGCCACCCCACGAGGTAGCATTCCAATGACTTCTGAATGTAAACCATGAACGATAAATATATCTCGCAATCTAAAAAAACTGTACATTAGGGTTAGAACACTAAGTATGTTATCGTGCATCAGGAAAACTAAAGAATAAATGAAGTCACAAAGATGAATTGGAACTGCAAAAACGTCTATACGACTGCCTCCTCCTTGTATTAAAGAAGACCGCGTGTATCAGCCAGTCAAACTCTAGATGATGGAAAGTGCTTGCTGGAAAACATGTGGGGTTATCATAGTTAAAGTTCAAGAGACGGAGAACAAGTACAATATGAAATGAAAACAAACTTAAATTCAGTGAGTTAGCTTTGTTCCAATACTAATTTGATGCGCATTTTAGCTTGAAGCAAGGGAGACCATAATGGTGCAACACACTTCAATACTTTAATTGACCATACTTCTAAGAAGGGGCACATCAAATTAAAATCGAATTTCAGAATAATATAAATATTTCACACTCCAGTAGAATATTCTATGCACATAGAGCACTTTTAACAACATTATAATCCTCTTCTGTCCCACGAATTGCCAAATTTACGTTGTAACATCGACTGATGGGGTAATAAAATCAGTTTCCCTACTTACTAATTTTAATTGATTGTAACTCCAATTTTCATGGAGAAAGAAACAAATTGGTTATAAAGTTAACACAGGTATATGGCTCTACAAGCGGTGGAGAAGATCAAACAAAAGTGAAAAAGTTTATACCTCCATCGGGAAAACAAGTAGGAAACTACGTTAAATAGAACATTCGCCACACGGAGACTGTGCTTTGAAGCGTCAGTATGTCGAGCCATCCTGTTGCAACTCGATTATTCTGGGGAGCAGGCTATTAAGAGCGCTTATACACGCGACGCGCATAAAACTTCGCAGCGAGCGCGAAGGGCTCCTTTGTTTCGCAGATTGGATGCGGGTGGCGGCGCCACCGGTTCGCTGACGGGGTGAGGGGTGCGGGGGGGGACGGACGGACTTTGCATCTGTGTGGCGACGCGCAGTAGTTCAGGAGAGGTGAAACATGGACGAAAATGTCAAAGATTACAAAATAAAAAAACTAATGTTATTTGCATAAATAATCAATAGTTTCAAGCATTGCCGTTCAATAACCATGCGATATTAGAAACTGATGTCTGAGATATTAACAAACCTTTGGCGTATATTGGAATCAAAAAATTCTGAAAATGATTTTCGTACTACTTCATAAGTTCGGCTTTCCCTCGATTTCCCTACACACGCATACTTATATTATAATATATATATATATATATATATAATATTATATATATATATAATATTATATATATATAATATATATATAACGTATAATGGGACATTGCAAGGAAAACGCACACTATTACCTTATCCGACCGGGAGTCGAACCCGGGGTCGCGTCATGGAAAGCGAGCATTATGACGCTGCACAATGAGCTAAGCCGCCAGGCCAATAAAGACAGATATATAAAACTAATCCCAGAACATAGGTGAATATACTAATGTGATTCATTGAGATCTCAATTCGGGAAGAAATTTCTGAAATAAAAAAGATACTTTTTTTTTTTGCATTTAGTGAGTAGGTTGCCGCCAGGCTGTTCTCATTTCGCGCCACAGATCATGCTACCTAAGTGCAGCCGTGAGTTTCCCTATTTCGCTAATACTGGCCTAACCCAATAGACCGACGGGCCGCTCTAGTAAGGTGGAAGAAGGAACACTGAATCAAGGACCGTGGGCTACATCAGGTAATATGGAGGAGGAACAACTTCGAAAGTACCGTTGTGGCTGCACGAAAACACGCCAGTGTCAGCCGACGGGAGGGCGTTACAAGCACCTAAGCAGTGGTCCCTCTTAAACCTCGCAAGAGGAAAAGTGATTCACTGTCTTTCATGTCAATCGACAGAAGCAAATGGACCAATATCAATCTTTGGTACATAACTTAATATTAATATAAAACTTTGGTAAATGTTTCAATAAATAATCATGTAAAACCAAGACCATTTATTCAATAAAAATATATAATGCATCAATAACCACTATGTTTTCGTAATCAAGGTGATTACAATTAGAAATATTTTAAGATACGTTTAACATAATGGATTTCACGATGAGTAATGCAACGAGCATATGTAATTTATAATTTTAAAATTTTCAACAGCTACGTAAACTGCTCAATGGAATCGCAACTGTGAATATACTCGTATAATAACCATGGGTAGCATCAGTAATGACTAGGTCGGATTTGAATAAAATGTATATTTATTTTATTTTCACATTAGAACAAATTCTTTTAATATAGACATTCATTTTACGTTATTACAGAAGGAAAAGAACCCATTTTTACTTTATCGCTTAAGAAGGAAGTTCTTAAGAAGCTCTCTAAGTTGCTCTATTCAACATATGAGCAACATTAATTGAGCAACAACCGAAACAAATGTTCCTATCGTATTATATGAGCAACAACCGAAACAAATGTTCCTATCGTTGGAGCCTCGTATCTGCGTATGAAAGATTTGCGAAACAAGCGTTTGCAGTAACTGTTTATTAAACCGGAGTGCATGATTTGGGAAACAGTCAACAATTCTTAATAAATGAACTTTTGTCGAAAAGGAAATGAGAGTTTTTCTTTCACCGAGTTGGTATTCATGTATCCAAGTTGCGGTGACTCTGTCCATGCTGCAGGTCCAAGTTTCATTGCATATATTTATAGTTGTGTGTTTATAACAACTACTTGAGGAATTGTTCTCAAAAATTTGCTTCAACTTTTTCGAGAAGTCGAGAAAATATCGAATTGCTTTCGCGATTTCTGCCCCTTTTGGTTAATCGTACAAGAGAAAGTTTGTGTAATCGCGAACGTGACGCGCTATCAATATTCTGCGCACGCGCAGTTAAAGTGTCGCATCACTTTAGTGCATCTGCGCATGCGCATAAGATCAATAGTGCTGACGCTATCATATGCACGAACTCCCTAATGTACAAGATGTGACGCGCCTCGCAATATATCTAGGTGCACCATTGCCAGACGTAGTTGGGTGAACTGGGGGAAGGACTGATAGGGAGAGCAGACGCCGGTATATCGACTATTTACTATTAATTACTAATAAAAGTAATCTTGAATGTTCATAAAAATAAGTCACCGGGCCCGTGCTTGTAAGAGCTCATATTATTCTATATGACAATTAACAAATATGGATGAATCTCCCTAAAAATGAGCGAAAATGACAGTTTGCTAAACACGTGGACATCACATGTATTTCAGAGAAGTATCCCTCCGTCGAGACAGCTGTTCAGCCACGCCTCTTTGTAATGTGAAAAGCATTCACAAACCAAATATGATAATCGTTTTGCTTATTTCTTAATAACATCATATTTCTGGAAATTTTTAATCTTTCTTCATATTTTTCTAGAAAGTCTTTCCTAAATTACACAAGATTTGCACGAGGTGACAATCATTTCTAGTAGTGCTGTCAAGCCAATCTTGGAAGTCAGTAACGTCACTAACTTTTGTGTCATGAATGCAAGTTTAATTGACTACCATCCCACAAGTTACAAGGAATTATCCTCATATGTAAATGAAAGAAATGGCTGCAAAACAGAAAGAGACTTTCTCTTTTGAAAAGTTATCGTACATCTGAGTATACTATTTTTTTAGCTTATTTATACATTTTTTACTACATAAAAAGCTTACACGTTTGCTACGTTGCTGTACTAAATCTCTATATTTAACGCACAGCGGTAGCACAGTTGGAATGAATGTGTTTGTATTAAATAAGGGGAATATTAGATTGAACTGACACCTCGTTAAGTGAATTATGTGTGCACGTAATAATCACGTTGTTACAGCAAAGTGATTACCTGTTTGCGTCGTTTTTCACTAACTGCCTGTACACATTACACAAAACTCTGCTGTATGCGAATAGCTATTTTCCTCAGTGTAGAGTAGGGCTATCCAACTAACGGTCAGCGGTGCAATCTATTGTGGTCCGCGAAAGGGTATTCGTGTCAAATGTGAAAAAGTACTGTGCATTTATTTCGAGCGAGAACATTGCGTGTCTGTCACAAGCGCTCTGCCGGAGTCAACACACCTTTTAGCGTAAAAATAGGTCAACTTTAGATTTGAGATTTTTTTGCTAGTAAATTCAGAAACCCAAAACCATCCCAATGTGTTTCACTAGGTTATGCATGGTAAAGTCTTATATCACGCGTGGTTTCACTTCCCTCCCCCTCGTTTCAGACTAGCCGGGCAAACTGCCGAAGTCAACAATACGTGGATCGTCCGAATTATTTTTTAATATGTAATTTTATTTTTGGTAGACATTACACTGTTCAGTTTACATGTTAACTGTAAATTTGATGGTCTTACCTATCTTATACTAACTTACACTAACTTAAAATTATACATTACAATTATATTTAAAAAAGTATACTGGGAGAGGAAGCAGGAAGCATCTCAGATTAGTATTATTCCAAGTTTGCGAATATTTTATAAAATGAATGGAGAGGATATCTGTTGTTAATTCTCGTTTGATAATTGGGGGCAGATCGTCCGAGTAATGAAAAATCTGGTCCCAAAACGTCTTAAAGGTTTCAGTTGGACATCCCTGGCGTAGAGCAGATAAATCCGGTTGGCAGCCCTGAGCAACGCCGTGCTGCAGCGTTGCCGGCCGTGGGCTTAGCCGGTCGCAGGCAGTGCGTGGGGCGATGCGAGGCGCAGCAGATTCCGGGAGGGGGAGGGGCGGAGGCAGCGGCGCGGATCAATGGCAGTCCGCGTAGCATGTCGGGCGCGCAGGTATGCTGCAGCGGCGGAAGCAACCCGCGGCGACCGCCGCTCTGCACGCGAGGGGCGAGGGACGGGGCAGCGGCCTCTCCATCCCGCGGACGTGCGCGCATTGCCAACCAGAGGGAGAGAGATGGACGGAGACACAGATAGACAGACAGATAGGGATAGATGGAGATACAGAGAGATAGATAGATGGAGATGGTGATAGATAGATGGAGATGGTGATAGATAGATGGAGATGGTGATAGGTAGATGGAGATGGTGATAGATAGATGGAGATGGTGATAGATAGATGGAGATGGTGATAGATAGATGGAGATAGAGAGAAGATTGAGATAGATAGATAAATTGAGATAGAGAGAAGATTGAGATAGATAGAGAGAGAAATTGAGATAGATAGAGAGAGAAATTGAGATAGATAGAGAGAGAAATTGAGATAGATAGAGAGAGAGATTGAGATAGAGAGAGAGATTGAGATAGATAGATAGAGAGAGAGAGATTGAGATAGATAGATAGATAGAGAGAGAGAGATTGAGATAGATAGATAGAGAGAGAAATTGAGATAGATAGAGAAATTGAGATAGATAGATAGATAGAGAAATTGAGATAGAGAGAGAGATTGAGATAGATAGAGAGAGAAATTGAGATAGATAGAGAGAGAATTGAGATAGATAGATAGATGAGAGAGAGAGAAATTGGAGATAGATAGAGATAGAGAGAGTGATGATAGAGATCGAGAGAAATTGAGATAGATAGCATAGATAGATAGAGAGAGAGAAATTGAGATAGATAATAGATAGATAGAGAGAGATTGAGATATATGATAGATAGAGAGAGATTGAGATATAGATAGATAGATAGAGAGAGAGATTGAGAATTATAGATAGATAGAGAGAGATTGAGATATATAGATAGATAGAGAGAGATTGAAGATATATAGATAGATAGAGGAGATTGAGATAATAGAGAGAGATTGAGAATAGATAGATAGAGAGTGAAGATAGATAGATATGGAGAAGATGAGATATATAGATAGATAGAGAGATAGATTGAGATAGATTGAGAGACAGATTGAGATAGATTGAGAGACAGATTGAGATAGATTGAGAGACAGATTGAGATAGATTGAGAGAGAGAGATTGAGATAGATTGAGAGAGAGATTGAGATAGATAGAGAGAGATTGAGATATATAGAGAGAGAGATTGAGATATATAGAGAGAGAGATTGAGATAGATAGAGAGAGATTGAGATAGATAGAGAGAGATTGAGATAGATAGATAGAGAGATAGATTGAGATAGATAGAGAGAGGGAGATTGAGAGAGAGACAGAAAGCGAGAGATTGGGGAGACCCAATACGTCACATACAGTTTTCACTGTTCTTTTACTGAATAAATCTAAATCTAGATAGATAGAGAGGGACAGAAAGAGACAGAGACAAAGACAGAGAGAGAGAGAGAGAGAGAGACAGTCAGAGGGACAGAAAGAGAGACAGTCAGAGGGAGGCGAACATATGGGGTTTTCCTCTTTCTTACACATGGTTTAACACACGAAGGGGGGACCGTGTGAAAATAAATGCTTTCCATTGTTTAGGTTATCCCATAATATAGTGTGTGTTTGTTCTTTTCTTTAACAGTCGGGACACCCTCCCGCCTGCCATCATCTATATGCGCTTCATGATCCTACCAGGATTTCCTGCCCGAGTCGATCCGTCCCGTGGACAGCCCACACATATCCTGAAACACCACCGAGTCAAATCTTGAGCTTCTTGTGTTCATGTACATGTGAGTCACGTAACATTAGCATTCTTTCGTCAAGATAGACTAAAAAATATGTATGGTTCCATTTGAAAAAAACAATTATTATTCAATTATTATTTTTATATGTTTATTTTACAAATTATACAAATATCTTTGTCTAAAGTCATATGTTGTTACATTGAGGATACGAGTTAAGTTTTACAGAAATGCAAAGCTTTATTGAGGGATACAATGCTTTATTTTTAAACAATCTTAAATTTGTTATAACATGCCAAACTATTATGACATTTGGAATTAAAGGGGTTACTTAAAGTCACTCGCTGCTAAATTTTGTTGGAAAGCGTTTCCCTTGAGATGACATCTCTTGCCGACTTAAGATTGTCACTGACAATTCTAACTCACGCACGAACGAGAAATTCTGGTACTTCCTCCTTTCTGGAATACTTTGGAGTCTGGCGTCGTATCTTAGTGCTTAACTCATTCATCTTGCATTCAGAGTCTACCTTCAGAATGATCATTCAAAAGTTCTTGAAGTCACTTCTAGCCCTACAGACACCAGAACTCCAACATTTTCGCTATCCTTGATATTGTCTCTTGTAAATTTGAGATATCTAGGCAATCATATCAAGGCAATGATCTGCAGTCAATGAACACTGAGATTCGACTGGGGTAAAATTACATTATGATGCTACGTGCTACTGAATGTGGTTCAGACTTTCATAAATGTGAATTTATCACATTAAACAAGGATCCTGTGTATTATTCATAATGCCACGTAATGTGTTTAATACTTTAATGCATGATTTATTTGTCAAACTAATACAAAACATAAACAGAAATTCTGGTTATTATGATTAATATTCTGTTATTATGCATATTAACGAAGTTATCGGATTATCGATTTCATTTACGAGTATTTTATATGACTCGTGGAGATCAGTAAATCCTGAGTTGAATGACATTTTCATCGTGTCTGCTGCGCTCTTCCATTCGTAGGATATGAGACCCGACGCTACATAGCTAAGTCAAATTCAGTCACTACACAAATAATAATTCTAGATCTCACCTGTTCTGACGGATAGTTTTCGGTTCTCAATACCAATCAAATTCTGGAACAGTACCCTAAGAAGTGAGCCAAGAACGTCTAGCGATCTTACCTTTCTCAGCTTTGTATCCTACTCTACCCTTTCGCACACTTACACTTTCACGCAATAAAATGCCACACATCTAGCGAGACCAGACAGGAACAGAGAGCCGGTCCGAGCCTGTGTGGTGACCAACTGAGTTTATTCCTTGGGTAGGACATCTAAAAAAAAAACAACGATTCAAGCACTACACTTAAGGGAATAATTAGCATAGTATTTAACGAAACTGTATTGAGAATCACCGATATGGCGAAGCTCAATCAGTCGGAAATAGGCAGAACGAGGATGTGGGAATATCCCATACGCCGGCCCCACAAAGGACGCACCACAATCCTCGAAACCCCAACCTGCACTAAGGAAAGTTCAAAGATTGACTTGCCTCACAACAGTCAGGGATTGTAGATTAAGTCAGGAAAGCGAATGGGAGGGTTCACGAAATATATTTGTCTGCGTCACAACGTGTACCTGCCCAACACTGATGCACTATGAGTTGTATCCCAATTTGGTGTCGAACGATACTTGCATAACATCTTTACAGTACAAAATATTTCACCAAATATTCATGAATGAAGTAGTACAACTTTCACTCATCTACATACCCTAAAATGGCCATTCCCTCCCCCTCCTTTACATAACATTCCCTATAGGACGTAACGCATGTATACGAGGACGTAAAAAGTGTAACATTTATGCCGAAACTTACTCTACTCTACATTAAGACAAATGTATGTAATTTTGAAAACATATGGTGACCGAAAAATCACCTCTTCGATCCACGTCAGTACGATATCCAAATCACTAGGAACAGAGAACGAAATGTAACTACATATCCATTTGTCTCCGATGTGTCTAGAACGTCGGAGCATATTCTGTGTTCCAAAGGCACGAACCGGTCGCACTCTAGAAAATTTGTTCCGTTCGTGCAACCAACATTCGGCTCTCAATTTTAAGGGGAGAGGTTTTACCATGTTAAATTTGCGACATTTAATGTATCTTTCCAAGAAAATGGTTGACTAGAAAAATTCGATATTTCATCTAGTTAAAGATAGAACTCTTGTTATTATTTTGATATTTTGTAGAGTTCGTTAAAAATAAATCCACATTAACAACCATACGGAAACTATTTTGCGCACGTCACGTTGAAAAATAACTTATACCGTTGTTTTTTTTTTAAATTTATTTTAAGTCTCATCGACTGCCGAGGTTAATAGCGAGTAATATATCATACTGTAAAATATAACATTACAGATTTATATATTGCATTGCAAATACAATTGCAACATAAGATGTTGACTGACTGACTAATATTTTGGAATATTTTGTTATCACCAATAGCGAAAAAAAGTACCACACGCGGGTCAATTTACTTCACTTAGAGTAAATTATTAGCAACAAAGTTTCGCCCGTGAGACGCATATAATTTTTTTATTGAGACACACAGGCATTATGTTTGCAGGTAGAATCCGTTGTGCTAATAGCAGTATTCGCAGTTAGGAACTTGCGATGTTTTTAGTATTGAACCGGAAATGCCATTTATAATTTGAACGTTACTATTATAGTGAATCATGAATAACTAAATAGCTGTATCCAAGAGTTGTTGCCTATCCTTTTTCTGGTTCGGAATGCACAATTCTCGAATTCTTCAACTTAACTGAACTTGATCACTTTACTTTAGTAAAAAACATACTCCAATATCCATACTCCTTTGAAATTGATTACAGTCATGTTTTTCATCTGTTCATCTTTACCTGCCACTTTGTACATTGTGTAATAGTAATTGATGTAAGAGGGCTTTCAGAAGTCGCTTTAAATAAGATACTTCAACAACAAAACCAAATAACGTGTGTATAATATCACACAGCCTTTATTTTCCGATTTTAAATCAAAGCTCTGTTTATTGTAAACTGTTCTTGTTCAAACAAAGAGAGAAAACAATCTGCATTCACATTCTCCCGTGAAATTAAATGGGAAATTTTAATTACGAGGGTATTGCGGTATATGATTCTCTAGCGAGCAATGTTAGGGGATACAAAATACGAGCTGAACGAAAAATATATCAATGCTCAATATGCTTTTACTTTTTGAAATTGCACTACGCAATAAATATTTAGCTCAAAAACAAAATTAATAATCTTCTCATTTAATATTTTTTCGCATTTAATATTTAATATTAATATTTAAGTAAGTTTTCTGTCTACAAGAAAAACTAATAAATCGAAATTGCCTCGCTATAAGGTTTCATTTAATGTTCTTAACTTTTTTCTACTTTCTCGCCTACTGCTTAGGCAGTGAGAAGTATTGTAATGCTGCTAAGAAAAAGGAGAATTTTTGACAAAAAACTCTTATTGTAGGACCCTGGCAACAAAAAGTGAATAAATCGTGTTCCTACAGTAGTAAATTACTTTATCTAACACATTGTGTAGTCTCAAACAATGTTTCGAGGGACTTTGATACCGAAAAATTGATTGACGGCCAAACTTCCGTCTGTCTGTGAACAACGCTACTTGCTCAACCGCAAGTTAATAATAATAATAATAATAATAATAATAATAATAATAATAATAATAATAATAATAATAATAATAATAATAATTAGAAACCATAGATCATATTGTCTCAGCTTGTCCAATTCTAGCATAGACCGAATACTTGAAAATACACGACGGTGTGTGTAGTTACCTCCACTGGCAGATCTGTACCGCCCTCGAAGTTCCAAACACATGCCCAAAGTGGTACGAACACTCACAAAACCAGGTGACGTGTGTTGGGCTATGTACCGTACTCTAGGACCAACTAATTAATTTCACGATTATGGCAATAAAATCGGATATTGTTATCCAAGATTTGAAGGGGAAAAACACGTCTACTTGTAGATGTAGCTGTGCCGTGCAATCAAAGCGTCGCAACCAAGGATGCAGACAAACGTCTTAAATACAAGGGTTTGGAAATCAAGATCAGCGAAATGTGGGCTGTCAAAGCACAGATCGTCCCGATAGTTATCGGAGTTCTGGTATTTATTACGCAAAATTTGTGTACGAACTTGGCTAAATTGCCGGGTCATTCAAAGGATTGGTAAGTACAAGAAATTGTTTTATTTGAAACAGGCAAAGTTTTGGGTGGTTAAAGTTCTTATTTTGCTCTTTAGGGAGCTGGTTGCAACCTGGATGAGATTTTATATTCAATTTTCTCATAACATCTTTAGTCGTGAAATAAAGGTATAATGATTATGATGATGATGATGATGATGAAAAAAAGAACAAAAAATGTATCAGTTATGGGAGAAATGTTATGAAGTATTCACCCCGAATAGATACGAGTTTTGGGGAAACGGAGTACCAACTTCTGAAACCGCTTTAGAATGTATAGATGGTACAGTAAAATAATATATGCTTTTCATCGATTGTAACTCACAAAACTGAATATCACCAACTAATCTTTGGCTATTCTAACGAAAATACTTTAAAAAAATATTTTTGACAAGAGAAAAATTTCATTTATCAGATGTACAGGTCGATTCGTAGTGGCGTTTAAAAAATTTTTAATAAAAGTTATTTACGATATAAGTGTCGTAATACATCTGATTACAATACGAGATTGGAAAATTGCCAAACGAGTCTGTTAGGACGAGTTTGGTAACCAATTGAGTATTGTTATCAGATGTTACGACACGAATATCGTACAACGTTTTATCCACTTTATAATAATATGTTAGATTTAAGATTAAAATTTTCATTTAGTATTCACATTTTTCCCCTTTAAGTGGCGACACTGGTCTTAACAAGGCGAACAATTGAAACGCGCATGGTGTACACATTTCGACATGAGCGAATGCAGTTCAGACTCAGAAACAGAAATAGCAGCAAACGATCTTATAGATACTTTGTTACCATACAAATCAAAGAAGAAATATGAGCGTGAGTACTCAATTTTTAAGGATTGGTGTGAAAACAAAAACGTCAGAAAACGTTTTAATGGCTTTTCCGGTAAGTCAGAAAAGGAAAAACCGAGTAGTCTTTGGACCTCCTATACTATGCTGAAGAGTACTTTATTAGTTAAGGATAATATTGAATACTAATATACAAATAGCTATGAAAATTATGGGGGAAAATAGTATTTCAAATACTAATATGAATTGTCAGGCTTCAACATCATCAGGAATTACAACTTCGAATTGCAAAAAAATTGTTGTTAATTTATATAATAAGTAATTAAAACATATTATTGTTATTATTTGAAAAATTGTTAACAAAGTTATTTTCATAATAAATTATTTGAATAATTATTGTTATTCTCAATAGTAGACCATGGAATAGTGCTCGTCTCAAAATAACCCTACTCGTATGCTATTACCGCACTAGTGTGGTAATGAAGTTCATTACCACACTAGAGCGGTAAAGTACTTTATTACGAAACTGATTATAATAGCATAATGTTTCACATTACCTAACCAAAGTGAATAAAAACTATAAGTATTCACTGTACGTATATACCAAAAAGCACGTCAAAAACATGTTCGAAACTCAATTAGTTTCACTCCTGACACAGTGCATAAACACGCAACTAAACTGAATTAGCAAAGTAATTCGATCTTTTGACTTCATTTTGGGAAAAGCTGGTGGTTCCGCTTCGCGACGGATTTCCCGTACGAGCTCGAACAGAGCGAAGCTGCGAGTCTGGGCGTCGATTGTTCTGGCCCTGCAGGAGCTTACATCGGGTTAGCGCTTTCTTCTGTTTCGCGCGGGCGCTCTCCTTTAAAGAATTCACCATTCGCACTCTCTGCGCGCGGAGACCGGAGCACCTGCCGCAAATTGGATGAGGAAGAAGAATAAAAAAAGTGAACAAAGAGGGACAGGTTCTTGTTAAGCCGCAGTATTTTTCTTACTTGAGATTCAGTTTAATATGAACCGGGAAATTTTGTTTATTTTTCCTTAATTTTTTGGGTTAATGCGAATACAGAAATGTTTTTCTAGGGATGTTTCATGATATTTTCTCGACATTTCCTTTACACTTTCATTAGAAATGCAAAGGAAATGCTTTGCAGTCAGCTTATGGAAGTAAAATAATAATTTAAAAACAGTTTTTGAAATCACAGTTGTGCTTAAAGGTGACTTGGTTGGCGCAGCTCATTGTTTTCATTTTTTCACCCAACTCCGCTATAATTTTCACCAGTTTGATTATACCAATGATCGTCCAGAGTTAGGAATTAGACTATAACTCATTAAAATTTTCATTTTTAATGTCGTTGAGGTTCTTTTGTTAAATAGTGTATTTGCATAATTATTGCATATTTTTTAAATTAAAAAAGTTATATTGTAACATTTGCCCGAACGTGTACAAATTTAAGTCATTAACGTGTATTATTTGTTGTAATTTCCTGCAATATCTTCTAATTTGAAAAATTACTGGGCTTCTGACCTCCCCGTCATGGCTGAGAATCACAATGGAAACTGCTATTGTGACCTCTACCGTCAACAGACGAAAGTCCTTCGGAAGACAAATGTACAACTGTTTCCATTGCTTATGTGTAATGCGGAATGAAAAATAACATCACTACAAACTTTTGTAAAAACTAATATCGTTCACATGCACCAATTATTACTATTTTTATTAATAATTTGCTTTTAACGTACACAGACGCAAATACTGAGAGAAGTATTTTGCCCCTAAACGCTAAATTTGGGATACAATGTATAAATATGTCTCATTTTGTAGATTAGGTCATAGAAAACAAAACGAATGTCCCCTAGAGACCACGCAAAGTTGGTTTTAAAGCTCTAAAAGGCATAGTTTCCGAGTTATGTGTGAAAGTGTATACGTGAAAACGGCGTATTGCGGATTGCATCTGTATGGTATATTATTTACGCAATATTTCTGCAATATATTGTACACAAAGTTTCATAATATAATATAAAGTTTAGTTTCTCCCCTCCTTTTCTACATACACTTTAACTATGCCAAATCTCACCCTCCTGAATGCACACAACAAGCTTTAAAATGGTACCATTTTTTGTTCTTCACGTATTAATATATAGATTAATGAAAAAAATGTATTAGACTACATGGTGGTATTTTTATTTGCGAATATATGTCGAATTTTTGGATTCAATTAAAGCCGTCAAGTCAAGATGTGCCAACCAATCCCTACTTGTGAGGTTGGTTGACTGAGGCCTGAGGGTAGCTTGGTACTAACAAGGGGTAGGTTGACACAACTTCTGTGAGAATGTGGAGTAACAAGTCCAGGGCGTAGCCAGGCTGCTGGAAGCGGTGCGCGACACCAGATTCCTCAAAGCCAAGGGCTCCAAATGAGGACACGCGCCAACCCCCAATAAATATGGTAATGGGGTCCCCATTTAAACCCTCTGCACCGTGCCTCCCTCGACATAGCTATGGTTCTGAATAAATCATTGTGGAAATGAATCACTTTAATGTAAAACACAAATGCAAACACGTTTACTATAT
>BOPP01000001.1:29707271-29751334 GCA_017312745.1 Gryllus bimaculatus | reverse complement strand
ATTTCTGCAATAAAAAAAACGTTTTCTTCTCCTCTCCAAAGAGAACGTGTTTATTGTGTGAGGGCAGTAGGTCAGGTATTTGAAACTTAACTATATAAAATACAATAGCTTAACTATTGCTTTTATAATTGATTTAAAATGTCATTCCTTATGAAAATATTTTATTACAGGAGACAGTCGAAAAGATGTTTGAGCAATATTACAATGGAATGGCAGGGAGAATTCAGAAACTGTGGCGTGGGCATGTTGTCAGATTATATGTTTATGATCATCATCTGTTTCGACATTGGATGGCAATGATTATAATGAAGAATAAGGAGAAACAATTTGACAACAAGGTAATTAGAAAATAATGCTTCAATTTATCGTATTTACGTTTCCGGCCCACGTAGATTACCTGATTAGGATTATAACGTTATAACATACGAGGTAGAAATATTTATAAGGCTCAACCATTTCATTAATCGGTATTATCATATTAATTTTCATTCTATGAGAAAGAATAATCTCACATGGAAAGCTTATATTTTCCATGAGTTTAAACAGATCTTTAGAATGAAAAAATAAAAAAAAATATTCACATTAGTTTTCAACAAATTGACAGACAACATTAAACGATTAAAATAACACGCAATAGCCAGATCGATCGGGGACAAGTCTTGTAAGTATCCTCTTTGCGGTGTAGGCGCTAGGGCTGGTCGCAGAAACGGACAGACTGTCACTCGGAACGCCCCACACACTACAATTCTACACTACAGACTGTACCGCGTATTTGAGAAAGTAATTTACAACACACAGGAGCAAGAAACATTCACTTTTCGGTTCTTATTGATTAACAGATGCTGTTCGGTAATCGTTATTGATATAAGACAAAACGAGATTTTCTCTCGTATGATATTTTTTCTTGGTGCATTATCACTTAATAGATTATAGTATACGAGAAAATCAGAACGAACGTCCATGTAATAACGATCAATGTAAACTATTTTTAAATCTGCTGAATCACCTATTTCAGAATTTTGAAGGAATTCTTCGAGAGGCAGAAGAAGAAGCAGCTGAGAAGAAAGCTAAAGAGCATGTATTATTTATACTATTCAAAATACATCATCTTCTTCGTACGTATGGTGTTCCCGGAATATGCAGTATTCTAGATACAAAGTGCGTATAAAAATAAGAGATGTACGTTTAACAATTATTTTCCTTTCACCAACGTTTTGCAGAAAATTCATTAAAAATTTATGAAAGAATTGCTTTTTTTAAAAATATTGCGAGCCTTGTAGTTCTAATAATTCAATCTGGCTTATAAATATTATTTAACTTAATTTATAGCCAATTGAGTGTTATTGAACAACAACTCCAAGAACTGGACTTATCTGAGTATATGCATAGTCTTCAGAGGAAACGAGCAGAATTAAGAGTGATGTATGAAACTCCCCATGAAGTCAGTCTTCCAAGTGTAAGTGTATTGAAGTCTTGAAAACTATTAAATAAATGCTTATTTGTAAATGTAGTTAGTTGTCTAACTGATTTTTCCATTCAAAGGGAATTCATCACCGAAAATGTGAAGAATATTGGTACAAGCGAATACGAGTTGGAAAACCCCCTCTTTTCGCTCAAGAGGAGTACACAGAAGCTGCGTACATTCAAGAAGGGGAAAACAGGCAATATACAATGGAAGGAGTTGATAAACCTCTGTAAGCATCACCTATGTAGTGCGATTTGTATATAGTTGCCTCTTAAGGCCCGTTTTCACGTCGGAATATATCACAACACTACGTATCTTTCTCGATCGTGCCGCTAATGTCCCATGATCGCAAGCAGTGCTTGATACGGTCGCGATCACTCGACATCTAGCGGCACGATCGAGAAAGACGCGAAATGTAACATATTCCATCGTGAAGACGGTTCTTTAGAGACAGCTATATAAAAATAGCACTATAGAGCATTGTGTAGTGACATGTTACTTATTATTTGCCACTTCTTTACTCAGAGCTACCGAAACGTTTTGGCCATTGTAACCGACGTTTTTAGAAATATAACATAAATCAAGAAAATACAAACCTTTTGTGGCCGATATATTTAGAAGAAAATACCTGAATGCAGATTTCATAACTGTTGTGTGTGATAATAATCGCTATCACTCATCACATTTAGACAGTTTAATAACATTTATCTCTTGGAAAAAACCAGATTAAAAATTGATCGTTCAATATAATTTTTATAAATATTTTGATGAAATGACAAAAAATGAAATAAAATGAATGAGTTATAACCATGTTACATTTTGGAAAACTATTAGCGAATTGAACCAAATGCTGCAATATTGAAGTAACCATTTTGGCAGGCCTGTAATCCAATATCTCAAGATATCGACATGAAAGAACTTACTTCCCTCATTTGTAACTCGGTCGGGATGATTTCGTACTCACAGAGTTTGGAGTTCATCTGCTCCTCATTTAACATTCAGACAGTGGTCATTAGTCAAAAACTGCTTCATTGCTTTGTTACACAAACACATCTGCTTTCTGTACTTTCTGCCTCCTCTGTAGTTTCCTCGGCCAAAGTGTTTTCGTGTTTATAGTAAAAGTTCAAAAGCGTTCGCAAATTGTGTTAACAGCAGGGCCGTTTTGTTAGCAAAATTATAAAATCAAATCTGTAGATCTGCTTCGGGAGCGACAATTTTCTAGGTTTCAAATGTTGCTAACCTGATTCGTTGGCACCTTTAATCATCATTCAACTGTGTGTAATTAAAGGGAGGGGAGGTTACCGTTGTTACCATTTATCACAACATTGAAAAAGAGTATCCCAGAATTTTGTTCTAATTAAGAACTAATTTGTACCCAAATTTAAAACTTTTGAAACGATGCACATCAAAGTATTCAACGCTAACTTAACGTTAGGCTGCGCAACAAGAAAAACCCATGAACAATAAAAAATAAATACACCAGAATTTTGTTCTAGCAACTAATTTATACTTAAATTTAAAAATTTTGTATGCACAACATCAAAATATTCAACACTAAAGAGTGGATACGCTAACTTAACGTTAAGTTTGCATACCTGCATAAGAAAAACTCATGAAACTAAAACGTGAATACACTTACATTATTCAATATATCAACTCATGTTATATTGTTTTATAGTATTGGCTAATTTTAGATGCAAGCACAGTGAAATATAATCCTATATTTTATTCCAATTTTAAGCTTTTAATACTTTTTCAGTGTCTACTTAAAAAATAGTACTTTTTTAGAGGCCTAAAACGTAAGTCAACATTCGATATCTATTTATGATGCAGTGAACACTTCACCCTCTGTCGCTTTACTCACGTAGTTGGTGATAATTACTGTCTCCGGAATTGTATCTTCCTTGTCCTGTCCTCTACCCTCAATGAATTCCACCCACCCCCACACACTTACAGGCACCACATGTTGGGAGACCAGTTGGGTGCCTCGAGCTTGTCCCGGCTCGCGCGGTGCCCCGCCTGGGGAGGTTCCTATGTTATTTCTTACGTCCCACCAAACTTCTGAAACTTTCCCCCTTAATATGTAATTTAATGCTGAGTGAAGTGCATCTCAGCAAAAATAAACGTAAAGGACGACTGCCATCAGATTCCACGGATCCCTATCAAGTATTGGAGACAATCACCGAACATTCGAACTAGCTTCTCAACTGTACGTTGACACTACAAACTACGTCATTAAATATATAAAACTATTTATGAACCAACTAATCGTTGACTAAATATCATATGTCAAGATCAGGAAAACACAATGTTAAGTGTATGCATATAAACACATATGCATTCATCCGGGCGTACGAATAGCCAACGCACTTTAAAATTAATGAACGTATTTTTGATATTAATTTTTGTTTCGTTCCCAGATTACACGACCTTCAAGTCAATTCACCGATTGACCATCATAATTCTCGTGATCTTTTCCTTTTTTAGAATGCAATTGTTCTCTCCACCGCGCCACGATGACCGCCATCTCTTGGTTTACGAAGGCCCTCACACGCAAACCTATCCTCCTGTGAGAGAAGCAAGGCCATCTCTCTTCATGAATCCTGAAGGATTTGTTCCTGCTCTAAAAACCGATGATGCTACAAAAACCTATCAATGTTCGAAGGGAGGTCCTTACAAACCTGATATTTCTAAAACGGTGAGTTATAATTATTGTGATGTTGATGTTAACGATTTTTTGCACGTACTAGATTAAGATCCCTGCGTCGCGCGGGTACAATCATCTATTTGAGATGAAAAGGAATTAACTATGTCTCGTGAATTGCCGCCCTTACTCACCCTGGCCTGTGTTGCCGCATCTAAGCAGCGACCAAAAACCAAACTGAACCAAACCATATCCGAAATTACAGATAATTTTATGCTAATTAAATGCTCTATTCCCGAATTTTAGGGTCTTTTGAATTTTTCAAAATCATGGCTTTAGTCTAGCAGCACCCACCTAGAAAATACAACTTCCCCTTATTGCAAAACAACAAATATTAATCCAATATTAAGAGGTAAAATTTAGGCTCCAGGAAAAAGAAATGCCCCAGCCCATTTTAATTCGTCAGACCACGCAACGTGTCTCCAGTCATCAATAGTTCAATGTATTTTTATTTCAATACGCATGGCTGTACCTTTTGGCTCTTCAGTGTATTTCGAAGAAACGATATTTTATACACACGTGATGAAACATTTATTTTCCTTTTTGTTCGTGGTGCCATGGCACACTGGCACTGCCTTACATGCCGCTACTATATACATGTGTGTTTCTCCCAAGTGATAAAGCAATAGACAAAAGCTGGCGTTTCTAGCTTGCAAATAGGTTTTAAAATATTTTATAAAAATCACACGTTCCGTTTTCTCACGTAAACTTCCTCACAGACTAGGTATCACAAATGATATTTAAAATTCGCGGTAAAGAACATCATGTATAATGCAATGTGAAATAATTAGTTGTGATCCCCAAAATAAAATAACAGAAATCATTAATTTGCTTAGAGTTGTACTTGCCAATAATAATGCTTGTAAAAATCTTTTACTGTGACTAGATGTAGTACTTTATCAAAATTATTATTAAAATAAATGTTCATGTTCCGTCACCAAATCATGTTTTGTTCTCCGATAAACGGATGAAGGAGAATTTCACTATTGAAAGCTGCTATCTCGAAGACGTGCAACTGACTCTAAAATGTATTTTTTTAAGTATTTACTTTTTCTAATAAAATAACAGTCGACTCCGGTTATATTGATTTCGAATATAGAGAAACCTCGGTAATAGTGAAATTAAGTCACTGGTCCTATTTCACTTACATTACAAATAAACATGATAAGACTCGGTTATAGTGAACCACAACCTCGGCTATAGTGAACGTAGGAAATACGCCCTGGAAATTAATTCCCTCCTGGAAAATAATATATTGCCTCAGTGCCACAAATTGCAACATTAGACAACGTGAAAAAAATGTCGGCCAAATGCCCTATTAGAAGTGGTGAAGTGAAGGTAGCGGACTGGGAATGGACACATTATTGGTGACCTTACGCCACTCTGTTTCACTGCGGAAACATAGGCCGTGTCCTGTGTCGGTTGCAAGGGGCCATGCGTGATTGCTTCTTCCGTTTCAATCTTGATGTTACTTGATATTCCGCAGGACAAAGCGTCATTGCGACATCCCGCTACCGAAAGCATCTGTATTTTATTGAGCAAGTCCAAGGGCCTTCGGAGAGCGAGTTGATATCCTAACAGTGCGAGATGCATTGTGTGTCAAGATTGCATTACGATACTTATACACAGAGAGCAATGCAAAATCAATTATGGAGAAAGCACGAATTATGGAGGAGAATCTAGAGAAACTACTAATAACAAAGTATGAAGCAAATAATTGAAAGGAAATTGTTTTTTAAGGACAAATAAAGATATTGAAATTTTTAGTTCATGCTGTTAATGTATTTGGCTGTACTAATAAAGTCAATAGTTATGAAGAAATTCTGTATAATTTTGTCATCAGATGTTGTAAACCAAACATGTTAAAGTCTCCATAAGTTCACTATAACCGGAGTCGACTACATATATGACATGATACAGTGCCAAATTATTTGCATTGTATGTTAAATATTACTAAAATAAGAAATTAAATTTAGATATGAAGGTTATTACTCATTGTCAGAGTCATTTTTTGCTAAAACTCACATATTATTATTGTTTTAAAAGTATTTTTACTGGGAAATTGCATGTCTTTATTTACTTAATTAAATGTATAGTCTCTATTACAATTTATGTAAAAAATTTATTATCAAATATTTACCGTAATATAACTTGCAATCACATCCATTTTGTAATGTTCTCAATGAGCCCATCCTCTCTGAAAAAAGCTAAAGTGGATTGGTAAGCTCGATCTCTCAGGACAGGGCAGGGGTAGACAAACTGTGGTAAAGTTCACATCAGGACATCGCCCATATTTTGTGTTAGTAAGGGTACATTTGTCATTATATTCTCTCCTGTCAACAATTTCTGTAAGTTGTTTAACAAAAAGTAATGTAAAGGTCTTAATTAAACAGAGATTGAATTAATTTACCTAGCCTATAAAACAGATTAACTTTTAATAAATTTTGTTCTCATTCATGCCTTGAATTCATGCCTCTACATTACAAAATAAAATCATTAAAAAAATAAAACTAAAAATAAACACCATAATCTGCAAACTATTTGCCTAATATTATATCAAAGATGATGTAGTATACTGCAACATCAATAATTTCCCAAATGTAAAATGATACAGAAAAATGTTTATTATAGTTGTATGTGGAAGTAATAATTGTAAATGTTGTAACTGGAAGAAATATTACTACATATATAAACAAAAAATAATATATGGGAGCTGCTGGCTTATGCTGGTATTAAGGAAAATGTACAGAAGAATAATGAAACATACAGTTTTGCCCTCACATACAGTTTATTACTATGCCTTTTGCAACAAATTTCATATTACAGTTTTGGTTCTTGAAAAGGCAACTCATTTTCACTGGAGGTTTATTTTTAGTCATTAATTACATAAATACATTAATACTCTATATACAGATAAACACTTCACCGTTTCTTCTTTAAGTTATCACATTTTCCTTCATTTTGTTAACATTCAAGTTACAATTTAAGATGGAAGTCAGAGAGATTTAAGTGCAAGGAAAGTTGGTCTGGGGATTATTATAAACATTTTTTATTATGAAATATGTATAATGTTTTGAATATCTGAGTTGCTAGTGTTCAGTACTGATAAAAATCTGTTGGGGAAGCACAAATAAAACTACATTTACATTACTTTGTAGAAAACCTTGCCATATACGGTCAAAACAATTTACAAAATTCTCTAACTTGTCTTAAAAAAATAAATATGAAATTCCAAAGTCTGAATGCTTTTTAATTTCTTGCAATGCCTTTATTGAATAAGTGAATACCTACCTGAATTTGCAAGAAATTTTAAATATTATATTCAATTGAGAGTTAATCTTTCAAATGTGCATTCTACCTATGAAGTTCAAATTTGCTTCACTGAAGTGTTCAAAAGGACAATCAGACTTTGGTATTCCAAACAAATATATTTATTTTTGCTTATTTGTCTGTGCCCATCACTTGACGTAATGCACCCCTTTACAATATATATATGTATATAATATATAAATATATACAAACTGACAAGTAAATATAAATTATATAACACATATTCTACCTACAATGAAAAAATAAATATACAATTATGCTAATGAACCACCTATGGTTAATGGAAATATCTTACATCCTTTTAATGGCATGTTACTCATGTTCACTTTTTTGCTGAACGTAGAAGAGAGGAATTATGAGGGGGAAAACAAAAAAAAAAAAAGAGGAGAAAAAGCACCGAAGAAATGTGAAAGATCAAATGTGATTGGCCTCTGCCTTAATTTCAATTAGACCTTGAATGATATGTTACTAAATAGTTTATAGGCATTTTCTGATTTTTTTCCTGTTTGTTAAAACAGGATTTATTCATCCAGAAGCATAAAAAGGAATGCACCGGAGGAAGAGGAAAGGAAAGCAAATAAAATTTGCATTTGTTTAATGCATGATTGATGTCATATCACAAGGGTAGATTCCTTTTCTATAAACTGATGAAGATACATCAACTGAAGGAAATATGTATTATCTTTTCTGAGAGAAAAATTAATGTTATACTTGTAAATATGTAGTCTTGAAAATGTCTTGTGGTGCATGAAAATGCCATTTAAAATATGTTGGTTTTTAAGTGAATACACATTGTAAGGATGCCCCAGATGCTGCTGTGTTGCATCTAAGCATCAGAACAAACTCTACATAACACTGATCATCACATTCTTATCAAATACACATTGTAGAAACATTTTCCTACAGTTGCTCAAAGTGAGGACAATATATCTTTTATAGACGACATTTGAAATTACTGAACATGTAACTGTATCCTTCAGCATATTGCAAAATTCTTTTCAAACTTATTTCTTATTTCATAATGAGATCAAGCATAGTTTTGTTTCATTACATTTGACTGTGTATTCTTAGTTAATGAAAACTGCCATAACAAGTGTGTCTTTGATGTAGATTATCTGATGCCACAAAATTACATCTCAGTGAAGTTGTGATGGCATTGTCAAAAATTAATTTTCAATATAATTAACAAATATAACAAATGACATTAGTATTGTGTATTTCAACAAATGCAAGCAATTATTGCTTTTTTCCTTTCCCAAATTCACTTGTACCATATGTTCAATAGGGAAAGCATTGAAAATTATATGAAATTGCTCATTCTCTGAAGATTCATAAAATATGCCCAACAGTTTGATATGTTCAGTCCCTTGGATATGCTCTTCTTTTAACAATAAAAGGGCAAAGTAACTGGATTTGGTATTTTTGAAAGAGCAGAGAAATTCATATGTTTCCGTTTTATATTACAAAAATAAATACATAAATACAAAAGGTGACATTATAATCTAACACTTCACATGGACTTATCTGCCATAAATACATATTTTTCTCATAAATACTGCTGAGGAGACTGTGATAAGAAATAACAAAAAAAAAAAAAAAAAAAACCGTTAGATGGTATCTAATGAATAAAACAATGAAGGCAATAGCTAGTGAAGAAAAAAATTGCAAGGGATTTAGATACTGGTTGCAGAGCTACAACTTACTTTTAAGAACATAAAATTCTAATTTCCACAAACTGCATTGTTTCATTATTTGTACACACAGACATTGTGTAATCTATGGATATTTTCATCTCAAGTGATAAAATTTGAAATATATACAATACAATGCATTCCTGAGTATTGATGGCTGATGTTTTAGTATCATTCATACTTTTGAAGCTATGTTGAAGTACACAATCTATCAGATTTATGATTGAAATACTTTTCATGAACTGTTTTGTTTTGAAAATATCTTGCAAACGCCAGATACAACACAACATAGTATGCAAGGTTAACATCAAGAATTTCTATGTAAAGTTTGATTGCGGAGTCACAACATTCCACCTTACGATGTACGCTGAAAGGAAACAATGTTTAATACCATATCATTGTTTTATACAAGGTCATTTTCTTTAAATTTTATGTAATGTTATACTTCCATATATATTTATATATATAAATCAAGTTATCAAGTTATTATATAAAAGGTAATGCTTTTAGACATCGAAATTTTCTATCCCTATACATATCCAAAATCTACACCATATTCTACTCAGTACAGAAGCTGCTGTTAGGCTCTCTCATAATCTAATTTTGTTTTTGTTTTTTAACCATTGGAATCCATCTTTTTCACTTTCCGATATCAAGCACAATAAATTTACATTTTCACAATCCTTGTATTGACAGCAGCACATGTTTCTTAAAGCAAGGAACACATATATGGATTATATTCCTGCTCACACAAAAAGTATAAACAACCTCTGCAGAGAATAAATCATTATATGAATAGTAGAGAAATACTATTACTAACTCATGCACATGGCCTTACTCACAAATTACTTCAAATAGCCAAAGTGAATTTATGTCAAATATTAGATCAATAGATAATTTGAAATTCATGATAAAACATACTACCAAATTCCAGAGAGCTTAAATATAAACTCTGTTGTATTAGATGCAGGAGAAGGGAAAGTATTAAAGATTTTTTTAATGTTTACAATTTGTAATTCACCTGTGCCTTGTCAGTTTACTTTGTTTACAATAATGCATTTTCAACCATTATTAATCATCAGAACAGTTAGCACAGCACATAAACATTACCCAGGCCCACAAAGAACAAAACAGATCTAAATACAACTAAAGGGTACAATACTATTCACAGGCCAAGCTGGAGAAATGATTCTTCTTGTTTTTCCTCATACCTACTCACTTTCAACCAATACCTTCCCTACCTCCAATGTGGGTGAATGAATGTTGTTAACCAGTGAGATTTTTTGGGTTTTTAGAGTCAGTGCATGGTGCTTGAATTGGGGTTTTCCAAGTTCAGGTCTCTTGTTACTCAATGCAAGCATGTTTAGCATACCATTGTATCAGAGAGGCAGCATCATGACGTGTTCAAATGTTTACTGCATAACCATGTGCACAGTGTTAGTTTAAAAATTCAGTCATTGGCTTAGGTTAGTATTATAGAGTTCACACTTTGGTTTTCCTTCACATTAGAGAAGAGTCTTCCTCTGGAATCACATCAGCCTTTGGTTTCTCTCAAGAAATAACTTGTCAACCACATGATAGTGAAATTGCGCGCACACACACACACACACATTGAGTGCTGCTTCTTTATAACTGGAGTTGGTAGCAGTAATTTCACTTTCCAGCAATGCCTCTTCATGGTCCTAATTTGAGGAACTATTACCTCATTAAAGGTCATGCTAGTCTTGTGTATCTACTTGTACTAAAATAATGATCACACTTGATTGCATCAGTCATATACAAAGTTTATACTGGAGCTAAGGCAGTTTTTTCTGAGGCTCCAAATGATGGTGATTTTAATGAGTCGAACTGTTGTGAGTCATAAGAGGGGACATACTTGTAATGATATGCTTCACATTTAGACTGCCGGTCAGTACTAGTATAGCGGGGAGGAGGAAATGAATTTCGATGGGTGTAGCCATTGTAAGCTGGATTTGGGCAAGATTTAGGAGACACATCCAATTTTGGCTGTCGATTCAGGTAACACTGGTAGCAAATGTATGCCAGGAGAATCATGAAAATCACCAAGAAAACTCCAATGATTAGAAGATACTTCCATTCCTCTAGCCATGCAGAAGTTGTGAATTCTGCCTGATCTGAAAATAAAATCAGCATCACATGAGAATGGTGGGATTTCAAGGTGAGCAAGATCAATGCAAAAAATAACATCAATGAAATAAAAACTTCAGATGAACTAAAAATGATTTGATTTGTGAGATAACATAACAATGTATCAAACCTTCATTCTATATATTCCCTTATCTGAATTTAGCTTGAAATTTCTTCCATAATTTGGAGTTTAAAAAATCTGATGTTTGATTTCTTAATAAATTCAAAAATATAAATGAAATATTTATAACATGACACTAAACACAAGGGTAAAATAGTGATGTCTTCATATTTTCATTCAGCAAATTTCAGGCAACACTACTCAGAGTTTGTGAAAGGGTTTATTTTTGTATATTTTGAAAGTAACTGAATATGCCCAATGAATATGCTCAATTGTGTTAATGAGTTAAAAATGAATTGTATTTGAGAGAAGCAAAATATCTCAAACTATATAAAAATATTGAAACTATTTGTGAATTGAGGAAGGTTTAATTTTGAATAATGAAATAATAAATTTCATTTTATTACCTGGACAAATGGGACAGCACTGATCAGGAACATTTACAGGGTTTGGACATAAAACAGGACATTTCCTTGGTGCACACACATTCTGTCCATCACGGCATACACAGCGAGTACATTGATCATTCAGCCACTCTTCCCCTTCTAAGTAGGTAATGTTGCCTGACACACAGTGCTTGGAGATTCCTTCATCTGAAAAAGAATAGAAAAACCTCAAAACAACTGTTTAATTTTTGCAATTATAAAATTTTATTTCATGCACTCTGGGACAAAATTTTGCAGATCCTGCAGTGAAAGAAATATGAAAAATGTCATTGGTCAGTAAAAGGATGATAAAGTAATAATATTCAAGGATACTCCCCCACCATATATTTATAGTCTCATTGACAGAAATTAATTTAACAATAGTTAATACCTCTAATTAATAGAGATTACAGATATCAGTGTAATGCTTAGGTTTACCATATTTTTGGCCTCAATTAATGTATTGTTCAACATGAATACAGTGCTTGGCCAGTTCTGGTAGATGGTCAAGTATTTATATTTGTGTGTGTGTTTTGTAGCTGGATTGTTTGAAGTAGCAGTTTTGAGGGCTATTTAATACTTCGATGATCTCTGCAGTGAAATAAGTTGGGTTCACCCGATTCAATAAGGATGCTGCCAACTGGGCTGGTGTAAAAACAGCTGGTACATATTCTTAGTCCATTGTTGTGTACAGCTTCCAATTTTTTGAGGACATTTTTCTTTGCTGAACTGTATATAATGGGCTCATAATCTTTTTTTGAACGAGCTAGTGCTTTATATATTATCAAGAGTAATTGTTTATCTGTACCCCAGTTGTTGTGAGATATGTAATTCAAAAAGTTTAGTCTCTTTTTTACACTAAGTGATTGTATTGAAAGTTTATTTACTCCATGATAGTTTGGTATCAAAGTATATTCCCAGAATTTTAGTGCTGGGCCTTTTGGTTTTGATTACCTAGTTTGGGAAGAGGTAGGTTATTTTGCTTATGTTTGAAAAATAACATGCACTCAGTTTTCAAGGCTGAGAACTTGTGACCAAGCATAAATATTATTTAATGCCATTTGAATATTTTCTTGGCTTGACTTGATATTTATACCTTTGCATACAAAGGATACATTACTACAAGATTAGAGATTGTATGGTAATGATATCAAAATTTCCCATTTGTTTACCCATTTCCAAAATTTTGTTCATTTTATGATGTACGACAGTGTTCAATGTATTCACGGACCAAAACCCTATGACTTCATCATGATACTCCCATAGCTTGAAAATATTAGATTTACACAGAATGCTTTTGATGGATTATTAAATACAATCCCACAGCAAACATTACCATTAATTCCCATCTCTGATTTTCAATTTTCTGTACATCTTCTTGTATTTATTGAGATTTTTATTCCTTTTTTTCTTTCTCGTAGTATAGGTAGAATATATGGTTAATGTTCTTAGTATTATAGAGACAATAATGTAATACACCCAAAAATCAATTTCAAGATTTTGACGGAAACCGTTTTGGGGTTTGACTCAGAAAAATCTGCTTTCTCTTCAAAACCTCTTTCTGTCCGACAGGATTTTCAAAATAAATAAGTTAAAAAAAAATTAATACTTTCCAAACATTCTGCCTATGCCATGGTCCCTTGAATTTGAAACTTATCTATTAATTTTGTGGTTTACTATTTTACATAAAAGTCATAGGAAATTCTCAAAAATTGCTGCATTTTTTAAAGAGGGGTCTTGTAAGGATAGAGCACAATACAGTTAACTGTATAGGGTGCCATTTTAATAGAAAACGTTGGAATTAAAAAAAGAAAGTTATACGCTATATTTTTAGAATCTCTCGCTCTTCTTTTGCCGAAGAGTTTTTCAAGAGATGAAAAACAACAAATGATAATAAGTAAATTGCATAACCTTCAGAAATAATACGAGAAAGTATGTGTGCTAGAAATAGTACGAGAAAGTATGTAACGCTGCTAGTTTACAATATTTTGTCATGAAACATACAGACAAAGATACAGAAACTGATCTACCGTGCCCCAATTCCGTCAATTCACAAATTTGCTTGTTTTGCCGGTTTGTATAAAAACAGTAATTTCTTATGTTATAAGTGTCTTATTATTTAAATTTAATTATGCAGTGCGACTATTTAATTAGTGTGCCGCGATCGTAGAAAATTCTGCTAGGCCGACGGGCCCTCATCTCGCAAAAAATAAGATGATCTTCAAAATATTATATAGTACGCGTACCGCACAGTAGTCATGGCCATATAACTACCAAGTAGTGCAACGTAAATAAAACGCTGGGCATTTTGATTCATCATGACTATCACCTCGCAAAATGAAAACGATTCCAAGAGTGTATACTTGTACATTTCCATGAATTCGTAATAAAACATAATGTGCGGAACTGGTACGAGTGTGTTTGGCGTACTCATTTCAACACGGTACATTTTATTCGTACGCCTCGTAACTCACTTTCTGTACTAGATACGTAAATAATTCAAAATAGAACATTTTATTTGCATGCCTTGTACAACACTTCTGGAATAGGTAGGTAAATAATAAAAAATGGATTCGTACGCCATATTCTCACTTGTTCCCAGTTAGCAAATAACAATAGTTACTTTGGAGGAGAGATTATTTGTAGAGGCCCGCAGAGCACCTACCTAGTAGGCAGACGGGGCAGCAACGGTTCTTGGGCAACACCGGACGTGCGCAGGGCGTGGGCGGGCAGCGGTCGGCGAAGCAGTGCGCCTCGCCGTCCACGCACACGCAGCTGCGGCACGCGCGCGCCTCGCGCCACGCGGCCCCGTGCGCGCGCCGCCCGCACGCGCGGCGCGGCGACGACGAGGGTGCGGGCGCGGGCGGGCACTCGGCGCAGCACGCCCCCGGGCGCGGCGGCGCCGGGGCGGCGCAGGGCGCGGGCGGGCACTGGCGCGCCTCGCACAGCGCCCGCCCGCCCTGGCACACGCAGCGCGTGCACGCGTCCGCGCGCCACGTCTCGCCCTCCACGCGCCCGTCCGCGCCCAGGCACACCATCCCTGCCGGCGCGCCTCGCCACGCCAACGGCGCCTCGTCTGCAACACGCACTTGCTGGTTAGGGAGGCAGGGAGAGTTCGTCCTAACACTCAGGTCTCCTTGTCGACGTACGACGATTCCATCCCCAGCCGGGATAAACTGTCTGATCTCGTATTATTAGTGACAACGCAGTGCGTGTATGTGTGATAGGACAAAGAAGAGGTAAGAAAAGATCGGGCGGAATCCTTGGCCCGTTTATTAGGGTAATATTCCGGTATTCACCTGGTGAGCAGAGAAACCACGGAAAGACTACCGACCACATCAATTGGCCGCTAGAATTTCCACACCAGGGCTGAATTGTAATTTATGTAGTATCTAAGAGTCTAAAAACCGCCACTCAGGACTCGAACTCTATTATCCGTTCACCATAAGAAAAAAAAACTGATGAGAACAAATCGAAGAAATCTTTGGGCCACACTACGCTTCTGATTGGACACCTCCCATTGCGGTACTTTCGATGACGCGAGTAGCATACCCCGCCAATTCGAATGGAATAAGAGCTGTCATGCAAATGTCATGTTCATGCAACTACTTTACTTAGGATCAGTCTGCTTGAGGAAGTGGTTGTCAATAACCGGATTTCAATTACTTGTATAAACTGGTTGGCCTAAAATTCAGAAGTTCTTAATTACAATTCACAAGCTGCAACAATTTCACAAGCGTTGGTGTTTGGTTTTTGTACTTTTGCCCGTTTGTTGCAAGGAATGTACTTTCGACCGAACAACACTAACTACAAAGTCATCGTATGCTTCATTCATGGGTTTCTTCCATTTTCCTTTCCTCTCTGGCGTTTGTGCGAGTTGTCCTCTGCCAGTGAGCTCTTTCCGGAGTACGCGTGATACGGATATTCCAGTGAACTCTGCGATTTGCTTTATCGGTAACGACGGATTCATATGCAATAACGAATTGAAAACGTGAAAAACGATGATGAATAGATTTTCCACACTTATGTTTAATTATTGAAGGGTCAACCCCACTCTGAGACATTCTAAAACGAATTGAGCAGAGCCTTGCAGGCCGATCAGCGGCGCGGCGCCACGGTTGCACGAGCCGCATCGCACGCGTCTGTCGCACGTCTAACAGCACATTCACGGGCTGAACTGTCAGGGGCTCGTAATCTTATCGCACGGCAACACGCAGTCAGTTCAGAATGGTCTCCTTTCTAGAAACCGTTGCAATAGTTTTAACGCAAGGTTAATTTAACGAACGATGAAAGATAAATTAGTTCTTATACACAGAACTATTTTCTTAAGAGTCAGAATTCCTACAACAGCAGAGCTCACATTGCAAACCAGTAAGAATCCTCCTAAGTCCTGCATTTGTTTACTTCAGAATTTTTTTAGGGTGAACGGATAATAGAAGTTTTGGTCGCGATGCCGCTGAGGAAACGACGTTGCCGCTGAGCTATTTCAGCCGGTCCAAACGGTTTAGTAACGGCTTCTTCACGCTCCACATCACATACTTAATACGGAGATTTATTCTTATCTTGGCAACAATTTTTCTCATTAACATGGGACCACAAAGAAAATCAGTGATATGCCGATGAAAGAGCAATGTAATTTTGAACGCTATCATTATCAGTCATCCCCATCCATTTTCTCATGAACTTTTTTCAAAATAAATTGGCCAACCTCTGTCGAATTCATTCACAAAAGTGAAAACAATAAAATCGAGTTTGTTATAGTTCATCATTTTCATTTTCATTTCATTCGTTTTCATTCATTCATGCATGCATGCATTCATTCATTCATTTTCATTCACTCATTCATTCATATTCATTTTCATTCATTCATATTCATTTTCATTCATTCATATTCATTTTCATTCATTCATATTTATTTTCATTCAATCATATTCATTTTCATTCATCCACGTAGGTGGGTGACTCGAGAGCAGTGAGCTGCATTGTTGTGGCGCAATGAAAAAATTGATTTCTGTAATTGCCGATATATTTTCGCGAATCCCACCAGACCCTTTGTGTGCCCCAGGTTGAAAACCACTGACCTAGAGTGTAGCCCAGTGCAATCTGAACGTTACAACCTCTTGGTACCAAGGGACCGTCACTTAATAGAACAAAAAACTTCCTTATTTCAGCGTAGTAGTCGGGGGGACAGAAAATTTTGTGTAGACCGCCATTATCGCCCACCCTGGTGCAGCGCATCTACATCGGCTTTTGCAAATTAATAAAAAAAAATAGAAAGTCTTTTGAATTCTTTGGTGTGTAATCGTAAATACTTTCTGCTAACTGTATACAGTACGTGTATACAGTTAGCAGAAAGTATTTACGTACTCTCTGCTTGGTACGGACACGGCGCGCTCTGGCCATACTTCGATCAAGTCCGTTAGCTCTTCGTCAACCGTGCCAGTGTCATCTAATCGGCAGCTCGAACGTCTCTATAGAGGCTTTCACGTTCACGATTGGAAGACAACGTCATAGATGACGTGTCAACGGACTTGTTTGAATCGAAGTATAGCGTAAGCGTGCACCGAGCACGTACGTTCTGTTTGTCAGCGCTGATATACATCATCTGGTGGCTGTATTCGCAAGTACATTGTAAACACTTTCAACCATCGCAGGTAACTCCTGTTAGCCTCTCGAGGGAAATTGTTGCCATGACATATGAATTATATTCGTACATTTTCCCCAATGTTGAAAAACTGACTGAGGTGCACATCAACTGATGTCAGGGACACTAGTTTGATAGCTAGGTCGAATTCAGCCGCTGTCTCGAGGAGAGTTCTAACGGCCGGCCGCTCTGATCTGTAGTTTTCTCCGATCAACACTAGGCGATTGCGGGAGTAATTAACAGGCCACGGACCATTTGCGATCATTCCTTACTCTTCCTCGCCCTATCCTCTCATGTTACTCCCACGTTTGTAAATGCCCTCCACTAACACACGTGACAGGAGAGCACTCGGGGTGGTGCCCCGCTGAATGGAACGTGTAGGTCGGCGTCGGATCACGCCGTCTAGCGGGGGGCGAACACCGCCACCTCTCGCGACAAAGACATGCACTTAACGGAATAACGACCTAGTAGATGACGGGGCAAAAATACGACTTAATCAATCAAATGTATAAAATTAATTTAATAATTATTTTTCAAGAAATACATTTAAAAATGCAACTTTTACATGTATAATTATTTTCAAATAGCATGAGTGGTGCTTATTTACAACAAATGCCTATAACAACTACATAAACTATCATTATTTTGTTATTTGTAAGCTTACCTCGGCAGTGCGGACAGCAGGCGCCGGTAGCGTTGAAGACAGGTGCGGCACAGGATAGCGCGGGGCAAGAGATGAGCGCGCACATCTCCGTGCCCCCGTGACAGTAGCACTGGCGGCAGCCGTCGAACCAGCTCTCGCCGTCCTCTCGCACCTCTCCGTCTAGAACACGCACCCGCCCCGCTGTCACACGAAGCGCTAAGGATACAAACAGAGGGTAGGCTACACCGAGGTCACCGTCGTTGGGAAGACATCTCCGGTGTGGAGGCGATACACTACACCGACAACGCAGAGCAAGTCCTAGATCTGCGTCGTCTTGACATTTCGCTTCAAGAAGCTGCATCACATGTAAGTGGCTTTCAGTCACTGATATCTTTTCGACACTAACTTGTCAGCTAGGTCGGCTTCAGTCGCTGCCTGGAGAAGAATTCAAGAGCCGGCTGCTCTGATCGTAAGTTTTCTGTGGTTTCTCCGATCAACACCAGGGGAATGTCGGAGCATGACCACGGACCGCGCGGTATTTTTCCTTCCTCTTTATTTTTTTTTCATCCGAATGATAAGAATGAATGCACACGCGGCTATATTTATTTGCTTCCATTAGCGGAGACTGTTCTTTGACGAAGAACTACAGGCCAATCACTGTAAGGATATCTTGATACTTTAGTATCAAGACACTCGGCGTGACATATTCCTTATCCACATAGTCATCTTAAATGATGTAAGAAAATGAAAACGTAATTAAAGCGTGACTTGGATTGACTTTTAGAAGGCATTTGACAGTGTACCGCACGATTGGATTTTGAAGACTCTGCAGATCGATCAATTTCATCCCTAACTTAATGAGTTTTTCGAGGCTAGAATGAAGACGTGGAGTAATACGCAACGGAAAGGAAGTAGTAGAGAAGAATAGGAAGTAGAAAGAAGTATTCAGATTAGCAGGAGGGTTTTTCAAGGATGTACGCTATCCCCTCTGATGTTTTGCATTAGTTCGATTCCACTATCTAGACAGTTGTCGCACACTGGCTTTGGTTACAAGTCCCGTTGTGATGAAAGACCAATATCACATTTGTTTAAAATTGATGATTTTGAAGTGTTTGATAAGAATGAAACAATTCTCTCCCAAATGCTGTCCGTCGTCAATGATTTTAGCGATGACATCTTCATGAAATTTGATATTGACAACTGTGTAAAAATCAATTTATAGAGAGGCAAAATTGCAACGTCAGAGAGCATTAAAGTTGATTTGCACACTGTGATTAAAGATATTGAGCCAGGTGAAACCTACAAATATCTGGGCATTGAAGAATGTGAGACCATCTCGAACGACACAATGAAAAAGAGAATTTGCAGGGTGTAGTACAGAAGACTGAGACTTTCCTGCACTGTCAACTCCAGGAATAAAATTTCTGCAATAGGTAGTTTTGTGGTGGCTGTTGCCGAGTACAGCTTCGAACTAGTGGTCTGGACTGAACGAGATATTCGAATCGTGGATCGAAAAACCAATCCAAGCTGATGCACATAGATTTTTATGTGTCGCATAAGGAAGGTAGAAGACGCCTGAGGCAAATTGAAGTCTTTTGACACAATGCAATAGTTGATATGTGATAGAATGTAATTAGTCAAGATATACACTAATGAGACAGGTCATTAAATCTTACCGAAGAGTGGGAAACGGCGATTGTAAGTGTAGCAAGAAGAATTGCAAAGACGACTATGCAATATGCACAGAATAACACACACACACACACACACACACACACACACACACACACACTGAACTTTTGATGCTACTTAATACGAAATGTGAAAATGTTAAAGAAATCTCGAAGAGATAAACCAATCCATGAACAATATCTGAAAATAATGGACAAGGTGCAGATCAATAAAGATCAATTACGTATTGTAGCGGTACGGTATTATTTAAATAAATTAAATAGAATAAAGTAGAACTTAAGGAAGAATTTGTACTGAGGAAGGACCTACGGAGTCACGCGCACCCCCCCCTCTTGCGACAGCCACGAGCCCCCTGACCCACTTCGGCAATTTATGGCAACCCGACGGCCGGAGAGAAGGGTGAATTGTCAGGCGCTCCGCTGCGACCCCGACCGGAACGTTTTCGTGACGCTTGTCACCGTGATCGGGGAAGCACAAGATAATAATTCATTAGCCGGGAAGCCCCTACGGAGACGTGGCCTACTTTCTAGACGACAGAGAAAGTCAGCACGGAGGGACGGAGAAAGAGAATGGAAAATTTCAAGGATCTGCCGGAGCTTATTGGCCAAAATTTGAGTAAGACGCCATCACCTTTGGCCAATAGCGACGTGACCGTCAAAGGGAACTCGAAATATACGAAGAAAAAGGGTGGGGGAATGAAAATCAACCTCGCACAGAGGGAGATACAAATCGGCAGAGAGGCATTCTCAGAGAGAGGTGGGTGCATCTCTGGGGACAGGCATTCACTCGAAGTTTCTAATCGTGAGGAAGTGCAAAGGCACTTACGGGGGCACTGCTTATTCGCTGCAAAATTCGCATTCACTCAATTTTTTTACGAGAGGAATCGCAAACGCAGCGGGAGACAATTTTGTGTGCTCCGCACTTGTGATCGGGGGCCGATACACCCCGGCCATCTATAAGCTCCGCCGAAGCAGCCTCCAGACGACCCTTCGATGACGTCACTGACCGCCGCAGACGCCGCCAGCCGCCGCTGACGCCCTGCTGGTGAGGGTGCGTGCACGACAGCATGCCTGGGAAGGCCACCCCGGCCACCCACAAGCTCCGCCGCGCCCGCACGGGCCTACTGCAGCACATCTGCCACGGAGGGTTGCCAGGCAACGTAATCAGGGTCAATAAAACCTTAGAGACTATTGTCAAAGCGGTGCCGCGCTGAGGCACAGAAAAGTCCTCAAGGACAAACTTGTAATTGTAGTTATCGAATAATTTTTGTATCACTCTTCTTTAGTTGTAAGTTCTTCCTAATTTCTAATTTTTATTTTTTATTTACAATCTTCTTTTTTATCAATGTAACTTCCCTGGTCCAGACATTGCCCAGGAATAAATGCTATTTTTTTTACCAGTAACCAAATTGTTTTCTTTAAATGTCAATGAATTGATCGTACAATTCCTTCCATCACCTAGTGTTAAGATAGGAAAGGGTAGGAGAACCGACTGAGCTTGGACCGAGCCGCTACCGCGCATTTCCGACGATCCCACGTCGCCGGGACTGCGTGGGGGTGTAACAGTATGTGGCTTAAAAGGGAAAGAATGAAGTCAGAATTGGAAGCAGTTGTAACAGCTGCCCAAGAGTAGTCGTTGAGAGAACGACATTATAATAGAGCGGTTCTCAAAGTTTCCCAAAGTGATAAATGCCGCATTTACAAGGAACAAGTAGAAACCATTATTCCTGTCGTCTCAACTTGTCCAATTCTAGCAAAGACCGAATAACTGAAAATACACGACAGGGTGTGTTTACCACCTCCACTACTATATCTGTGATTTTCTCGAAGTTCCAAACACATGTTCCAAGAGGTACGAACACTCACCAAAAGAGATGACGTTTGTTGGACTTTGTACAATGCTCTACGACCAACAAATTCAAACCGATCGCACGATAGCGACAAACAAACTGGGTATGTTATCCAGGATTTGAAGACAAAATATTTCTTCTTGTAGATGTTGCTGTGCCGTGCGATCAAAACGTCGTAACCAAGGTGGCAGGGAACCATAACATTTTTAAACACAAGACTTTGGAAATCGAGATCAGTCGAATGTGTGTCAGAAAAAAGGTCGCCCCTATATTTATCAAAGTCCTGGGATTTGTTCTGCAAAATTTGTGTAAGAACTTGGCTGGACTCCTAGGTCATTCTAAAGACTGGGAAGTGCAAGACATTGGGAGCAGCCCACATGTTGCGCAAAGTATTGTAGAGGCATCGACCGATCCTAGGTCTGCTCTTTAGGAAGTGATTGCAACTCGGAGTAGACTTCATAGTCAGCCGACTGATAGCATCTTTAATAGTGAATTAGATGAATAATATTTTAAATTTTAGACAAAATTTTGGCAACTAAAAAGAAAAAACTTTATTGATTAATACAAATTATTACATATGTTAATTAAAAGGGAGCGGATTTCTATGATATTGAAAATTTTGTCCGTTGTTTCAGGCCATTGCTAAGTGATATTTCTTGACATTTGGTTATCGACAATAGATGTTATGTATATTAATATGTTAGTGCATTTTTGCGCATATTAGGCCGATTTTTCCTGTTGGTGCTTATTCCTGTAATTATAAGAGCATATTTTGCTAAAATAGAGACATATCTCTTAAACATTTCACGTTTTCGCGACATTTATTAGTGAGCGTTCATTAATTAGAAAGGGCTTGTCACATTTTGAGTTTTTTCTTTTTTAGTAGACGATAAAATACTTGTGTATATGCAAATGTAGGATATTTCTTGATATCATTTTTTTAAACCAGACAGGAAAAAAGAAACAAGATTTACTACAGTGTACTTTACTAAGATGAATTCTTGTATTTACTTCAATTATTTTCTCGCAAAGTAATAAGTTTTATTATTTTTGCATAAAAATAATATAACTTTTCATTCCAAGCATCCTTCTCCAGAATTTTATTAAGAAAGGTCTTAACAAGAAATGAAATATTGTTTATTTTAATTGCATATTAAAGTGCTTTTTCAGTATTTTAGGTGATAAAACCATATTTTTAAAAGCATATTTTCGGATTTTTTAGGACATAAAAATCCTCTCCCTATTAATTAAAACAGTGATTGAATATCGATAAGCAATAAGAGATCCAAGCCCCAAAACCTAAATATTGACATAAGAGAATTTCCAGTTTAGCAAAAATGATCAAAGTGCCATCTTTTTGCAAGGAATTTCTTGACATCCACGTGACAATAAGAGTTATGAATTCAATATACAAATTACAGGGGACTAATCCAGTGAGCATGCCGAAGAATAAAGACATATTCTACAAATACTTAAAGATTACAAGAAAATCAATGAAAAAGGATACTTGCAACCGTTGCGATTTACGCAATTCAAAAACGTAACCAGAAAATGATCGAACTTCGAAACTCGAACGATAATCAATTAAAGGTTGCAAGTGGGACCTAAACAAAGATCAAGAAACATGAAAAGAGCAAACAAAGTTGAATTTGAGACAATCACGTTTGATCTTCAGAAGGCATTGCCATTTCTGACAATCCCAACCAACATTGCCTTCTACAAAAGGCAGTTATGGGGTATAACTTTGGAGTTCATTCTGGCTCAACAGGAAAAGGGTTCTCCTTGTTTGGTTTGAAGACACCGCAGGTCGAGGTGCCCACGAAGTAGGTTCGTGTCTCAAGAAGTGCATTGGGAGTAACGTAAAGGAAAATGTCTCTAAACCAGTTTTGTGGGGAGATTCACGCGATGGCCAAAACCAAAACATCAAACTGATTTGATGGTGAAATATTTGATAAAAATTAACATCTTACTACAGTCTCTCTAGGATTTCTGATTCCAGGGCATACATTTCTGCCTTATGATGCCGGTTTCAGTGATGAAGGGCAGGCTCTGAGTGCAGCAGGTATGCACCTACGAGATGACTAAATTAATGTGAAGCTCACCTGTGGGAAAAGAAATTCCCTTGTTGTAACCCTAATGGAGATCCACAATTTTGTTAGATGCTCTCAGATGGAGAAACGTGTCGTGAATCTCAAGGTTGACACCACAGGAAACAAAATCATTTGAATGCAAAACGCGAAATAATGCTGAAAAAGGCAGATCCATTCAGGATGCCCATAAAAAACAACCATAGTGGTCATTGTGGACATCCACAGTAAACAGCGGGGAAGGGCTTATAATATAAATTTATATGGACTCTATGAACCACTGTGGTATAAAGGAAAAGCCATACCAAGAACAAAACATGAAGGCATCAACTCTATAGATTGTACTGAGTGATCCATTGTTTCCAATTATAGTATACTACTTTTTAAATTAAAAAAAACAACAATCCAAGCGACATATTTTACCAACCGCCCAAAGTGTAATTTTTTACAACAAAAATGTTATTGAGAGATTACAAAAATAATTCATTTTTGTCGGTTTTGAGAAAGAAAGCTATTGCACAAATATTAAAGTGAAAGGTTTACTAAATTATCAAGAGATCAGTTAGATGTTTTGGCTCTTGAATCACTATCGCTTATCGTGGTGCAATTCATCAAGTTTAATAATCATGCAATTGTGTAGGAAGCAGTTATTGAAGTGCAACATTTTAGATGATAACTCACCAGAGCTTTTGCAGAGTGTGAACGACACAGCACTTCCGTGTGTAGAGGGAAGATCAGGTGAAGCTACAACAGAGCGAAAACATTATTTTTGCCATTTAATCTCAGTGCCATTATATGTACTAAGTATGCATATGAATATAAAACAATAAAATGAGTTGGAGACTATTAAAACATTTTCTTAGTAGTAAATATCAGAGCACATAATAGATAAAATTATAGCACACATTTACTATGATAAATTCAAGTTAGTATACATAGAACAAATGTCGAGAAAATATGTTTGGAAAAGTACAGATTATAAATTAAAAGAGAACGTAAGAAGATATATGAAGGTAGAAAGAAGGGGCATGTCACAAATGTGTGACTGTCGAGAGGGGAGAAAAATAAAGAATATATCAAGAAGATGCCAGAATGGCAGATAAGTAATATTGATTTCAGGACCCAACACACTCCCCGTTAGAGAGCGATAGGAAGAGAGAGAAGCGAAAGAGGAGAGATGGAAGAGAGGAGGAAGAGAGAGAGGAGAGAGAGAGGAAGAAGAGAGAGAGAGGGAAAGAGGGAGAGAGGAAGAGGGAGAGAGAAGAGTGGAGAGAGGAGAGGAGAGAGGAAGCAGGGAGAGGAAGAGGGAGAGAGAAGAGGGAGGGAGGAAGAGGGAGAGAGAAGAGGGAGAGAGGAAAGAGGAGAGAGGAAGATGGGAGAGAGGAAGAGGCGAGAGAGGAGAGGGGAGAAGGCAAGAGAGAGGGAGAGAGAGAGGAAGAGCATAGAGAGGATAGAGGGAGAGAGGAAGAGGGAGAGAGGAAGAGGGAGAGAGGAAGAGGGAGAGAGGAAGAGGGAGAGAGGAAGAGGGGAGGAGAGAAGGAAGAGGGAGAGAGAAAGAGGGAGAGCAGGAAGAGAGAGAGTGGAAGAGAGAGAGGAAGAGAGAGAAGAGAGAGAGAGGAAGAGAGATAGACGAGGAAGAAGAGATAGAGAGGAGAGAGAAGAGAGGAAGAGAGATAGAGAGGAAAGAGAATTAGAGAGGAAGAGAGATAGATAGAGGAAAGAGAGATAGAGAGGCAAGAGAGAGATAGAGAGGAAGAGAAGAGGGAAGAGGCCGGAGGAAGGGGGAGAGAGAAGAGAGGGAAGGAGAGAGGAAGAGAGGGAAAGAGAAAGACAGAGAGAGAGGAAGAGAGAGAGAGAGAGGGGGGAGGGAGAGGGGGGGAGGAGGGAGCAAGTACCTTTGCACTTGCAGATGGGGCAGCCGCGGTCGTTGACGCGGAAGCCATGGGGGCACGAGCGCTCGCAGTCAGGCGGCTGCATGGGGCGGCACTGGTTGCAGCGGCACACGGGGCAGCCCTGGCGGCTGAGACGGAAGCCGTGCGAGCAGTTCTTGTGGCAGCCCACCAGCGGCGGGCAGGCCGGCGACGGCGTCATCGTCATCGTCATCGCCGTCGTTGTCGTCGTCGTAGTCGTCGACGATGACGAAGACGGCTGCGCGCAGCGGCACAGCGGCTGGCCCAGGCGGTCCAGCAGGAAACCCTTGGGGCACTCCAGCGTGCACTCCTCTGCGCAGCGGGAAAAGCTCTTTACACGAGGCGCCATACGCAACGATCTCGCAACAAGAGTCGTTTATTACGGAAGACAATGAAGGAATGACTTAATCTACGTTAGAAAACTGTCACTTCAAGAGTGAAGAAGTTGGGAGAAAGCTATTTTTCTTGAGTAGATAAAGTTTCTTGATCATTGTGTGGAGTATGTAATTTTTATTTTATTTGTTTTGATAAAATATTGTTTTAAAATACACAAAATATCTTACATATATGGAGGGAGATAGATGGAGAGTCATAGAAAGAAATCGACAGAGAGATTACTGATGTACAGTATTAGAGAATGCAAGGGTCGGTTTTAGAAATAAAAGCATTTCTAATAAATTTATCGTAATCTTGCTTCCCTCAAGAATTTCAAGGTAGTGTTTCATCTTCTAAAAATGTTTTCCGTTGACAAATATGTTGGCACACTCGTTGCTTGTGTTTGCACACAAAAATGGCAAATGTATAAAATGAAAATTATATTTCTATCAATTATAATTGAGAGTAATAGCTCTCACATATTCTAAAGTAGATTACGTGCGCGAGAAACTTTCTCGCACCACCGCCAGGGCAGGCATCAGATTGAAGTCAAAATTATTACTCTGAGGTTTTTACACAATTATTCCCGTTAGGTAACTTCTTTAACATTTTCAATCAAATACAAATATAATTTCCATTTTATACATTTGCCATTTGTGGGTAAAAATACAAGCGACGATTGTGTCAACATATTTGTCAGCGGAAAACATTTTTAGAAGATGAAACATTAATTTGAAAATCTTGAGGGGACAAGCTGACGATAAAGTTATTAGAAATACATCTAGTTCTGAAAAACGTAAGTATGTAACAGTAAAAGAGAAAGAGAGCGTCAAATTATCAACGTGTTTAACTTGTTTCGATTTCATTTGGCAAAAGAGTGTCATTTGGAGCAAAATTTTAAAAAAAAGTTGGATATAAATTTGTATTTGCAGAACAAATATAATTTTCTAAGATTTAACAAAACTCCATCTGATATTGGGTTAAGTACCCAGACGTTCAGGATTATTTATTGCAACCAAGAACCCGTATACTGATTCGTCATGATTGACAAGCCGACGGATTTTGTCCGCGACAAATATAATAATCTCATGCGTTACGACCATTTGCATTCATGTTCACCGAAACGGGTTCAACGATTTGAGTAAAAGTGTCACGTAACGTGAACTTGTGTGGGAAACGTAAAAGGAAGCGCGGTCGGGCGGTGGCGTGGTGAGGGCACTTACTGGGCTCCTGCTTGCAGCGACAGGTACTGCAGCCGTCGTCTCCGGCCTCGAAGCCGAACGGGCACTGGTGGGAGCACGTCATTTCGGGGCAGTGCGCAGGCCACACTGCAAAGGAGGCATCTTGTCAGTAACATCCATCTTAGGGCTAGTGGTAACAATGCACGTGAGAGGAATAGAACAATGCACGTGATAGGTGTTTTGGTTAAGGGTCTATAAAACAACATATAAAATCCTTACAAGCGTAATTATAATGAAAGTTGGTTAATGTGGTTTGGTCAACGAAGTATAACAGAAGTATTTAGTTGTTTACCAATGTTTCGCAAACGGTATTCTTTCGTATGTACGTACGGTATTCTTTTGTTTGCCAAAATTTACTCAAATGCATTTCTTTAATATCACTTACGACGTTTAATATTTATATTACCAGCAATTTGTATACATTATTGCATTTGTGAATCAAAGTGATTCAAATGATTTTTAATTAAGTTTCTTCAAAACCAACAGTTTTTTGTGAAAAAATACTTTAAATGTCTCATTTAGAGAAACGTTCAAACTACATTTTCTCAAAAATGGCCCCAAATTTTTCAACAAAAAATTCCATATGAGACGATCTTTTATACTTTTATTATAAGTCATATATCAATTTCACCATTATGAGACCGAAAAATTGAGAAAATTTGAAAATAATACAGTTTGTGCGGCAGTAGATGGCAGGTGGGAGGGGAAGTAGGCAAAATGGAAATGCTAGGTCAGACTACAGAAATCAGAAAATTAACAAGTACTTGAAAGACTGGGCCATTCTGAAGCACCACTAGTTCATATTAAAAAAATCAAATAAACCAACATAGTGTAATCCGTTGATTGCCAGTCCCGACATATGCTCTGATCAGGTCTCCCGTATGTTTTGGTAACATATAGGCCGCTGTACCCTAGTGCGTGAAAGCTCAGACTTTGCCCTTGCATGCGGTAGATGCGGAAAGCTAAAGATACCGTCACAGAGCATTATAGTTTCTCGTTCATTTACATTATGTCTTCATTTTCAGTACAAATTAGTTGCATGTGGATGGGATTTTCTTCGCCCAAGGAGAAAATGAATCGTTACATTCCGATCCAAATTAATGATACAATTGATATACTTTATAAGTATGAACGTTTCAACGACAGCCAGTCAGAAAGCTAACAATTTGACCTTCAGAACCACTATTAATGATTGATTATGATTAAAAATTGCCTTCTCTGATCCACAATGTGGAGCTAATTCGAACCATTATGTTGCAATTTCTGAGAAAATAAATTTGTAAATTTCTTTCGTTTTGAAATTTATCAAAGAATGATTATACTGGTAATATGAAATGCCAGAAGCCTAATTATGAAACACTGCATTACAATGGAATTCATTGTTCATATTAATATTCTGAAATTATGTTGCCCCACGATTTCATTTTGTAACGGTATTTTTCCTTTCGTAAGGCCAAAAAGTAGTACACACATACCTATATCAAGCTACCAAATATTGTGCTCGAAAATTGCGTTACTCCTATATTAAACTAATTGGAAAAACGTTCTGTTACCTTGAACTACAAGGCTGAATGTGAATACTTCCTCTTCCTGCAATAGATCTTAACGTTACTAGTACACTAGTACAGTGAGTCTAGTGTGCAAATGAAATGCTGATCATGAAGGTGACGATTGGAGCAGAGTTCGGATTTTTGAAATGAGTATGCCAAAGACACTTTCATAGGCGTTGCGTACAAAACTTAAAAGCATATTATCTTGATTGTAGTGTTGATTGATGTCACTCGAGAGTTGTATCCAGTTGTTTTATACAAACATGAATTCTTTTTGGTGCGCGTACAGCAAAGTCTGTTTTGAAGTACGAGGACCGTATATGTGCATCAAAATAGCATACTCTTATGTATGCGTACGCCAAGGTCTATTTTGCCGTACACATACCTCAGGATACTTTGCGGTAGGTGTGCGGCAAAGTCCATTTTGATGTACGCATACCTCATGTTATTTTGCGGTAGGCGTACGTCAAACCGCATTTTGCCGTCCACGTACCCCAAAGTGAATAAACCGTTAGTGTGAGAGCTGAAACAGAGGGTTTGACGGGGACCCGCTCACCGTCGCACACCGGGCAGCACTCGCGCGGGTCGTGGCGGGGCCGCGCGCACGCCACCTGGCACATGAAGGCCTCGCAGCGGCGCGCGCCGCCGCGGCACTCGCACGTGGTGCAGGCGTCCTCCTGCCAGCGCTGGCCCTCGCGCATGGGGCGGCCGGCCGACGTGACGCAGCCGCCGCCGCGCGCGCCCCCGCTGCCCGGCGCCGGCTCTGCAACACACACGCCGCCCTCCACGTCACGTGGGCTCGTTGCGCTCCGCGGGAATTGTGGGAAATGCATCAAAAGTGTGGAAAACGTGTAGGGAGACGAGAAATGTAGTACGTTGTCTACAGATGGAAGGTTTTGAACACTTGATTTTTAGGTTAAGTGGTGTACGGTGCAGGGACGTGAAGAGGGAGCGACATTTTCTCCCACTTTTTTTCTCATTTGTCTCTCGGCTCTTTTTTGCTGTGTTATTGTTTTCTTTATTTTAAATTAGTGGAAATTAATCTAGAGGGTGACTACGTGTGGTGAAAATGAAGTGAAGTGTCGTGAAAGGTACGATAAATGAAGTGTGTAGTCAACGCATAAAATAATATTGAACAGTTAAAATTTAGATTAAGTGAAATGAAGAAGTGTTTTTTTTTCTAAATTAATCAGAATTTTTCTCTCTCTTTGTTTTTCATCCTATCTTATTGCTACTTTAATATGTTTTTGCTCTTTCACTTAAAAATTTAGCAAAAAAAGAGTGATAAGTTGCGGTAAAAGCGAAGTGAAAGGTAGGGTCAAACAATGCAGTGTGTAGCCTACATGTAAAAGGTAATTCCCAATGATGAATGAATGAATGAATGAAGGAAGAAAGAGAATCGCAAGCCCGACTCACCGACGCACACAGGACAGCACTCCCCGTCGGGGATGTCGGTGCGGCTGCAGCCGGCGGGCAGCGGCGGGCACAGCTTGTGGCAGAGCACGCTGCCGTTGCTGCAGGCGCACACGGTGCACGCGTCCAGGCGCAGCGACAGCCCGTGCTCCAGCGAGCGGCCGTTGAGCGCGCACGCCGCGCCGCCCGCCCCCTCGCCGTCTCCGTCTCCGCCGTCGTCGTCCTCGTCGTCCTCCTCCTCCTCCCGCTCGTCCTCCGGGACGTCCGGCGGCGCGGGCGGCGGCGCGAGCTCCGCCAGCGGAGGGTGGCTGCGCACCCCGCGCCCTCCGGAGCGTGCACGCCCTGCGCATGCGCACGCGCGCCCCGCGCTCAGCCCACAGCACCCCAACAAGCGGGCCACGGACCGCGCGCGGAACGACCTTCCTCTTCCTCACGCTCACATACGCTTGGGATAGGCCACATGACTCCAGAAAACCTAGCTGCCACTTCGCTTGCTTTTGAAAGCAGTTGGAAGGTACGGTGGAATTTTGCACAAGAATTATTGCTGGAATTCAGACGCCTAAAGAAAGAAACGAGGGAAGTATCATGATCCTATTTGACTAATTAAAAACGTCATGTGACTGGGCCACAATCACACTCTCCGCGATGTAATTCCTAAAGGCGGATCCGCGGAAAGAATGAAGGGGAAGGGAGGTACGGTTTTAGCGAGTAAAAATCTCACACGCGGGGTAGTACGGGCTGCCCAGGCGCTTGAAGATTTCTACCTATCCTTGTAAAAAAAATGCACTATACTACCGTACAGCTCGGCAGGCCAGTAATAAGTCAGTAGTGCTGGTCTCAGAACGGGCGGTGCCCTGCAGAGATGACACCTGGAACACCGCAAACCGACATGTAGAACGATCGGTGCCGGATCTCATGTTCTGGATGGTGGGGAACACCGCCACCTCTCCAGAGAGCGCTTATGGAGCTAACGTAATGTAATGACCTCAGTAGTTGACGTCTCCGGAATCAATGAATACCCACTCACTCGAGGAAGGAAAGAGCGCGCGCGGTCCGTGGCCCGTTTGACACGATGCTGCTCCTGCATCTGATGGAGAAGATCTTTGGGATGTGCACCTACAGTCTACGTCAGGAGTCCAACTTGCAAGGCCTAAGGGGCCACAACTAAAATCTATAATACGGTTGCGGGCCATATTTACATAACTCAAGCAACCTGCATCTGACTTCTGCGTATCGTTGATATCAGCAGTTTGCCCGGCACCTGCCACGAACCGGGAGAGGGAGGAATGGAACCATACGTGTAAGAGGTCGTACGATGCACTAAACTCATTAGGATTATTTTGAATTTCTTTACTAGAAAAATTCCTTAAATCTAAGTTTAACCTATTTTTACATTAAGCGGGTGTTAACCCCGGCAGGGCGCATGCGCTAGCCGCACAAGTTCTCTCCCGACAAGGATAAAAAGGGTAGTCACTTTCAGCTAATAACCTTTCGCGGGCCACAATAAATGGCATTGCGGCCCGCTAGTTGCACGACGCTGGTCTAGCGTAATCCGCAGGCATGCAAGAGGCTTACCGGGCGGGGCGTCGGCGGAGTCGGGGCGGGGGTGGCGGGCGGGCGTCGTAGGCCGCGCCAGCAGGCGCCGGGGGGCCGTGGCGGCGCGCGTGCGGCGGGGGGCGGCGCCCGCGGGGCAGGCGCGGGGGGGGGCGCAGGCGCGCGGCAGGCACTGGCAGCCCTGCGGCACGGAGCAGCAGTCGCGCGGCCCGCGCCGCCCCGGCAGGCGGAAGCTGTCGGACGGGCACGCGCCCGACTCCGTCGGGCACACCACCTCGCTGCAGTTCTTCTCTGCAACACCCACCGCGCACCTCGGCGTCAGCGCTCAGCCCCAAGAGTAACAAGGTGTACACAGGTTTACATTATCTTTTTCTAGGTTGGCGTACGTCTATTAATTTTCACTTTTATATTCGGCCGCCTTAATGACATTAGTTATCAGTATACATGAAGTTGAAGAAAGAAATGAGCAGTCAGTTGGTGGGCTAGAAATTATAAACATACACTCTTCTGACCGTTCAATGACGAGTCATAAAGGGCCAGATATTAATGCTTTTGGTCAGATGTTGAACACGAAACATATTGGTTGTATATTAATAGCCATGATTTGGTAGACTTCGGAAGCGTTGCCCTCTGCCTAGCGCTCAGGATGAATAAGAGCAACCGTCTTGGAGGCACAATTCAATCCACTGTTAGCCTGCTGACACATAGGCTACAGAGGTTTTCATTCAATTTCGTTTCCGTCCACATTTGTATGCCTAGTATGTCCGTTTATGTTCACTTTCATATTAGGTCGCCTTAATGATATCAGTTATAAGGTAAAGAAACAAGAAGCTGATGAAGAAAATGTGTAGCCAATTGGTGGCCTAGAAATTATAGAAAAATGCACTCTTATGAACATTAAACGACGAGTCATAAAGAAATAGATGTTAATGTTTTTGGTCTGGAACTGAACATGAAACAATTTAGTTATATATTTATAGTCGTGATTTGGTACGCTTTTATATTCTGGCCCAAGGAGAATGTGCTTCGAACCAGGGATTTGAGAGCCACTCCGCAGGAGAATCTGGACAATGACTGTATTGTTTAATCTGCAACACGCACCGTTCGCTCTTAGGTCGTTTTCACACGGAGCCACTGGGTGGCGCCACAGAAGAGAATCGGGGCCCTTGCCACACAGCCACCGACCATCGCTCCTGCGCGTGGGAAAGGAAAGATTAATGGATCGCCGCTGTGAGCGTTGGCGACCGCATCCCACTCAACACGTAAGTTTAGTGGCTCTTTCGAGAAGACGAGAGGGAAGGCTGCGCTTTAGGACTGGTTAGTTTTACTACAATACTTCGATAGCCGCAGTCCTACTCGGAAGCGCTTTCCAATGGCTCCGTGTCAAGGGGCTTCGACGCTGTGGCCGAAGAAACGAGACCCTCATGGAGGCAGGGATAATTCACTATCACAGGGGGATTTAATGACCAAGCCAATTATGTCTACACAGGCTTACATCCACTTTCATATTCGCCCACTTTCTTTTTCTTCTAGAGGGTCTGTGTCCATGGGCATTTATATTCACTTTTACATTAGGCTGCCTTAACACTGTTAGTTGGAATTTTAAACTACATGAAGCTGAAGAAAACTAGTAGCGGATTGATGCGCTAGTAATTACAATTTGGTTCCCTTCTGAACATTAAAGGACTGCATTTACAGGAATTGGGTGTTAATTTATTGGACCCAAATTGAACATTAAAATATTGTTAATACGTATTTACAGTTAATTGTTTGAAATATTTCATGTCCTGTTCCCATGCTCACCAAACATTGATTTGATAACCATCTGTAGTCCATGAGAAGATTTTGGAGAACCTATTAGAATAACAGATGGAATAATTCAGGAATTTAAGGCAAGTAAGCAATATCGCGGAAATTTACGAAATAAGTAAAGATGCTTCAATTATTAAGTAGTAATTAAACTAATTTCAATAGTTTTTTAAAACTATTTCGCTTTTAACATGTAGTTGTAATAAAATAAGCATTTCAAATTTGGTTGTAGGGGAATTTCGTTCTAATAAAATAAAAGTAATATGACTATTCCTTTAAAACTGCATTTATTTTTTAGGAAGTTAGAAGTGTGGTCAGCGTGTCGTAAAATTACGAACTTACTGCTCCATTTTGAGGTTCGAAAGGTTGGCAGCCGCAGCAATTGTCCTAAGGGAACGTGCATTGGGACTGTGGCCATTACTGGTTCAAGGGCCGGTCCGTTGGCCATTATGACATGGACCTTATGGAGTGACGAAATTGATACAGAGAAAGCGATAGCAAGGCAGAGCTTTAGAGAGGTAGCTCGTGAAACAGAGAGATAGCTCGGGAGATAGAGAGGTAGTTCGGGTTGTAGAGAGGTAGTTCTGGAGATATGTAGTTAGGGTTATAGAGAGATATACTGAGGATGTATAGGCGTTGGGGATATTGAGAGGTAGATAAGGGAGTGATTTGGAGAGAGAACGAGAGGCGGAGGGCGAGAGATGTAAACAGAGTGAGAGTGGCAGGGTACCTCTGGGCGGCACGCACTCGTACACGTCACAGCAGTCGCCGGGCACTCCGGAGCCGCGCTGCTTCAGCTCGCGCCGCGACCCGTTGCGGCACACGGGCGTCACGCAGCGGCCCGGCGCGCACGCGCACTCGCCCGTCGCTGCCGCCGCCGCAGGCGCCGGGGACGTCGACTGCGCCGCCGACGCTAGGGACGACGCCGGCGACGCCGGCGGCGAGAACGAGGGCGAGGCCGTTGGCGTGGGCGAGGGGGAGAGCGAGGGCGGGGGCGGCGTCACCAGCACCGAGTCGGGCGGGCACGGCGGCTCGTCGTCGTCCAGCGAAAGGCACGCCGCTCCGCTGCAGTTGCGGCCGCTCTCTGCAACAGGCGCGCGCCCGTTCGAGCGGGGTTTACTCTTTGGTCTCGGGCAGTGCGGGGCATAAGACATACAAAACAAAATGACAAATATATATTTATATATATATATATATATATATATATATATATATATAAATTTTCCATTAAAATATTTTAAAATGCTACATATTACATATATTACATGTTACAAATATGAATATTTAAAATGTTAAGAAAAATATTGGGAGGCGCCTATTCACGTGATTAGTCTACTTATGCATTATTAATCCAGCTATAGGTACAAATACACATGTAAACAATTACATGCATAATTAATAATCAGCAACAAAAATTACTGACATAACTGGTGAACAGCTTCATGCTATCACCTAAACTCAGATTAAAACTAAAAATAGGTTAAACGATAGTTAACAGAGTATCTGGATTTCTATACCTATAAACTTAACTACTTTAAAAATTATTCTTACCGAGAGGGGTTTTGCTTTAGAATTTTTTCAAAGCAATATTTCTTTCTTTTATCAAAACTGAAGTTACTACTGTCGTTGACTGGCAAGGGACATTAGAAACTAAAGGTGCCGACACAGGCTCCACGTTCGACGTAAGCATTGCTAGTTACAGAGCCCGCCGCGATAATGTTTATCTTTGTGAAGAAATACAAACATACAGAAAACAACATAGTACAGAAACATATGTACACGAAAATTTGCAAATATTTACAAAACACAGGAATTTATATTTATAAATATTTACATTAAAATACATGCCTCTACTAGAGTAAAAATCGGCTCTCACAATACACATCTAAATTTAACTTCCGAATGTAAATATACACATTCTCCATTTTACTTACTTCTTTTCATTATTTCTTTTTCTAAGTATCAAGTGTGTTATGTACTTTGCCCTTCTAGATACTACTCCCACTGTGATACATTTCTTGAAATCAAAAGTTTTTTATCATTCGGGTATACTAAACGCAATAAGAATTTAAAATATAAGGAGTTTTAAACAATGAAATAAAACTTTCATTGCTAAAATTTCATTTCCCTTGAACTCTGATGTGTGAAGAATGAGCTAAAAGACACCTCGAACAATCACTACGCGGAGAGAATATAATGAGTATGACCAACAAACGAAGTTTTGCTCGAGCAAATTAATTCCTGAATACAGGAATGATAGATAGAGGTATGTTTAAAATTCAGAACAAAGAGAGTTAGAAGACATTTTGTGGATGTTATTAGCTATCACCACTAGAACAGCCGCGATAGGTCGGGGATACTGAATACAATATATCAGCAAAAGAAAAAAATCCGCTAAACACAGGAAAGCGAAGGCCAAGTTCTCGAAAAATCAATTCTTAGTTACTGCGGCGAGAGCACCATCTCTCGGAAGCAACAGGTGGGGGAAGAGCAGCTACCACGGCTCTTCCACCAGCAGCACTCCGAGCAATTGGTGCGTGATCGTGCCAACAGATGTCGCAGGAGGCCTTCTGAATCGATGCCAAGTTAAGCAAGTCGCTTTCGCCACATATTCAGTTCGTCTAGTTGAAATTGACTCTTTTATCCTTACTTGCTAGACCTATTTCATGATCTACCCTCTTACTACATCAATGAATAGATGAATGGAAATTGAGGGAGAGAATAAGTAAGATTGAGCATGATTGAAAAAAAAAAAAATTAAAAAAGGAAGGAATGAGAATGCGAGTGAGAGTAAGATAAGAATGAAGGAAAAGGAAGAGAAAATGATAAATGGAGTGAAGAGAAAAGGATTTAGAGAAAGAGCGACAAATGGGAGAGCATGAAATGGAAAGAAGAAAAAAATTAGAAAGAAGAAAAACAGAAGGAGACAACCGGAGGAAAAACAAAAGAATACGGGAGGGGAAGAGGCATCTATAAGGAGATTACTATTCTCACAGAGCCTTCTGTGATGGGGCGACTAGTTACTACATAAGTGCCCTTCCGAATTCTACACTTTTGCGGAGTAAGGGCATAATTGTTGCGCCCGTTTTCCCCCAATTACGCCCTCCCTCCGCGGCCCTTTCCATTTACGGCGGAGCCTTTGGCAGGCGCGAGCCCTCGACGCGACTCAAAGCAACCGGTGCGGCGAACATCTGCGAAATTTTCATAACAAACAAGGCGTTGTGCGTAAAGAGCCTTGTTTAATTAACCCCCGCGGCGGGCGGCAAGATGCGAGCGCGCGGGCTCCTCAAACACGCGAAGCGCCCGCACCCCACAAAGCGGTTTCCCGCTTCAGTACATTTTAAATGAGCGACTTCATCTACGAAACAAGAGCAAAGCAGATCGGTGAAAAAGGAAAGAAATCAAACGAAGAAGGAGACGGAAGAAGACAGATGTGAGTTAGGGCAATTTAGATGAGGTGTATATGTCTACCATATAGCGCCTATTAGCAAAGAACGTGGCCGCTCTGCAATACTCGACTGTAATGCGGGTTGCCGATCCAAACGTTAGCAGGCGATGGAGGAGATGAGTATTCCATGTTCCTCTGAAAATAGTGTGAAAAATATATTACATCCCTTCAAATCTTAGTAAAGATGATGCACAGATGTATTTAGATATATAAATAATTGAAGTAAAAGCCTTCATACCCTTCGTTTTCGTATTCTCATGTCACATCTATTTTATGATTCAATTCAATTTTGAAACCCTAAGGTACCTCATGGGCAGTGTAATAGCTTCTCGTGGTGGGATCCAGGGCTTGATTTCCAGTCAGGACAAAAAATAGACCTGTAGGTATACTTAAAATGTAATATTGTCTTAGTTTATGTAGCTCTGTGACGAAGAAAAGCTCAGACAGACGGAGTTTGCTAGATACGGTGAAGGGAAAATCATGTTAGCTTCATCTCTCTCATCTCCCCCCGGCACAGAGGAAACCGTTAGGTGGCCAGCGAAGTGGGACAATTGACCCAAAATGCCAAAAAAATTCACTTGATTTTGGAATTAAAATATAAAACAGACGTAACAAGAAAATTGGAATATACATATCATCAAATTCGCAGGAAATATATATTATCGAATTTGTTTAGGAAACTGAATCTAAACAGTAATAAACGACCCGTAGTCATAAGGGGTACTGCAGCACCCCTTGTGAATGTTGTAATACTTGACTCAGTACGAAATTGACGTAGAAATAATAGTAGTGTGTGTATTATCGATCTTACTGAATTGATGATGACAGGCAAATATATTTTTCACATTTCAACCCGTCTCAAGATATTTCTATACATTTTTGAGTCAGATATCTTATTTAGAGTTCTAGAGAGAAAACTTTCGTACCAGGAAACACTTCTCTCCCTGTCCCTCACAACCTCCTGAAGGGTGAGATTTGCGTCTGTATTAATATGTAATGTGCATGTAAAAAGTATGTGAATTCTGGTAAATTGTGAAAACTAGTGGAGCTACAACAGCACTTACTCTCTCACGATATTGTTAATGACTATGTAATATTATAATATGACAATGTCTGTCTTACACTTCAATAAGCATTTTAAAACTTCTTAAACAAAGTGTGAAAAAGACATATATTCAAAAATTCAAATGCTTAAACGAAAACAAATTTTGTCATTGAATTCAGTGTATTCACGCTCTGTGTATTCACATACCAACGCTCCACGATGCGTATTTCAGTCGTAAATACAACTTGTAGTTTATATTAACGCGACAGAAAAGGCAACAGTCATTGCTTTCTGTTATCAGTGCGGCATTATAATAATGAGTTACAAGTAACAATCACATCTAATTCGTATGGGATACACATTTTGCCAATTAGTATTGTTGATACTGCTAGCAATAAAATGGAAGCGGATTAAAAATATATTTTTATATTCGTCAAAATTAATCGGTTTTTACATGCTTTACTTATCATGTAAGTAAGTATATCATAAGTAACATTCACACATCTTATTAAGCACAGCGAAATCATCCATTCGTTTTCACATTCAACTCAATTAAAGGACTCTATTTAAAAAAGGTTTTAAATAATTTCTGAAATATTAATTTTAAAACTTATAACAAAACTCGAAGAAGTTACGAACAAAGAAATACGAAATAATATATAATTCTAATTTAAGTATTTGATTTTTTATTGACTTTGATATTGACGAGTATACGTTTTTAATTTTTTCAATTTTCGAAAAATCAAGAGTTTCAATCAATATGAGGCTTGCATCATTTTCTTAAACGTTCTTCAGACTATCCAACAACAAAATTGTATCGAAATCAATGGCGCTATTTTTTCAAAATGTTCCAGAAGCTTCATGTAAAGTACCCCCCCCCCAAAATTAAAATATCGATTTCAAATTGAAGGGCCCGCAACATCGGCCATATCGGTCAGGAAATATTTATTTTAGAGAAAATAGGCTGATCGGTTTGGCCTATAGCGTTGTTCACAGACGGACAGGTCAGATAGAAGACGATAACGGACAGACACGCGCTTTCGACTGTCAATAGACTTTTCGGTATCAAGGACCCACAAAACATCGATTCTGGCAACACCACGTGTTAGAGGATTTTTTCTAAATTTAGCAACTAAATTTATATACATTTTCGTTACCATGGCCCAGCAAGAAGAGTTTTTCTGGCGAAAATTTGCTGGTGTTTTTAACGCGCAGCATTACACGAACTTTCTCTCCATAAGGGTAGCGGTAGCGAGAAAGTAATGTATGTGATGATGACGGAAAAAGAGGGTTGTAAAATGAAGCAAAGGCAATCATTAGAAATGAGTTACTCTTGGAGAGAGATATCGCATGGAATCAGAGAGACACGTTCATGAAAATATTCATTGAAAAGCAGTTTGAAATTTTCTTGTAATATCGGAGAAAACAACAAAAAACCAACCTTTCTGCAGTATATATATATATAATAGTATATCATATATATTATAATATATATATATATATATTATATATATTATATATAGAGAGAGAGAGGAGAGAGAGAGGAACAGGAGACTAGAAAGGTCATAAAGAAGCACAGAATGTAATGAAAGTAATTCTATTGAAAGTAAATCCCCATTTTATGTCCATATTTTTGTTTTTCCGTCCTCGTATACGGAGTAATATAAGACAAATCAAGAAAGTTATGTAATGCTGCGGAAAATCGATTGCGTGATTTCAACGGAAAAAATTGGAGTCCTCTGAAACCGAAAAAAGAACCTTTTTCCCCCCAAATCGTCCATCCGTCTGCCTATCCGCCCGTCTATCGGTGAACAATTCTTGCTAAACTAAACGTACGATTTTTTCGAAAATGAATATTCTCAAGTCGATTTGGCCTGACTCGAATCTATGCGAAAACATTCTTTAAATTTTTGTGTTCTTTACATGAAACGCCTGGGACATTTCCAAAAAAAAAAAAACCACTACACCATAGGAGGAGGAGGGCAAGGATGTGAAATGTACTTAATGTACTTAAGCGCAATTTTCCCTATTAATTCTAAATTTTCGGAAATTACAAAATTTGAATTTTTGGGCGTGATTGAAATGTCATGAAATTGATTCAAATTTATTAGTTCCCTAATTAAAGTCATGAAATTTGTTTTGAAAACTTTAGTAGTTTTGGTGTGATTTTGAGAGAAATTCGCTATATTTTCGCAGTTTCAGATACGGTCAAACGTAATTTCCTGTCCTTTTTTGTACATATAGTGATAAATGCTATGAATATCACGACGTCAATACTATTTTGATCTATTATTTTTGGTTTTTTTTCAAAATTTACAACAAATTTTAATTTAAAATTTAAAATGTCTCACGTCGTCGATATATACACGTATCATTCATTATTGTTAAAGAGTACAAGTGTTTGATATTATTTATTATGAATTTTCTTGACAACTCGAAAATTTTGGGTCTCTAGGAGTTTAAAAACGTAAATTTTCAGAAACGCTTCAACGACATTTTCATCAAAACATTTCAAATTTTTTCAATGAAAATGTTCATTGATTCAAAGATTTCTCCAAATATAATATTCTTAACATCATATTTCAATTTTACTATTAGGTAACCAAAAATGTGAATCGTATAAAAAGGTGTTTTAGGCGACATTAGAGCTGAGAAGATGCCGAATAGATAGGCTAGACTGCAGAAAACTAACTAATACGAGGACGTCTATGCCATTCTGTAGTACCACTAGTTTTGGCATATTTTACTTATTTTCAATGCATAATTGTAAGAATATTTTAATGATTTTAATGGTATCAGTTCTCTGATACTTAGGAAGTAAAAAGATTAAGGAAGATTGTGTAAGAGCAAAATACAAGAGACAAACGTTAGGAAATACGTATAGGAATGTTGGTACTAATGTCAAAATGTAGCGCGAATCGCAAATGTACTTGCATGAGAAATATTTGTAACAAAATTGAACTAACTTCAACTCAAAAACTCTGGCCCCAAAATCAAGGTTTCGAGGCCCCACGTTTTTGAGTTATGCCCGATCGATGTCAGGAAACAGAGCGTTACACAATTCGTGCGCTGCGGGATTGGATTTGTGCTTTCGTGACTTAAATACATTTGGTCAACAAATATTCATATTGTGTAGGTGTGAAGATATATCTGTCACGACGTTAATATTTACATTGCGGACACTTATTTATTATTGCGTTTGCGAGTACAAACGTTTCAAATAATTCCTGATGGAGTTTCTCGAAAACTCTAAACGTTTCTGTGAAATTGAACTCATGAATCAAAATTACTCATTCTTAGTAACGCTTTAACTCGTTTTCTCAAAACAGTTAGAATGTGACAATGAAAAAGGCAAGTAAAACAAGTTTTATTCTTTAATGATATTTTTAAAGTCATCTTTGAATTCTAGTATTAGAGGATCGAAAAACTGAATTTTGTTTTCCGATTAAATCGAATTTCCTCAAAATAAATTTTACACGAATGTAAACAAAACCTTAGTGTTAATCGATGTGTGCTATAATTATCAAAAATTAAACAACTATACAAAATGTCTTGTAGAATAAATTACTTTTGACAAAATTGTTTATATGTTGATAGATGTTGAAGGATTTCAAGAGATTGCGGCTATGTAGACGAAGATATCAAGCTCACAGAAATACATTGATTCAGTGCTGCAAAGCAAATTAAATAAAGCGTATGCGTTAAATGTCAAATTTAGCTGTATTATTAATTTGGTAATTACTCCCTTTAATGTTGTGAACATTTATCCTGGGAGGTAGCGGTGACTATTTTCTCACTGGATGGTGGGATCCCGCTCCGACCTACACACAAACTTGCTGGACATTTCCCGGAAATTTCCCTCTCCAGAAATCTTCCAGCGGGGCAAGCTCTAAGCTGTCGACTTACCTCCCGTCACGTGGTAGTGTAAGTGTAAGTGTAAGTAAGGGGAGAGGATAGAACAAGCAGGCGAAAGGAAAGATGGCGCGCGGTCAGTTTGTTAGGGTACATCTCCAGCATTCGTCTGACGTCGATCGAAGAAACCGTAGAAAACTACCGATCAGAGCAACCGGCCGCTAGAATGCCTGAATTTCACCTAGGTATCTAGCATGTGTCAAATACCCTGCCACCGCCAGGACTCGAACCTTGCGACCTTAGCAGCAACGTGGGCGCAGAGCTGAGCTGAGCCGGTGGAGAGCAGAGTGAATGTGCTAGTTAGTGTACGCGTTGCGGAGCTGCCGCCACACGCCGCAAGGCCAGGCGCTTCGCCGCCTGCTTCCCTCGTCAGCGCCTGCCGGGCCGCTGCGCGACCTCGCCGCTGCCCTCGCCGCAGCCCAATGCCACACGGCACGGAACCAGCCCCCGTTGCGGTGCAGCAGATGAGAAGGCAGATGGCGCCACTCCTGCCACTTAGACATATGACGCTCCACGCACGACATTATTCTAGGGCGACGCGAAACATGTAATCGACACACCGACACCTGCCGTGAAGAAAATAAACGGGTCACGTAGATGAAAAAAGAATATCAACAGAGAAATTCGTACCAGTTTATACAGATTTTGCTCCACAATCACTTCGTCACATTGCATATTTACACACACACACATATACACACACCCACACCCACAAATAACAGTTGAAATACTAGGTTATTAAAGAAAACATTGTGCTATACGGTTTTACAGGCGCTTCTGTCAAGTGTGCTCCGCCCATCACAAAAATTCACAGACCAGTCCACGATTTTTTTTCAGGAGATGTCAATCAGTCTTTAATGCGTTTATAATTGCTTTAAAAAAAATAGCTCATCAAATTTACAAAAATATTCAATTTTCAAAATTAAAAAAAATGAAAATTCAGGAAAAGAAATTTTTGCAAAATCTAAAAAATTAACACGTTTTTTAGTTTCCAATGAAGTTGGAACGGAGTTTCTGTAATTCGTGTATTCAAGTTTGTGATACCTTAAAGATAGTGATATGCGTCACTTTTAGCAAACTTCAACAAGCAATATTTCCAAAAGTAATAAAGGTAGTAACAATAAAACAATACAAATGTTAACATATTTGATCCATATAATAAATAGAAACTAATATAAAATCATCAAAAAAATAATGGTCAAATTATGGTCTTTTTTGTGCGATTTGACGTGGAATTGCTCGTTAGCGAGGCTGTACTTCGTAAGCAATACAATCATAGATAGGTGTGCATGATTTTCGTTTGAGAGGGGACGGTGACGGATGGTGACGGGGGTGAGGGGCTGACGGGGGTGATGGGGTGAACGGGGGGACGCGGGATAACGGGGAGTGACGGGGATGGGGGCGGCGGAGGGGATGGGGGTTACGGACGGTGGGCAACAGTGTGCGACGGGGGAAGACGGGGGCGACGAGGGCGACGAGGGGAGAGGGGCGACGAGGGCGGGGGGGCCGGCGGGGGGCGGGCCGAGGGGCCCGAGGCGGCGGGGACGGGCGGGGGCGGCGGGGGGCGGGGGGCGGCGGGGAGGGGGGGCCGCGGTGGGCGGGGGCGGCGGGGGCGGTGGGGGCCGACGAGAGGGGGGGCGAAGAGGGGGGGGAGTTACGTACGAGGGGTGCAGTGGGGCGGCGGCGGCCGCCTGTTGGAGATTAATAGGAGGCGGCGGGGTGCGCGTGGCGTGGTCCCGGCTGAATGCGGCGCCGGAGCATCGGCCTGATTTAATGGGCCGGCCGCGGCCAAGGGCGTTCGGCCTGCCTCACCCGCCCTCTTCCGCGCGGATTTATGCCGCGACTACGAGTGCATGTAGGAGTTTCAGTGCATGTAAACAATGTGGTGAATTTTCTTGCGACAGTGGAGAAAAAGGTATCGATTGTTACGTTTGAGACAAAATGTAAGTATCACATCAAAATCTAATGCATGTTTGAGATGGAGCTGGGAATTAAGGCGATTTTAAT
>BOPP01000001.1:29675543-29706651 GCA_017312745.1 Gryllus bimaculatus | reverse complement strand
ATTCGGAGAGGTGGCAGACGCGCCGGAAGAGTTTTCGGGAGCTTTGGGTAGACGGGGTAAGATAGTCATCGATAAAAGTGTTTGCTGATTCTATTTGCACAGTGGGAGTGGAGCGCTGGGCAGCGGCGGAGAGGCGGAGGGGGAATCGGCGACGGAGACCGCTGGGATAGTGGCGCTGCAGTGGCGATGGCGGCGGCGGCGGAGGTGGAGCGTTGGTAGCAGTAGCAGCAGCGTTAGTGGGAGATGGGGTGAAGATGGTAGTGGTGGTGTTGGCGAAGGGAGAGACGTTGGTGGCGGTGCCGGCGGAGATATCGATGTCGGCGGCGGCGGTGGTGATGGGCGCTGGGGTGGCGTGGGTGGAGGCGGTTTTCTGCTGAGCGGCGGCGACGAGTGACGGCGCAGCTGGAAGAACGGGAACCGCAACGCGGCGGGCGGGCGCGCTTTCAATTTTCCGCCTCTGCCGTAAGCGGCCGCAGCTCGGCCTCTCATCTCCCTCCGCCCCGCCCGCGGGGACGGCTGCGGCCGCGCTGGGCCTTTGAGGCGAGCGAGGCTCGAAGCCCGCCATCCGGACGACGAAAAGGAGAATCAACAGAGCAAAGCTGCATCTGCCTCGGCGCCTTTATTGTTTTCTGCATAGAGCTCCCGACGCGAATAGCGAGGGGTGGAGGCCCGAGATATATTGCAGGTTCGCCATTTCAGCGATACTGCTGTCAGCGTAGTTGTTTTTTAAGGGGCACACCACATTCCCTTGTTTTGTAATTTGTCAACGATTTTCATACAGAAACAATATTACTGTGTTATTAAAATGGGTGAAAAATAATCCAATACAAAACGTTTATGGAAATGAATAAAGTGTATGAGAATTAATAACACTTTCTAATTAAGTGCGACATTCAATCTAAAGACATAAATTTAAATTTGTCGCATTCTGTACCATTAAATACAATCTAAATTTAATCTAAATATTGTTAAATAGTTCAGCAGGTTTTCTAGTTTATCCTGGACATTAAATTCCATTTTATTCTGTCGTAGGACGTTTTTTATACATAGTCTTTTGTTAAAACATCTCTTTGTTCTTTAGTAAAGCTCTGTACTAAATTACGTTCCGCTTAAGCGACTGAGATCACTCGACATACATCTTTGATGTTTATTAGGAGCTGAGTAAATTCATAACACTTGACACCTTCATTATGACTTTACTGCACGTTCTGAAATTGACATTTATATTTCAAATAATGTCAGTTGAGTTGCTGTTTCATACTGTTGTCTTTTAATGTGAATTCTGCATAAGCTGTCCGTTCGGTTACTAGAAATGGTAATGAAATAAGGTCTCGGGAATATCACCAAATTTTTAGTTGCTGCCGCTTTCCAAGTGCATGACGGTCAGAATGAACGTGAGCGTACTTTCTCCCCGCCAGTAGCCCTGGCGAGGCGGGTGTTTATTATCATGATGGGGTACATGCGCCTCAACTCTTTGGCTTATGCGGCAAAGAAGGGGGCAATGCTTACTTACTAACTTATTTCTAACTTAACCTATAGATGAACTTTGGCTTTGGCCGGCAGCCTAAGATTTGCACAAAACTGTATTTGTATTTTATTACATGTTAATTAGTTTAGTTTTCTTGGATTTTTTTCATTCACTCGTACATTCACACTAGGTTCTATTTACACTTGACACACGCACTTTCATACGGCACTATTTACACGTACAAGCGTTCTTCGTTCAATATGGCAGGAAAATGTAACGTGTAATGATGAGGTACTAAGTAAACTTTTTAGGCTCAGTTTGAATGGCTGATCGCTGAACCGAGAAGCGTAACTATGATGGCATTCCACCGTGAAGGCAGGATAAAGTTTGATGAGATCAGGTTTAGCGGCGCTGAAGTACAAGTAAGTTTCATTCAAGTAAGCTCCAATCTTCACTTGGAAAGTTCCCAACTGACTACTCTAAGAAACTTCATTCAATGCGCCATCAAGCATGATGTATAGAAAAAATTCATGCGCTTAATCTAAAATATGAAATAAACCCGAGAAAAGGTCTGGTACGGGAAAATCACAAAAATGTAGTCTCCTTTGACGTACTGCATTGATTTTATGGAAATGTAATTACACCTCTATGTTTTGATTGTAAATATTTTCAAAGTAATGCATTATATTTATTTACCTGTTGTGTTAAATATTTAATAGCAAAACAAAGAAATGTTAATATTTGTTGGGAGTTAAAATCAAAGGAAATTTCATGCAATCACTTCATCCTAAAGACAATCACATAACTAGGCAAGATACATGTGTTTCACAGAATAGAAAGTCTCTTATGTTCTCATTGCTTTGATTTAATTCATGAAAGAGAGTGAAAACAATGTAAGCATATTTGAACACATCAAGAGCCCGATCATAATACAGTTCAAGAGATTGACTCTATGCCTGCAGTGGAAGGCATAAAAAACACAAAGAGAAAGAGAGGCATCCATAATTACTTTTACAATGTTATATGCAATTTCCTAGAGTATCGTTGAACTTTCTCATTACATCATCTACTTCCTCTCCCAAACACGTTATTGCTAACGTCTTTAGAGACTTACCAATTTCACCATTATTATTGACCATTATGGTGTCTCGGACATTTCCAACAATTATTCAATTCAAACGGCACTGATCGTCGATGCCATTTTTTTACATACCAAATTGTCACTTATGCCTCTGCAAGAAGAGATCATCTCTCTCCAAAATCATCTCTCAACTCTAGAAGCATGGATCACTAAATGGGCAATAAAAGTATTCGTAATAAATGGTTAATATTACTGTTAACCTATAAAGCTACGAATCGCCCACCAATTTCTTACGCCCGTCGGTGTGGATAAGCTTTGATATGACAACAGTAAACAACCTGTATTTTTAAAAAAACTTACGAAGTGCAGTAGATGACCCCTGATTTGACAATGGCCAAATTATCCAGATCAATCTTTCTATGGAACCTATAGCAACTCACCTCATGAAATTGGTACATTTTTTTAAACTTCTCCACACATCTGGTGAAAGGTTCTAAAACGTTACCTTGGCCTTGGTAATTCGCATTCGTAATTACCTTCGTCCTTCATCGCATTCGTAATTATTTTTGCGTCAGTAAACTCGACGCCAGTTCCACATATTTCTTAACAGTTTTCCAGAATCCAGATAACAGCATAACCTCTCTTCCCCTATTTGGTGTCTCCAACCAAAAAAAACCTACACCTACTACAATCTACTATTCATATCTATTTTTTTAGGAAAAAGCTCTAAAGATACCCCCTTTTAAAAAGAATTATTGAATTATAAAATTCCCAGCCGTGTGGCTCCTTGTCCCTTTTTCCCTCCTTAGACACACACACGCACACACATACGCTAGACTACTACATGTGTCGGGATACCAGGCGGGAACTTTTGAGCTAGTTTCGGCTGACGAAATACCGGGGTCACACAGTACCGTTCCAGCGGACTGTGACCACCCGGCTCACATGTACTACACTTAGGGGGCTGCGTCGTTCAAGATGTCACTGCAGTGCCTCTGACCGGTCTTCGGGTTTGAGTCGGTGGATGGATTTTCGACACTAGCTTGACAGCTGCGTCCCGTTCATCCGCTGTCTGGAGGAGAATTCTACCGGCCGGCTGCTCTGATCAAGCGAATCCCACGGTTTCTCAGATCGACACCAGGCGAATTTTGAATTGAATTGAATTGAATATGCCTTATTTTACGTGGCGAGACTCGGGCCATCAGGCCCGCTCTTCCGTCTGACCACGCAAATTTCGCTACGCTCCTTTCATATAGCAGAGAAAGAAGGTATTTCTTGGGCAAGAAACAGGCGATTTGAATTTAGCTCAGAGGCGTCATTTAGGCTTGAGGATCTTTTACATGCATGTAAATCTACGAACATGGGACAGCCGGCTTTACTTCCCCTCCGAAGGAAGGCGTACGAAGGATTTTTTCGCCCTTAAAAATCCACGGCTTCGATCGGGTTTGAACCCGCCAACTTGGGTACAACAGTCCAGCACGCTAACCGTTACACCACCGCCGCCGCAACATTACACCACCGCCGCCGCGAATTTCGAAGTAGTAAAAACGGTCCACGGAGCGTGCGCGATCTCTCCTTTCTCTTCGTTGTTCTATCCTCAACCCTTACTTACGCAGACTTACCCTCTCATGTACTTCGCTGTCACACCTGTCGGGAGACCAGTGGGAAGCTTGCTTTAACCAGGTGGGGCGATGCCCCGCTGATGGGGGATTCTTGAAATGGAAAAATTCCCCAAAGGCGACGTATATCGGCTTCACATCTCACCATCCAGCGGACGAAGATCACCGCCCCCTTTCGCAATAAAACATGCACTGCACTTACAGACTAATGGCCTTAGCAGTTAACTCGGAATCACTAATGAATAAATAAATAAAACCTACGTCGTTAACGTAATCAATACTCACTCATTTACAGCGAAAACCATAACTCGTGCCTTCTCGTGTGCATTCGGGGAAGAACCCTCGAGGGGTTCCCGTGCAAACGCGACGGCGCGGAGCGGCGCGGGAGGGCGGGGCGGGGCGGGGCGGGGCGCGGCGGAAGCCCAGCGGAGGCAGATAAGCCAAGAGGAATGGGACTCGTAAGGAGAGATGCGCGTGGCGCGACGCAGATACCGCTCTTTGTGGAGGTTGGACAGCCATTCTGAAGCAACGAATGGATTTGATTGCGGGGATAACTCGACGAAGCTTTTGTGAGAGCTCACCTGGAATGGCGGAAAAAGGCGGAGAGGGCAGAGTTATGAGGCTCATACTTCGTGGCTCAGCGGTCCAAGAGATCGTAGCGACACAGGTTCGCGATGGGTCGTGCAGTTACAACGCGCTGCACAATGAATTCAAATGTTTATGAATTGAATGAAAAGTTTCTTCTTTTTTACAACTCGCAATGTATTAGATAAGCAAACTTCTTGCTTTTTTGTTGCTGAAAATAGAATGGACAAGTATCCGGACTTGACTTAAAGTTTTTTTATGAATAATATACAATTTCATTATGGTTTCATTATTTGTGAAAAAGTAAGAAACCCATCGTGCACATTACTATTTGCTTCCAATTATGACTTATCTATTACTCGTTGTCGACTGCCTTCACTTGATGACCGACAGCCGCACCGTTCACGTCGAGTTGTTAGTCCTATCAGACCAGTATCAATGGGTGAAATAAAGGCAGATGTGGCATGCACGACGATCGAACCCGTTAGAAAAGTGCGGGAAAATGTAGATTTCTTGAGATATGGCAGCAGAAGACTGACTCGAGTGCCTTTGCTAACAGAACATCGCCTGCAACGCCTCTCGTGGATTCGTGACCATATCAATTGGATCCTACACGACTGGAAAATTGTAGCTAGAGTCCCAATTTCATTTAGTAAGAGAGATTTTCATCTGAATCTGAATATTTCAATAGCGACTGCATATAACGTTAACAGTGGCAAACAACTGGGGTCGGGTTAACGACGATCCCCAGCGAAGTTTTTCTCTACCTTTCTCATAACCTCTACCTAGTGATAATGATTTACTGTTTCATTAGAAATACAACCATAAACACGTTTAGAATCTGTCGTAGTACATTAAAAGGAATACAGTAAATGTGAAACCAGTTCTTGAAAAAAGGTCGTGGTTGGCAGAAGGACAGTGCTGTGTACTCGCCGGACATTAAAACCCGGTGTGCCTACTTTTCGTGCAAAAAAGAACAGGGCGCAGCACCTTAGCACCGTCCAGCGGACTAGAACGCCCATCTGGCTGCTGATAGGCTAATATAACCCCCCAGTTACGCAGAATTACGCAATCAGTTGACCACTAAGTACCAATTTCCTCACATCGCACGCTACGTTGCATTATCTGGTAATCCGAGAGATGTATTTGTATATAGGAACGGTAATTTTCTTCGGATAATCCTAACATTTCCGAATCCGTACTTCCGTATTTCCTCCTGGAAGAATCTCCAACTCAGCAGCATTTCAGACCGTCTGCGAGCGAGGCCCCCGCCATCGTTTCTCCGAGTGTGGGTTTCGTCCACGACCTCCGGTAGCCATTTGCTTCTCTCTACCCAGGCCCCGTCAGCGCCGGCTCCCTGTGGAAATCATACTGTGTGGGGAATAAACGTACAGTCGCGCAAGCTGCCAAACGCATTTATCAAAATATACAATAGACCACAAATGATGAATATGTTCAAAATGTGTTATTTGCCAAACCTTAGAAGCTGAAAATATTTTGTCAAAAATATGCACTAAATGACTGTACACGTGTATGTACCTCAAATAATTGTAATGTGTAATCACGATAAATACATGCATCGTTTGTTCTTAAATATATAAAGTATTCCTTCAATTATATTACAGTTTATTCTAGGTCCACCGTTGAACCTTCCTGCATTCGTGTTTTCTGGGCACCGGAATGGCATATGTATTTGACTATTAAAGAACCCTGTTTTCGTTACGAATCCTTGAACTGGGGTCGAGAACCCACTCGCCTGCATGTGGGGCCACGGGCGGCCCGAGTACATCAACGCTCAACGGCTTCTTGGACAAGGCTGCTGTGTCTGCTGGCCGTGACCAGTGGATTGTCAGTGGTCACTTCTGGTATCTATGCCTGCTGTCATGCAGCCGCAGAGCGAAAGCGTTGCATGTCGTAGATAGCATCTTTTCTCCGAGATTGCCGACGCAAGCTGATGTTATTTTTTTCTGCTTGCCGAGGGCACGGCGTTTTTTTGGTGTCGAGGCGAAGGTAAATTCGCTCATTGCTTTCGTAAACAAGACTGAACAGGCAATTTGTAAACATAGACGAGTTTTCAGACTGAACCCAGTGAAAGGAAAAACTAGAAAGTGGGTGTTGCATGAATTTCATCCACATAATTTGCACAATTGCCTTCCAATGAAAATGAAGGAACGACGTACGCACGCTGTTTTACACATTTGAATTACATTTCTCGAGTGAAAAATCACCAATGTAAGTAGTTCACCATATCTTTGAAGACTTCTGGAATTTCTTTATTATTTAAATATAATTCAATTTAATGGATGGAATGTCGAAGAGTCTAATTGAAGTACTTCAATAATCTTCAACATACTTCAAAATTCCGCGAAATTTCTCGCAGAAATACACACATTAATGACCTCACGAAAGCTGTGAAAGTCTTGATCAAGAAGATTCAGTGGCTTTGGAGGCCATGCTTCATGTAGTAAGAAAGGGATTGATGTCGAAAAGATAGCGAGTAGTATGTCAGCAAGTCAGATGCTATTCAAAAGTTATTCAGAAGCGCATTGCAACCGTGTCTCAAGCCGTGACCACTTGAGCGCATCGAGACTGTGTCTAAGCGCTTCGAGTCCGTGTCTCAAGCGCATCGAGACCGAGTCTCAAGCGCATCGAGACCGTGTCTCAAGCGAATCGAGGCCGTGTCTCAAGAGCATCGAGACCGTGTCCCAAGCGCATCGAGACCGTCTCTCAAGCGAATCGAGACCGTGTCTCAAGCGCATCGAGACCCTGTCTCAAGCGCTTCGAGACCTTGATTAAGCGCCTTGAGACCGTAGCTCAAGCGCATCGAGGCCGTGTCTCAAGCGCATCGAGACCGTGTCCCAAGCGCATCAAGACCGTGTCTCAAGCGCATCGAGACCATGTATCAAGCGCTTCAAGACCATGATCAAGCGCATTGAGACCGTGTCTCAAGCGGATCGAGAACAGACAAGTTGGAGCAGGGAGCCGGAAGCGGGCCGAGAGCGCCCACAAGGGCCGAGCGTGCCAGAAGCGCGACGAGCGCGCGTGGAAACGCAGGGGGCGCGAGCGGGTCGAGCGTGAAGAGCGGGAACAGGGCCGGCGGCGGCGCCCAGGCCGCGCGATAGCATCTCATCTGCCGGCGCACGTGCGCTCCCGCGGCACCACGTGCGGCCGCCCCCGCCTGCCACACACTCCCCCCCGCCTTCCCCAGACCCGTAGACCACCCAACGCTTCCTCCTTCGCTCGACACAAGCGTCCTCAAATGCTTCTACCAGTGACCCACTTTCTGAGGATCAATTTCAATTATTTACTCAGTTATTCTGTATTTAATCATTAATCACGGTCCCAAGAATAACTGTATGTATTAACTGTTCGGCTGATTTAGCAAATGACATTTTCTAAAACCGCAGAAATAAATTTATAATATGAAGAGCATTTCAATTGAAATGGAAAGTTATCAAACATGTTTTGTTAATTAAGCAGCTCACATATGAAGTAAAATAAAGGCTGAAATAAATTATGAGAAAAGGGGATGTTAATGAAGCAATTTTCCCGACAAACATTTTAATGCAGACATCTGCATTCTCCGCTGAGTCACGTAGATGCCGTCAAAGAATGTCAACAAAGTAATGCGTCGCAAACTTAGATTAAACGTTTCTGCTGGCTATTACCATCTGTCCAAATAAACTGTTATATTATCATGAAACAGAGCAATGGAAAAAGCAAACTTCCACAGAGAATGATTTTTAATGGATGCAACTATAAAATGTCATTGTTATTTATTGGCTTATCGTTGGGTCAACATCTGGAATTAGTATCATTGCTGCAGAGAGCAACTGTCACATTTCAAAAAGCGCCATTTTTAAGTTAAGTGAAAAAAGTATTAAAAATAGTAATTACTAATGAACATTTAGTAGAGATAGATAGACATTCTGTATGTGTAGAGAGTAAAACAGTTTTCTTCCATCTTTAAATAAACGGCTCAGCTCTTATTAAAACCTCCTGCAAAAAGGACAACGTTTTCGAGGAGTTACATTTCTTGTGCACTAACAATACAATGAACAAGATCTAAAACACGTTTACAAATCTCTCATTTATCAGCTTCTTCATCTCAATTCGCGGGCTGTTACACTTTTGTACTGGACTGTAACAATATTAATAACAATAATAATATTCATTATTAATAATAATTACATTAATATTTATTTAAGAACAATTAATATTACGTATTATTAAATAAATACGAATATATTCATTATTAAAACAAATATTATTAATATGATTCTTATCAATTATTAATTAATTAATTAATTAATTATATTATATTAATATTAATAATTACTACTTTTATTATTATTATTATTATTATTATTATTATTATTATAATTACGAAAAGCGAGTCCTGCTGGTGTCCGCATCCGCCACCTGCGCTACGGTTGCCTCACCACAGGGCGCTATCGAGCGTTAATACGAAAGCGTATTTAGCGATGCCCTTCCATTGCCTGGCCTTCGCTTCCCAAATTAATTACGACCTCCGTGGAGGTGCGCGCGTCGACTGCAGCGGGGAGACGCGGCTTTTCCTTACAGCATTACAAAGCTTTCTCTGTATACGTAAGTATACGTGAAAAAATTGTAAAAATGCGATAGGGGGAAAGTGGGATTTCTTTAGCATTTTGTATCGCATCGTGTAGTTGCCCAGTACTCCCGGAGGCGGAATGGCGAGTCGGCGAGTCGGGCGTGTCGGGCGTGCCGGGGCGCATTCGGCCCAGTCGGCGGGGGCGCCCGGCGCGATAGCATCTGCCGCAGAGCCGCTTAGTCAGGGCGCGGACGGGGGAGGGGAGGGGAGGGCTAATCTGATGTGCCGCTCGCGGTAATGACAGCACAAAGCCGCCGGGCGGCAGCCGTGACGCCACCCGGCCGCGACACCCCGCTATCGCGCGCCGCATCGGCGACCGCGCCCCACCGCGGAACGGACGCGCCCGCGCCTTGCCCTCCCACAGGGAAGAAACGGCGACAAGGAAAGAAGTCCCGGAAAGTTTTCGTAAACGGAACCTTTAAGCACATCTGCACTTGTTTCTGGAAATTGCGATATCAAAACATTTCTGTTGTTTATTAGGCCGCTAGAACCTTTCCGTTTTTCAACCGAACCGACCCTCTTTCCACACTATGTGATCAAAAGTACACGTGTACGATTTCGGCTCCTCACGCCATTCAAAAATTAACTAGTAGATTCATAAAATTTAAAGGTGTAAATCGGAGTAGTTCTACATTCCGTGAGATACAATTTTGTAATAGAAACGCAAGTAGAACGAAGCCAATACTATTAACCGATTCATTTAGAAAGATACAAGAAATATAAAGGTATAAAAAATATTTTGGCATTTTAGGGTATTTTATTTCCTAAAAAGGCTTTTCCATGCAGGCGAAACGCCATGCAGCGTCAGGGAAGATTACTCTGAGTGCATTTGGCAACACTGTACGGAATTCATGGGAGCGCGCGCTAGGGGCCAATATGCAGGAGTCCCTCAAGGCTCTCCACTATCCCCAACGCTCTTTAAGATATTCGCCCACGATATCCCCAGCCACCCGTCCACCGAAATCGCTCTCTCTATGTAGATGACACTTTTTTAATCACATCCAGTCATTCTCACCATGACGCCTGTTATTCCCTTCAAAAAGCTCTAAACGAACTCTCCATTTGGTCATCAAATTGGAACCTAATCTAAACACTGCTAAATGTATTGCCAAAATCTTTACCCTAAAACGCATCCCCACTACCTTCCCCTCTACTTATTATCTACTCCCCTCAAAATGGCTGAGCATAGCACATCTGTTCCCCATCTTGGAGTCCTTCTGCATACATGTCTAAACTGGACATCCCAAATCCGTTCGCGCCTAAACACCTATTTATCCTCTATCCACTTTATTAACAAAATGCCATCACTTAATCTAAGGACCACCTGATTGTATAAATCTCTTCCTTGCAATCACGTCCACAGTCTCTATATGGGGAGGTGTAAACCCCGCAACAATAAAACACATACAAACCCTACAAAATAAAGACCTCTGCACTGCTTTTGATGGTACATTTCAAATGCACAAAATCACAAAGACCTAAAATTCCCTCGAGTCACCCAGCACATTGCCCGCCTCTTCGAAAGATTCTTTAATAAGCTTCGTAACCTCCCTTCCCAACCGATATTCTCACTAGGAAAAACCACAAACGCTCATCTAAACCGCTCCCCGTCCAGATTAGCCAAAGGTAAATTCCGTACACCGAAACTCCTATTCTGTCACCACATCATAAGCCCCTTTAATCCGATACAGTTCACAAACCACCAGCTAAATACTCCCAAGCCTTCGAACGTGCTCTCCCATTGAGGAGCCCAGTCGGGATATTCTCCCTCTTATTTTGGTTTTTTATTATTGTATACATCTGTACCGCATATTTTCCAAACAGTTATGTCAAGTTGCTTTGGACGCTATATCAGAAAATAATTTTATAAAAAAAAGTTGTGTAATAGAACACCAGCATTTTACTTTCTCGCACTTACGTAAGAAGAGAAAGTATTGTAATCGTGCGCCGGAAAACGGCGAATTTTCGACACAAAAACTTTTATTGCTGGGCTCTGGTAATGAAAAAGTGGATAAATCCAGTTGCTAAATACAGAAAAAATTCTCTTACACGTGGAGTAACCGAAAACCATGTTTTGTGGGGTCCTTGATACCGAAAATCGATTGCCAAAAAATGTCTGTGTGTCCGTCTGGGCACAATGCTAACGCATAAACCGTTCAGACGAATTACCTCAAAATTGATATAACCCAATCGTTCTAGCTGATGTTGCGGCCCCTGGATTTGAAAAGCGATATTCTAATTCTGGGGGGTACTTTAAATGAAGCCTCTGGAACATTTACAAAAGTTAAAAAAGGCTACATTTTTTGAATTAAATTTGGATGTTGAATTGGGCAAAGAACGTTTAAGAGAATCATGCAAGTGTCATTTTCGTTGACATGCCCGATTTTTCGAAAATTGGGGAAAAAATTAAAACTTCAAAATTGGAGATAGACATTTTTGCCTCAAATTATGTTGTACAAAATTAGCCCTTAAAAAAGGTCACGTAGAATGTTTTTGAACAAATTTGTAGATTTTGCGTAATTTGCGCTTCAAATTATTGCAAATTTGCTTTCTCAGAAACCTTTCCAAATTTTTTAAAAACTTTCTACACTTATGTAATAAGGGACGGTAAAAAATATGGTGCTAGTCTCATTTTCGGGTATTGCTCGGTTTTTAGAAAATTAAAAAAACTAAAACTACGAAATTGAAGATAGAGATTTTTACCTCAGACTGTAATTCATTCAGTGTTATTAGAGAGAGAGAGAGAGAGAAGGCGTTGAGTTGGTACGGAATACCTGCCCCGGTTGCCCCACATTCAGTGTTATTGAGAGTATTTTTTATGTTCCTGAGCTCTGGTCGTGCTAGGATTTGAAAACTCATTTGTATGGTTTTGCAACAGCATTTTTGCTGCCTCTTCTTTCCGCTTATTACTAAAATTATTAACATGCGATTCTTGGAGAAAATACACGTCCGATCATGTAAACAGGCACCCTTGCCTGTATATATAAATAACTGTGCCTAATTCACTAATTATGCACCGCAATCCTTCTTTACAAGCCAGAAAATATTTTTTTTCATGCCCGAGATTAAAAAGTAGTGTAACTAAACAATGCTGTAACATATTAGAGATCCACCTAAAGCGTAGTTTTTTCAAACCTAAAATTTCGAGGTGTTCATCTCGCACGGATCAACAGCGGGCGCCAGATCGCGCACCTGTTCCCATCGCAGTCAGAGCGTTTCCCGCAGCTGGAGCGGGCGCCGCGCCGTAATTAAAGGCTGACCAAAGGCTGCGGTGTTGTTTGAACCCCCCGTTCGTACGCCTGCTGATGCCGCCGCCAGAGCGTTACTGTCTCCTCCGCCTCCTTCCATCATCCTGGCCACCGCTCCTGCCACCGACCTGGTCTCTGACGTAGCTTCCTCCGCCGCCGCGCCGCAGCCCTCGTCAGAGCACTCGCCCTTTCCGCCTGACCCCCTGCTGTCACGCCGAACACGAAGACGCAAGTATGCGCCTCACCTTCCCGTAAGGTAATTTCTTTATCGTCTTAAAAATATGCTTTTGAGGAAAACGCATCTATCTGATTATTATTTTATATTGCCGATTTGTGAGCAAAAGTACGCGTGGCATTTCATGTGAATTCAATGCCGTGTCCTCCCTGCTGAGTACTATACCAATTGTGAAAACACACTATTGACGCAACATAGCTGATTTTGTGTTTTTAAACATATATTAAATGACTATCAACCAAAGCAATACCGTTTTATTAAGACGCAAATAAGCAATACCGACTCTTTCACTACAGACCGTTCATTCATTCTCTAACATTACTCTAGTTTTGCTTTCTCCGTATTCACTTGAAGTGTTTCAAATTTAATAAGTTTCATGGTAATAGTTTTTGCAGGTGTTTGCAAATTTCTTTTTAAAAATACGGCAATACGGATGAAAATTAAATGAAAGCGGCAGCGCCATTCACTTGGTATTTCATTTGTTCACTTAAATAATCAGTACTGCCATTCTCGCGAGAGAAATGTATGGCGTCGTGAAGCGATTATCACTCGTTTCTGGGTATTAATCAACGCCACCTGCATTGATCTATTTAGGTGGCGTAGGTTTCATTCCCGCCATTTTCACCACAATCGCTAAAACACGCAAAAGCACTTATTTCCGAAATTTCTGAGAATTTTCAGTCCGAATTCGAAAACAAATTATCAGTTCCCTATCACGATATTGACAGGCGTCAAATGACACCTCATTTTCTCGAATGGTGAACAGGAAGTGGTCTAACTGTGAGTGATTGATCAGCGCGCGCGCGCGCGCACACACACACACACACACACACACACACGCACACACAGAAACACACACACACACACACCAATTGCTCAAATACTTTATAGGGAACTAACAATATTACGTGGAACACCGGGAATTGGTATCATCTGCCAATGGCCAATTAGGGACTCCGCTTGCTGCAGTAACACCTGCGATTATCATGTCATATTAAAATCGATTTATTAATATTAGCTAGAACACCGAGAAATGGAAGGAGGGGAAGAATGAGTAGTAAAAGAAAAGGAAGAAGACAAATAACTGTTTCGTAATTGTTACCCAATACTCTGGGTTCCTAATTCACTGTATGAATAATGTATTCTACACAATGTTGTGTCTTGCTTATACAGCCCCGGTGTAGTGGGGCTCCGAAGGCTAGTCAATTCCATAGTGTCGATTCAATATTGAGAATATTGGAAAATAATTGTTGTTTCTTTAACCATCGTAAGTACCACAAGTTCCTAATCTTATACACCAGTGCGGGGGATACTGACAAAGGCATTTTCTGTCGTAGCATGTCTTGACTAGCCATTGTGAGTTTCCTAGAGTTTCGCTCACCTGTGTGACCGAATTGCGTCAATCTAACGGCACAACAGAGCTGTACAAAGTGGTGTCGAACACCGAAACTACCTGAAAATTTTCTGAGATCACACCAAGGACATGTTAACAAAGAAATTATCAAAGTGGCAACAAATGTAGTTGTAGGTAATAATTAATTTATAGCTCGACCACATTTTACTCCAGTGATATAATGCTAAAAATGTAAAATAATAACCATAATAATAATTATATTACCGTGATCACATGCACAAATTTGTGCATATATTTAGGAATTGATCTCCATGACTTTCGTGAACTTTATGACGGACAGCATAAGGTTGCAGTAACTTTTCAGTTCGAAGTCAGTAAATCTATGGCGTATACTAGGCACTATTTTAGTAAGAAGCTCTCCAACCTTTTTTAAAAATATGTTATTTACTTTTATCCACCAGAAGTATCTTTATTTACACTTTTTTCTCAAAATTAATAAAACATGTGTTAACATTTTCATGCCATGACTCTGCAACCTCATATTTCATTTACTCATTGGAGTAACTACCAGATTGTTGGGGCAACTGAAACTTTGTTCGTATACGGACCACAAACCCAAGGCAGATTTCGACAACCCATTCTCTTGTGAAGGCAGATGGAGCGGGAGGGGCAGCAGAGGAGGAGGAGGAGGAGGAGGCGGGACAGCCGCGGGCAGCGGCGGTGTCCAAATAACAGGCTACGGCTGCTCTCCCAGCGGCACGACCTTCCCACCCCCGCGGGCACCGTCCCTTCATTCGGACGAGGCCCAAATCACGGCCTCCCGCCGACGGGGGCGCAACAAAGCCACCTTTCCAACGCATCACCATCACTTAACGTCTCGTTGTGATGACGTTTTAATTACCATGCCTCTTCTAGAAAATTAAATTCAGGAGAGATGAAAATGATCGGTTTTACGATGTTATCTTGGAGATCTTTTCGCACGAGTTTCTGATTGATAATTTATTTTTATTACACGGTGTTAAAAAGTGAAGATTGGAGCTGTTGGAAGTTGGTTGGCTGGTTGTTATAGAAAACAAATTATGAAGTGGAAAAACTTAAGCTTTTAAAATGGAACAATAAATATAATAATGCCAAAGTTAAAAGTTAAATGGGCCTTTAAAATATCCAGTAAAAATAGTGCACAAATATCAGCAGTAATGATAAGTATGAGAGAGTATATTTGCAATGTAAGAAACACACCAATTTACGTTTTTTGTCTTCGAAGGAAACAGGAAGTAAATTAATACTCCTTAAAAATAGAATGGCATGTACAGCATATATTAGGAAAAAATCAGCGTAAAAGTGTTACACGTACTTCCCTACACATTTTGCATTGTGCCAGACCTACATTCGGAGATCAAGTTACAGGAAGGTAAGAGCACATCACATGTACCATTCGTTTAACGAGGTGCAGTCGACTCAGTTATATTGCTTTTCTATCTTACGACTCATCACGCGACTTTTAAAGGGCTCCTCGAGAGCCGGTTCTCCGATTTCTTTAGAAAAGCGTACGTCTGTCAGTTGAGACGCAGGCATAGAATTATCTTGTAACAATCAAACGTGATATTATTGACCTCAAAGGCACTAAAATATCAAAAATTGAGACCTTAAAAACGTGTTAACTGTTGGTATGAACATATGAAAAATCTCATTTTTCTCCTTATTTTACTAAAAAAAAGTCATACATTTTCGCTCACAAATTGAAGCGTAGAATTTCTGGAGAATATTCTAGATTGCCCTTATAGAAAATTCAAACAAATGAGAATTACAAAAAGGCAATTACAACATATATGTAGTTGCAGGAAGTTATTAATACATAGTTCGATGATATTTCATTCCAATGATAAAATGCTGAGAAAATAAAAAAAAACCTATTATAACCCTTATATTGTGTTGATTATATACACGAATTTGTGCATGTATTCTTGAAATGATCACCGTGGTTTTCGTGTACATTACGACGGACGAAATATTTACTTCAAAGGACAGCACACAATAACAGACACTCTAGGAAATTATTCCCATCTTTTTCAAAGAGAAGCAAACTCTCATCAAAAAAAACCGAGACCTTTTCCGAAGCTCATATCGCTGTGTTACATCACCGAGGGACTTCCGCCTTTTGATCTCCACACCGCAGATCACTCACGAATCCACTACACCGCAGCGGCCGTCCGCCTCCCAATTTCTCATCGGGTCACCCACGACAAATCTCCGCAATCACTCACGACGCGACCGCGTTTCATCACCCTTTTTTCCCCTTCGACCAGGGCGGCCCTTTCAAAAGGCGCATCTGGACGAGGCGTATGGGCCCTGGGGCTGGGCACCGCCGCCGCATAAGGAAACCTTTCTTGCGCGTTTCCGTGGAGGCGGTGTGGGGGTGGGGGAGCGGGGATGCATAATTGAGACGAATGTGTTCGACCGCCCGCCCGCCGCGGCCGAAGTGGGGCCGCTTTAACGCACGAAGCCACAGAGTCCGGCCGAAGTGGGCCCAAATTATGCAGAGAATATGAATATACGTACAAGTATGATCATAATGTTATAAGACAAATTAAACATATTTTAAAACCAATTTGTTTAATTTATTTAATTTCTATTTATGTTATTATGTTTTTAAATTTATTTATAGTCACATCAACAGCGTGATTATTAGCGATTATTTCTGATACTGTGATGTTTTGTCTGTACTGTTCTACATGTAATATCGGATGGTTTTGAATTGGAGGAATTTATCAAATCATCATATACATGAGAGATATTGCACTCCATATAACTAAAAATGTACTCAGGGTTTACAAATTATAATAAAGGGGACAATTCTTCTCCTTTTTCTTCATTCCAGGATTATACACTAGCGCCATTTTCAATCTTCAATGTTTTCCATTCCCCATGTTTTTGCCCATCCGTCGGAGGTTTCTCTGTTCCTTGGGTCCATATCGTGGCATCAGATTAGAAATTCTAATGTAGCACATTCTTTAGAAGTGCTGGTATAATTATTACCTAATTGGGTCTGTTTTCGAATATTCGTTCATTTACATTAAAATATTTTCAAACCATTTTGTGTCTTTATCTCTTCGTTTCAAATTTGGTCTGCTCTGGTGAATACCTTAACATATCGCAGTAACTTCATTTCCGAACTCTCCATTACGCTCTAATATTTTAACCAAATTTCTGATTCATACATCAAAGGAGGAATGTATGTACTTTGGCACAACAGCTCTTTACAAGTGAATGCAATTACTTAACTCTTGCTTAATGATATTTTTGCAATACATTCTGGGCATAACTTGTGTTATTTAAATAATAATTTGCGCAACTCATTATTCCGTTTCTTGTAAAATCACCTGATCTGTTATATACAGCGGCATATTATGAAGATATTTTTCTGAATAGTACTATCTGTAATTCTAATTTACAGTGGGCGCAGAAATTGAAAGAAACCTAAGTAGATCAGTTAGATACCTAAAATTCGGGAAAAAATACAAATACAAATACTCAGTTTTGATTTTGACTGAAATATGCCAATATTTGATTGTTTTAATCAATATACTCGTATTCTCATACTGCGCGTACTGACTGAATTTACTCGGAGCGAAACTGCTTACGACAGCTGACGTCATGCAACATCACGGCTCCAAGGAAGAGGCCGCCTGCCATTTAATTTTTCGCCATTAGCGAATTGCGTTATGGAACAGCAACATTTTCGATATTCTTGGTATGTAAATAACTTGTTCTGTATAAACACTATACTAAGTTATCGGAATTTTCGTGAAATTTGTTTTTATTAAATAAATAATTTACTGGTGTGTTATATGATTGTATTTTATTTTTTGTACTTGTGCAGAGGATGTGTTCTTGAGCAATGTGCTAATGCAAAGCTATTCTGTGTGGTTTTGTTCACCAGCAGTTACGCTGCTGTGACCACTAGTTTTTACAATATTTATTTAAAATAATGGGGTTTAAAGAAGTTTATTTTTTATTAATTGATACTATTAATTACATGCAAAAACAGAAGACTTTAATAACGAAGTCTACGTTAATAATTACAATGTCAACAAATTAGAATATGAAATAAATTTTTTAATTAGTTTATGTATAATTTTTAGAAGTCTGTACAAATAATATTGAAAAAGCTCACAAATAAGGTGAGACCAGTGCCCCTTGTAGCAGTTACAAGATCTACTCCAATGACATCCACGAGGCAGTATGCCCGACCAAAGAAAGTATGTCTCCATTTGTTTCGGAATAATAAATCAAACTCATATGACAATATTCTTTACTTGAAAAACACATTTTTGTTAATACAAATTTGGTAACTCTCAATGAATTTTATTAAATATATGCAATAAATTGTAAATTAGTCATTTGTTTGGAATATTATACTTATTTTGCAACTTATCAAAACAAATAGAAACAAATTCTTGATATGAATATATAGAAATAAGGAAAGAAAAATCCGTTTTAGAGAGACATGGTAAATCATTGCCATCCGTACACACAGCAAATGTGAAATTATATATTTGTTATAAGACAATTCACAGCAATATTACAAAATATACCTTCACAGAAATGCTGCAATATTCAGAATTAGTGAATTTTGTAATAGAATTAATTGTAAAATAAATGTTGATTTTGTATAATATATATTTGCCGCATAATACTATTAAAATATTTTGCTATAAACAGTTTTTAAAAAAAGCTTCACGAAAACATATTTGATTAGATTCTTCTTAGAAAAATGTGTATTATACCATAATATAAATGATAAATATTCAAGTAAGTTGACGAACAACGTCATGCATGTCAACATGTTATGTAGACAATGTTCGTAGCAATTGTCATTTTTGAACATGAACATGTCCGCATTACAGATAAAACAGACGAATGTTACAAAAGTATAATTACTATGCCATGAATCGAGTTCTATTCGAAGTAATGGGACCACATTCTCGATTTCTTCATTTAATTTCTACATATTTAGCTAAGCATTGTAACATTTTAGCGCTAGAATAGGTTTATATATTTTTGTAACAAATTGTCTCGAAACTTTATTTCTTTAATTATAATTCATTATTCTCACAATAAATCATCGATGCATTATTACAAAACAAAGCTATCTCCTAAGCTAAATTACATGTACTGAATGGTTTAAATGCATGAATATAAGAAATACAAATTAAATATTTTTAAGATTTTGTTGAGTTCTTGGTATTCTAAAGGTTTTACCTAATTTTGGAATTTTCTGCTCCGCTTCTTCAAATTACCAAAGTAACCTGCATGAAATGTTGCTCTTACAGCATTGAAATTACTACATAGTCTAATATTTATTTTCGTTCAGAAGCAAACTATACATTTTATGCAGTGTTTCTTACTTTTCACTTCAAAGGTGTTCTTTTAGTACCAACCGAGTTTTGAAGCTTTTGGGTACTCACATATCTGAACAGCAAAAAGCGGAAGTCGTAAAATGATGCATACCTGGAACAACAGAACAACACTTGTTACACAACAATACAAATGTGTTACTTCAACGCGTTAACTTACAGAACGTAGGCCATAAAAGTAAATTTAGCAAATCAATAGCAACCAACAGAAATTCTGAACTGGATTCATGAAACAAAAATTATTTAAATATCCATAAGATTTTCAATCATGTTAAATTTCTGAAAATAAAAGGAACCTCACTTTTCACGGCTATATAAGAACGAAAGAACCACAGATAGATTCTCCAATAGTTGACAATAATAAAATATTTTATATAATATAATAATATATTTTAATAATAACAATAATATTCGTTAGTCTTATAGTATCGGCTTAACCAACCCTAGAAACATTTAAATATGTAAAAGGCACGATACGTTCTAAAGCTACCTTCACTGGCAGATCCTGAAAGTTCAAAACACTCACTAAAGCCAGTGATTTAGTTGCGCTATGTACAATACTCTACGTTCAACAAATCCATGTCGATCGAACGAGAACAGGAAGAACCGAATATTATTAAATCGTGACTGCCTATAAATATTGCCGTGCTATGCTGACCAAGCAGGCACGGAAATGTATTCAATAAAGACGTTTGGATATTGAAATCAACTGGATGTTGCGTGACGAAAGACAATGATATCGGACCTCTGGGATTTGTTCCGCAGAAAGTATGTAAGAACTTGTACAAACATCCACATCGTTCAAAAAATTGAGAAGTACATTTTGTTATTGAGAACAGCGCATATTTTGCACAAAATTTTGTAGAGGCAGTCACAGTCATTAGATCAGCTTCTTAGGAAGCTGTAGCTACCGGGAGAATCCTTTATATTTATCCAACATCTAACATCTTTTGTCGTAAGTAATAATTATAACACAACATAATTGCACAGGTGACCTCTGTGAAAAATAAGTTAAACCCAAGTTTTACTAGACATTTTTTAATTTACGAACAAAGATTAAAGAGAACTACGTTTCTGAAGAAAATGCCGACAACCATTAGCACTTCGGTACTAACAACTACCTTCCATCCAGCTTTCGTTCACAACCTTCGATAGAGAAACTTTATTTTAAGGGGCACTTAAGATGTCGTTGACCTCACGGCTGCTATTGCGGAAGACATTACAGTAAATTTATATTCAGAATTTCCTGTAATAATTTTTTACTTCAGCCATTTATGTTTACCATTGTTTCGGGAATAGGCATGCACACGGGATGTGATACGTACTTTTGGAATATTTCTTTTGCTATTACGTATATTTTATATACTGTATATATTCATGAACATAATTTTGTAAGATCAGAGTCTATCTCTAAAGGTATCAAAACGAAATTTTGCGAAAGGTACTTTAAAATAGATCCATTCATATGAAAACAAAAGAGGGCGTTATAGTAATATTAAAAACCGTTATATCCAACTTTCACGTAATTGTTCAAGATATAAGAAAATAATTTTAATTGAAAGTAAGATCCATTAAGAGAGAAGATTTATGAATTGTATTGTACTTAAAATTAAAGGAACATTGTTGAGCTATTTTACCCAAAATCCTCATATGGGTGTGCCGGCCTCATGACACTGCAGGCCTCGGAGTACCTTTTCCCGAATAAATACCGGTCACTCCTATGCCGAACACCGACCACTCCTATGGTAAACTAGCAACTATTAACGTAAATAATGATCTCATTCTTGTTACGGTTTGTTGTTGGTTATCTGTTTGTAAGATTTATGAGAAAATTAACTAGAATTAAATTATATTTTCATTTTGCTGTTTTCATTGCTTTACTATGTGTGAATGCCACAGACCGATTGAAACTTTGGCACTTAGTCACTTTTCCAGGGTCAACAACGTAAGAGAAAACAATACATCAATTCATATAGTTTTTGAAACATACATCCGTCTTTTACTACATAAGTTAAAGCAAGGAAATCGTGGAAAAGCTTGTAAAGGTATTGGGTGACACGAGAATTTGGGGAAAAAAAAAAAAAAAAGAAAAGTGAGACATGATTGCCACGTGATAAACAGCAACAATAGTGAATTTAATATAATCGCTACTCGGGTTCAATTATCTCTGCAACATAATGATTTGGGGGCCAAGAACGCGTTCTTCTTACTACTATTATTACTACAGTTACAGAATAAACAATAACGAAAAAATAGTTTCCCTTCTTTATTATATGCCAGTTGAGAGTTGTTTTACAACTGACTCAAGTTTAATTATCATGCCACATAATTGAAAGATAGGAACAGTTCTTCAAATGATGAAGGATTGCGAGCTATCCTCTGAATTTCACATTTTCTCTTCTAATACCGAAGGTCAGTAATCTTCCTGTGATGGGTTCTGAATGGATCCTTTATAATTTTCTACGAGCGTGAAATATCAAAACGGTCATCATAAAGATGAAATGTAATCTTCAGAGCCTGAGTGGATTATTAACGGGTCACATAGTTCTGATACGTCATTCAAACATTAGCTTATTAGTGGAGTATACCAGTTGTTATTTCATAACAGCGGAAAGGTCATAATGGAAAATGCAGTCAATCGAAGATTGGACTCATGAAATTGCTTCTTGATGATATGTTCTGACTAGAAATATTAAAGAGTGAAGATGGTTCAAAGGCCAGACGTTATTGGAGAAGCTGGTCCTCTATTATGGTTACAACTGCGTACTGAAGGGAAGCACCGGATTAACGTTTTGCCATTAGGTTAGAAAGCTCCGTGCGTGATAACGGTGTTCATGCAATTCAAAGGTAACGGAACATTACTGGGAAACACTAGACACTTACTGACAGGTCAACATTCCTGAAAGGCCAACTTGAGCCTTTCCCCATGAACGGAAAAGTAAGAATAGTCAAAGCAAAGCAAAAGACAAAGAACTGTAGAACTGTTAAATTACTAGCTCAGAGACCTGTTACAGTACCATCTCTTGTAGTAGCACCCCGGCTTGATGTTGATTTTTTTTTTAGCGCTCTATTTTGCCGATCCATCCGGATACAACAGAAAATTTTGTATATTAATATTTAATCCAGTAAGTGTAGTTATGGCGTATGTCGGTCGCGTGTTCAGGATTGTAGTCTGGCGTGTTGCCAGAACCGTTTAAGCAATTTTTTTTAACGCAAATAGTGGAAATTCGCAAAATTTGGAAAGCTGATACACATAACAATTGGAAATGTGATGGTGGGTGGACTTTTGAAAAGTCAACTTTTTTTGTCACATTATCCTGCACATAAACTCATGCAGTATATCTTCATAATGACGAACATGATTAAAGGATGATAAGGGTAGAGCTGGAAAATGAGGGAGATACGAGGTAAACTCTAAGAAAGCGATTGGAGTTTCTTAGTCAACACAATCTCCACACTCATTCAGAGGGTACAAAAGCGTACTTTCAGGGACGGAATGCGCAGCATTTAGCAAATCTAACAAACCGGATCCTTGATGTCGAACTGTTATGTGAGTATTAGAAAGCAGTTAAAGTGGACAACTCATTAAATCAGAAATCTATGCATTCAAAGCGGAGCTGATCGGCTCACTATACTTGGCTTTTTATTTCTTGGGGCGTGAGGGCCTGTCTTCACGATGGAATATCTCTCGGTATTACGCATCTTTCTCGGTCGTGCCGCAGCTAGACACATCGCACTGCTTGATACGCACGCGATCATGCGACATCTAGCGGCACGACCGAGAAAGACGCGGAACGCCGTGAGATATCCCTCACGCGCCAAGAAATAAAAAACCAAGTACAACCGCGGCGCGGATCGCGCGTAGGCCATCTGGGCGTGCGTTTGGGCTCGCGCGGGCGGAGGGGGCGTGCGGCGCCCGGGTCGGCGCTCTGCTCCGCGTTACCGGCGCTGCGCTCAGGTCAAGGTCCGGGCGCTCGCGGCCGCCAACCCGCCGCCGCCCCCGGCGGCATCCGGGACCGGCCCGCGCCTCCGCCGCCTCCGCCTCCGCCGCGCTCCAGTGACGCCGGGCGCCGCCGATAGCGGCGGGCCCGCGCACCGAGCCACGCGTCGCCAAAGCGAATTCGTCCCACTCATTTCAACCGAAAAACGCCTGAAAGGCGCTTCCGAAATCCGACGAATACTTCCATTATTCTACAGGTCGTTTTTAGAAACATTTGCGAGAAGTTCGCACAAGACCATCTATGTGTAATGCGGATGGTCTTGGTTTTGCAGAGGGCCTTGACTCTCCAGTTGATTTCCGGCGAATGGAACTTTTTGGAAATATTCGGCCGATTTCGAAAGCTTCTTTCAGGTGGTTTTGGGATTAAATAAGTCGGACGATTTCGCTCGCAGTCGTCCGGCAGCGAACGACCGACATATCGGTCACTGTGACCGTGTCTCAAGGCCTGCTCGCTCGAAAGCCTGGAGTAGCCAAGGGCTCAAGGGTTGTCACCGGAACAACGTGCAATACGTCGATACTTCAGAAACTATTAATTTTGTAGGAGGGGCTGGCCCGGCGGATTTTGGGGGTTTGGTGGATAGGTATACCCACACAAAAAATCTAGGTGGGTAAAATACCCACACGGCATTTCAGGTGTGAGAAACATGCCATAAACGTCAAAATACAGAAATGAACGAAGTTTTTCGGCATTGTGTGGACTCAAAACGTATATGCGATATACGCGATGTTGCAAAATCGGATCAACAGTATTGCGATTTTACATGTTTATAGCGACCGACAAAATCGATTTGAAAAATTGGTTAAATGGGTTTAACACGCACTGTTTTTGCGATGCAAAAATAAACTGCTGAAGTAACATAAAATAAATGTGATAATTTGATATCAATTTAATGATAAACAAGACAATTAAAAAAATGTTTTGTAATTTTCCCTTCGGTGAGGGATGGAGGGGGTAGGGAGAGTCCCCCCTCCGGGTCAACTTCCCACTCGGACTGAACAACAATCGCCGGCCCTGGGAATAGGTACCCCCATCGTCCGCGCTTCTCTGAAACTGTACCGAAATGAATTGATGCTTTATTTTACATGACGAGACGCCTGTTCTTCCGTATGACCTCGCAAATTTTGCCACGCTTCTTTCACCAATTAGCGGAGAAAGGACGAATTTCTTGCGCGATCAAACAGGTGACTTGAATTTAGCTCATGTGCTTCATTTAGGGTTGAGAATCTTCTACATGTAGTAAAACTACTAATATGGGACAACCGGCTTTACTTCCCCCCGAAAGGAAGGCGTACAAAGTATTTTTTCGCTCTTAAAAAATCATAGGTTCGATAGGGTTTGAACCCGCGAACTTAATAGGGAAAGAATTTTAGAACGTCATTTGATAGGAAAAGAAGGTATTACCGAGGCGACGAAACAAGCGATTTGAAATTAGTCTAGAGGCTTCTTTTAGGAATATTTAAATACCGTAAACCTGCAACAAGGAACAACCGACTTTAAGTCATTTCACATCCTTCAACAATATTAGTAATAGCACACACATATATTACCATATTGAGAAGAGCGGACTAATAATTTACGAAGGTGACGAAATAGAATTTTTAAAATGAAGTCAGTGTCAGAAGCGCCTTTAGAATACGGGGTTTATATTACTTGCCACAAATCTTCTACGTATAAAGCTGTTTCACTTCATTTACGAAGATATATTTGGCTCTACAAATCCAAGTCTCTAAGGTTCAAACATACAAAGTAATATATTTCAGTGTGTGGCGCGAAGAGTTACACATTTAAAGCCTTTTTATGTTTAAACTAGTCAAATAATACGTCAACTGCCGCTTTGTAGGTCACAAAATTAGCGGTCAAAAAGGTTTTTTAAAAATTGCAACACCCCAGTCCAAGATGGAAAGAGAATGAATTAATCTCATCTGATGATGTCGGTAAAAGCGGTTTCGTAAAAGCGCAGAAGAGAGTCTGCTCGCTACAAATGGTAGCGATTTATTCTGTTCTTTCTTAAAACAAATGAACAAACTTTCTTTGAACTTAATTCACATGAAACATTAGCAATAAATGAAGTTGGTCGGCGGAAGAAAATAAGGAAGAGTCACATCGGTAGCATCATCTCCGAGCAAAGCGAGAATCCTCACTGGCCCTCATTATCCTGAGAAACAACCGAGGAAACAGTTTTCAATGCTTCATGCAAATCATAATCTTTTGCAGCTTCATTCCCTTTGCATATATTAAAGGACTGTTGATTTGCCTCTAATAAAGAACTGTTGATTCGAATCGTTGAAGACACGATGTAAGTCAAAAGTTGCTATTATGCAGGTGATATGTTTTATCATAATATTAATTTTAAGTTGCTAAGAGAATTGATTATTTTGTATCATTAAAAGAAACTGTTAGGAACAAATCCTCTACTCTTCCGTAAAATAGAATAGAGATTCTGATTTTCATTGTTTCTGTGTTCGGTAAGCACTGAAGAGTTGGCAATGATCACCATCAGACTACATTTTAATTTTGAGCTTTTTTGCCTTCAGACTGATTAGTTACTACATGATCTTCAAAAAGAAAAAACAACAACTTTGTAACTAGAATAAGACAGCAAGGAGTACAACTCTTAGGAATCAGAAAACTTTCGCTAACGACCTTTCGCTGCGCGCGGTCAATGACTCAGAGAGATGGGTGACGATAAACTTGAAATGTTTAAGCAAGCCACTGAACCTAAGCAATGAGGAGGCGTTGTCTGTTGGAGTAAGGAGACCGTTCATACGCATTTCACTTCTAAATGTCAGTAGGACACCTCCGCGCAGTCGCTTTAACATCCTCTCTGCAGCCACGCCTTGGTGCACACCGCCACCGTTTCCACTCGAGGTTATTGCTTCGGTTTGATTGCTCAGGCCGAGCACTGATTGTACTTCATACTCGCTCGCTAAACCAGTTTCTGTACAATAGAACATTGCATCATGGCTAAGTTTCTTATGATCTACTCCTCTTAGAAATAAATTATGAGGTATCTGGAAACATTTCAGTCAGATCTCTTCTTCCGAGAAATAAAAGAACGATGAATTAATAGAGGATAATGGAAACAGGAAGGATGTTAAAATAAACAAATTTCTAATTTCACTATATTCCCTCGATAGGGAAAATTCTCTCTTAAACACATAAAAATGAACCCGGCCATAAGGTAATGATACAGATCAAAGTAACTTAAAGACCAATGAAGAATTACGATCTTCTGCGCCATCAAAAATTCGAATACTAGACATTGTCACTTCTAATTATTTACAGATTATGTACCTGAGCTATGGTGTAGCCAAGTGAAATATTTTCCTAAAAGTGTTATTTATCTTTTTTTTTATTTCTTGGACTTTTAATAACTCTTGCCTTCTTTTTCGTACTTTGAGTTAATTCTACTGAAATGAAATAAAACAGGCGAGAAAAATCATTACAAATTGATCACAGTAATTTCAGTCATTTCAGTTCTAATTTTAATAACATTCTTACACTGTCAATTACATTTTGAAGCACAAGAATGTTTTTGAACATTTATATACGTGGTGATCGGTTCGCAAGGTGATTGACACACACAAATAATAAGTTTTCTGAAATAATAATGCCATTGTAATAATGAAATAATTATAAAGTAATTTTTAAAGATACCACAAGATTCACAAGATGCCACTAATCAGTTTCGTCGCATATTTCATGGAACTCTTCGACAAAGACCTCAACTTGTTTCTGGGTCTTATAAGGTTTTAGACATTTACATAATTCAATTCATTGGGAATTCATTTTTAAAATAATTCACCAATGAAAAGATACAGCCATTTTAAAAACTCCTATACAGTTGTGTTTTTCCTAATATTTTCTCTATTTGTTAAAATAAGGTTTTATTTGGTATTTTTTACCGTTAGTGCACATCGGCAATTACAATTGACATAATTTTTAATAAATGAAATAATTCAATACAAATTGAAAAGAAATTTGCAATCATTACCGGTTAACAATTTGAAGATTTTACTCACAAGAACTTAATTAAATCAATGTAAAACAAAACACACATGAAAGTAAGCTTTCCACAAACATATATAGCTTTTTAGGACAATTACACAACACAATTATGGAAAAGTTTAAACAGCTTTGTAAATTATACGCAAAACATGTTTCTTAATGTCCTACATCGCGAAGCAGAGATGTTATTTAATAATACTTCATTATGCTTAATAGGGGTCCCGAGCAAAGTATAAGGTCTTAGAAATGTTCGGACACCCAATTAGAAAATTTGCATTCGAAATTCTGCTTCCCACGTGCGCCCAGAAGATGGTGATTAAATCGACATCAAGGAAGGTGAGATGAGGCAACTAGAACTGTATATTCAAATCATCTCGATTATGCTGACATTTCGACGCGTATAGTTTGTGGAAATTACTTGGTAGCACTAGCGAAAACTTTTATGAAATAATAACAAAAGTTCGTTTAAACATTAGAGAACATTAGAGAAGTCATATTCAGTGTTAACAAATGATAATACTAAAGTATCGCAACAACGGTTGAAATGTAATAAAACAATTGTACTCACCATGAATACGGAGGCGTGTACTCTAATGAAAATTAATTTTTTTTTCAGCGCAAGGGAGTAAAGAATACAAAAATGTTACGAAAGTTACGTCATGAATGATCCTCTAAAGTAATTTCTTAAAATAAGCCGTAGACCTGGACGTAGCGAATTGTAACGATTTATTAATAAACGTGTTTCACATGTAGAAGAGCAATGACAAAAACACCAATTGAATTACAGCTCGATATTTACGATTTGTGAATGTTATGCTGAATAATTTTTCAGCACACATCTTATTAAAAATATACTAACGTATTAGATTGTATAATAATACATTGTACAAACATTAATAATGGTAAAGAAATGAAATTGTAATTACAGTACACGATCTAGTCCAGGTTGCTACTAGACCAACCATCACCCCCACCACCACTCCAATCATCATCAGGTGTTCATCATTATCATGATCATCGCCAGCGTCTCTTTCCTGTTTCGCTTCGTTATATAGTTGCTATCGCTCTAAATCACCGTGCCAGATGACTGATCGACTGTCATTTCGCGCATGTTCAGTATTTTGCAGGTAAACAATCTCGCCATCATAACTCATTTACTGGAGTAAGTACTGTTAACCCGAGTTTCATTCAAACCTATAAAATTTCGAAAATTGCAAGTCTTCCGCCCTTTTACGGAAGATAATTCTTTAAGAGATATATGAAGAATTAGAAGAATGTAAGTTGAAAAATTATATTAAGTAACCGTTACAATTTATACGCAAAAAATGAGCTGTTGTAGCACCACTAGGTCGTTATGAAATCCGCAATTGTTTCTTATTCAGAATAGTGTATTCACAGCTCGAAAACCAAGAAAAGTATGTACTTCACTTACATCGTATTGATTCCATATGTATTGCTGAATAGCAAAAACGTTTCTGTGAATTTTAGACAAGATATTATTCTGTGTCCATGAACTCTTCATAAACTGTTTTGTTCTCACTTTTTTTTAAATTAGGAGCGTCAATGTATTTGTTTGTAAGATGTTTGACATAAGGCTGCCAGCCTGTCAAATTTTAAACCCCCTGAGAGTGTACGTCCACCTATTGTTTTATGACGAAGAGTTGATGAAATCGATGATGATGAAATCGACGACTCCGAATTGCCCTGTCAATGTTTGTTTTATACCTGACAGTACTTTGCGAACCGAGTTTGATTCGTTAATCGTTTTTCCTGGCATATTTTCTTTCAATGAAATCAGTTGATTTTTATTGATCTTTTTCTAAGGATGTGGTAGTGTAAACAACGGCAAACATTAAGTAATTCACCAACGTTTTCATTTCGTTGTACGCACAGCATGAGACAGTATCAGCAAGACATTTCAGTTATTCAACTAGCATGTGTCGTATAGTAAACCACTCTGTGAAGAATAAATAAGATGAACATTACCACAACATCGGTGAAAACCTCCCATGCCGGAAAAACAACAAGATGTTGTCTTAAAACTACCAATATTATAAATAGTGGCGCTGAATCCAGTAACAAGAATGCAATATGATTCTGATTTCGCATTGTATTGGAAAATTAAAATATAGAACTTCTCAATTTGTCGATCCACATACTTGGATCGCTTTGTCGGATATTTCTGAGAAATTAAATCTCGAAAGGGTTTAAGAGGGTTTCAACATAGAAAAGAGAAGAAAAGGAGAGCTGACATATGGGCACTAAAATATAAATAAAACGATTGAACTGTTTCCGGAGAAAAGATTATAAAAAAGCGAGGAAAGCAAAGATATTCAGTTCAAAATGGAGAAATCAAATTGAAGACAATAGTGAAGAGAATATTAATTTGGGGAACTGCGTTAGGGGTCCCGGGAAAGAGAAGTTTGGAGACTTCAAGGAGAGGGTAAAAGGCGAACTCCAAAATTGCAATGAGACGAAGCCTCGACTGTGCAGTTTCGAGTTTTGCTTTCCTTCAGGAGGTTCCCAGAATAGTGAAGGAGCAAGAAAACAAAACAAGCTGTAGCAGGTTTGTGCAACATTTCTACAACTTCTGCAATTCTCGTGAGCATCTCGCATGCACTTGTGGGCAGAAAGAAAAGGAAAGACATGAAACTCGAACTAATGAGCATGTGCAAGTGCAGCTCGAAGTACAATGAAGCAATAACAAGAACGTGAAGGCCACTTGCAGTTCTTGTTTGTTCTCATGCATTTTATTAATAACGTTTCATTTGAAAAAGGCAGTAAGAAATGAAAACATCAATGAAAATAAGAATTTAAATTTATATAGTTTCATTTGCCCATAGTTATGTTATCATTTGGCGATTTTTTACATAACATTTTAAATTGCACATTTTCTTAGACTTATTATACTCCAAAACGGAATAAAACACATGTTTTCAAATTGTTATTGGCCGCCGTCAGTAAATTCAATGGAAAATTATTTTGATGTTTACAAGTGCTCAAGAGAACATGATGTGGCGCACCAATACTTTTTATTGCAAGTTATCGTAATGTTAAAAATGATAATTTCATTGAAAAACATACAAACATACTTTTTCCCCTTGGATAAATTTTGTTTCTCCCTGAAGCAATACATTCACGGTGGTGTTAACCCTTCCCGTTATTTCCTTGACAGAAGTAATGCCATCCCAGTTCTCGAAAATAATTGGTATCTTGTTCGATCGGTCTGGCGTTTCGTGGCTTAACATTTTAACGTGAGAAATTGAAAACATATTGATCCCACCAACCGACACTAAACTTGAATCCAACTGTTTACACGGGCGTATATCTCGCGAGGCTTGCTCGCTGTTCCCCCGCTTCCGCTGCCTCTCATTCCAGCGCTGCTCCACCTCGTTAATGCCGTAAATTGAAATCTCAGCGGCGCGCCGCCGCCGGGCGATGGGGGCGTGGCTGGGGAGG
>BOPP01000001.1:29649464-29669406 GCA_017312745.1 Gryllus bimaculatus | reverse complement strand
CTTCAGTGTCGCCATCTAACAGACGATTGATGTCTGACTTATATAGTCATTTCTCGGGTACAGCACAACTGCTGAAGGAAATTTTTTATGATACGCCTTCCGTCGGAAGAGAGGTGGAAGTGAGATCCAGCGTTGATGCTACCACGTCGGTTAGTTTGGGTAATGGCTTGAAATCACCCAGATGGGAAAATCTTGGCTCGTACTTGCATGGTAGTATTTCTTGGTGCGTAAGGAGGAGGAAGGAAGATAGCCGCGCTTAATAACAGGTATCTTTGGTGAGTACTGATGGGCTTGCCACAGGACAGTCGACGCTAGAGATTTTTCAAGTTGTTGATTTAGAGGGCTAATGAGAGGCTCATAGAGGGTTTTGCCGTAGACGCCCCTATTTGAGATGTCGAATACTATAGAATATTTATTATATCAGCTGTTATACGTTGAGGAAAAAGAAAGAATGTAAAAATGACAGCTCACGAATTTTACACTCAGTTGTCGGAATATTTATGAGACGCGAGACGAAAGAATCGAAGACAGAGGAGGATTTCTCTGGGTAAGCTTAGAGGATTATTGTAAAAGGCCCTAACTAATGTGATTTCTTTCAGTGTTGATCTTGTAATTGTAGTAATATCTCTTTTTAATGTAATTGCAATTTTTTTTAATTGATAGACATGGTATCAATCGCACAAAACAGTGGGCAGTTGAGGATATATATTAGGTTCATCGAAAATGAATTATATTGTAAGTGTTATGACGAGGAAAATCAATTTACACCTAAGATATTTTGTTTGTTATTGTCAAACTAGAGTAAACAAGTTTTTTATAAATATGGTCAGCTTCAAAGAATTTCGGTCCATTAACCTGTTTTGAATAGTATAATCTAAATTCTAAAAATTCTATTCAAAAATTCAGTTTTACATTTTTTTTAAATTGAATGGATGCGGTCAGAAGGATCATATTTTCATGCACGACTTCCATCAGATTTTGTTGAATTTCTCTGACCTTACAGTTAATTGTAAGTTTCGGTCCGCTAAGCCGTTCCTTCATCTCTTTCAGTCTACAGATCTACCAGTCTCTAAAGACGGAGTGCGGTGTAATTAAAGAAGCTTCTGTGAATCCCGCGCTGGATAACGGAACGACGAAGCGAAACAACTCGCCAACTCGGCCACGCTGCGTTATCGCCGCCGCCGCTGCGTCGGCAGCGTCGGACGTCGCGGTGATCAGTCGTGCTCTTGCACTCGCTCCCCACCCCGACCCACTCATCTTTTCGCGCTGCGTCGGCGGCGCACAAGCACGCCGCGCCGGCGTCGCTTCCCGCAGCCGATGGCCGCGCGGCTGCGCAGGGCGAACTGACCGGGCTCTCACTAGGCGGGCACGAGCGCCCATTTCAGCGACGCGTTTGGGTTGTTTCATTTGTGGACTTGTTGTAGTGGACAGAAAGACGTAAAAATGTCTTAATCAATAATATGCAGGGAACAAATCAGTGGCGTTCGTTGAGGGGAAATAAAAGTCACTCATAATAAGCGTATAGTATACATAAACACGTAGTTCCAAGTATAGTATTCTAACAACACAATGCTCTGTATCGTGTTGGCCATGGGCTGTGATACTTAAATCTAGAATTTATGGCTGGATGGCTCTGTTATGTTTGGGCAACCCTCTGGAATACATAAACAAAATATGCCGACATAGATTCTATCGTCCTAACGTTTCGGGTGGAAGATTATGATGTTTTACACGACCGTATAGTAATGTCTTCGAACCAATTATTCGTCTTAATTCTGAGTTGGTTTTGAAGCAAAAGACCAGACGACCACTAAGGATCCTCTGGGGAAAACAGACCGGTATGTCTTCTCAACTATTTAATGGAAGAAATATTCGCGCCGGTTGCCAACAAGAAGTGGAAGAGCGTCTCATAGACATACGCAATTGGCTTCTACCGCTGGGTAGCAGGTTTTTTCCGTCTTTATGCGCTGCCGCAAGCAGCTGATTTCATCTGCGATTGGTTGTTCTGATTAGTAGTTATGATGTGCTTAACTTTTTATTATGACTAGTTTTAGTATCACGAGGATGTTGTAATTGGCAATTTCCAAGGTGTTTAATAAGCAGCTGACTTTTTTGGGAGATACTACTTAGAAACTAAAATTTTTAAGTCACTAATTTGACTATTTTTGAAACGATACCATCTACTATAAGGGGTCGATCCGTAGTGCCGAATCAGTAACTTGAATTCCGTGCGAGAATTACATTCGGCCATAGCGCTAGAATGCTTACAACGACTCAATCGGCTCCCGGATGCTTTTCCCCCTTGGGGGGTAAAAAAATAAAGCTAAACGTGCTACTCATCGCTGGCGCCCACTCGCATAGACTCTCGATAGGCCACTAATGGAGTAAGGGAGATCCCATTAAAAAATTGACTTTTCGACTCAGAGTATTAGGGCTCAAGACTGCGTTCTATTACTTCATGAAGTAACAGCATGATGTCTTTCACGATAATTGGTAAATGTTCAATTTGTTGATATAATAATGCTTATTGTATGATGGTTATTAAATTATATAATTTTATGTACGAGTTACAAATTAGCACAATTCAAGCCGAAGTGCGAATCTATTTAAATTAATCGATGTCATTCTTCAATATCAAGATATGTTGTACATCCAGGTTATCGGTATTGGTATTAAAATTAGTACCAAGGCAGGTGGATATTGGCACCCTTTCCGGTACTGCTATAGAAGAAAATGTAGATGTAGATATATGTTGTCTTCGACCTTTGTCGGTTTGTCAACAAAAATTGATCGTTAAGCTGGAAGGATCTAAATCAAACGTTCTACGCGTGAAAACGAACAACTGGATTGTGTGGTGCGTGTATTGTGTGGTAGTGGGGAGTGAGTGGATGGAAGGAGGAGAGACGTACATATATGCTGTGAGAGCAGCACCGAAATCTTAATGTGAGGGAGAGCACACGGTGAATGAGGCAAAAAGCCTGCGAGATGGACTCATGACTAAGCCTTTTTCATTGCTTCAGTAATGATAAGTGATAATGAATGAAACATAAATGAATGTGGGTGTGGACTAATTGATAAGATTACAGCTTATACATTTCGAAAAGTAAGTAATTGTTTTCGTTACGCACATCGAAGGCTAGTAATTAAAACATCATTGACACCAGTCCCTTAGCTTTTCCGTTTGCTTCACTCTTCTTCACTTTCATCATTGTATTTTTACTTTCTCTAGTTGTCCTTTTATACTCACAGCTCTACTCAGTCCATTTTTTATTAATGCATTATAGGATGGAAGTGCGTAATGAGCGATGATTAACCATTCGTATTCGTAATCATTAAGCAGGATTAGGTCGACGTAGGAGTGAACTATGTTCGATGGAGGTGGTTTCTGAGTCGTCGGCTGTTTTTTGCACGGTGCATCGTCGGATGCACGATTGGTTGTGCTGTGTATGCGCGCTCGGGGGTCCTGTTAGTACCACGTGTCTTAGTTTCACGTGGACGCGGTGATGTTGGTGTAAACGGAGTGTTTGTTCCTATCTCCCGCGTACTAGTTGATTATGTGCGACTTAGTTGGCCGTGTTTGAATATTTACGATGAACGCGAAGAACTGCATCGTCCGGAGAGGACTCGGAAAGAACCTCACATTATTCAGTAGCGCAATTAAAACTGTGTTGTGAAAGAAATTGTTGTAACGACTTACTGGGACTGTGTATTTGCTAATACTTTTCATATATTTATCCCAGTACACACTTATCTATTATAAATAAATATATTTTCTAAATATCTGATTATGGTTTGGTGTAAATTAGTTATATTACTTGGACATATGTGGTGTTGTTATTACAAACGGTTTCAGTTTTATCTTTGTGTTCTTTTGTATGGATTTCTTAGATTTGCATAGTTCCACAAAAGCTGTAGTTTAATTGTGATATAGGATGTTTTTTCCTGATAAGGAGTTTAATTGTTTTAAATTATTGAAATATTCTTCCACGTTTCAACTAAATTAAAAAGATGTTGCATCAGGCCTCATTATTTTTTCACGAAACCTGATCGAACATATCAAATATTAAACTTATATTAAGTGGGACATGAATAATTAAAAATTAAATATAGAATAAAATAATATAATATGATATGAATAATATATAAAAAATTTAATTTCCATCTCTAAATACACAGTGTGTGTAGACATACCGATGTAAGGGAGAAGTTTACTTGGAATGTGAAAACTGGCGAGATAAATAATGAGAAAAGTACGAATGGTTTCTTAGACGTGATTGCTCTATTGACATTGGATTGTGAGGCAAAATATACTAAAATTTAGATTATAATTGTAAATTTTTGTAAATACTGATGCTAATGTTAAATTGTTATATTAATGACTTTGAGTAATTAAAGTATAAAATAAAAATGCTTGGGTGGTGTATTGTGAACATTCTAATGTTTATTTGTCGAGACGTGGCGTATGAAATTAAATTTATGACTGTAAAAATCTGAGCAAACATCAAGTAAAACGGATTCAAGAGGCGGATGAATAATGAAGCAGTCACCATAATCCAAAATAGTTTGTGTCGTATGTTACACAATGGAAGAAGCAGAAGAAACAGAAGAAGAAACAGAAGAAGAAGCAGAAGAAGAAGAAGAAGCAGAAGCGGAAGAAGAAGCAGAAGCAGAAGCAGAAGAAGAAGAAGAAGAAGAAGAAGAAGGAGGAGGAGAAGGAGGAGGAAGAGGAAGAGGAAGAGGAGGAGGAGGAAGAGGAGGAGGAGGAGGAAGAGGAGGAGGAGGAAGAGGAGGAGGAGGAAGAGGAGGAGGAGGAAAGAGGGATGGAGAGGAAAGGAGGGGAAGGAATGACGGGAGAGGGAGGGAGGAGGAGAAGGAAGGAAGGAAGAGGAGGAGAGGAAGAGGAGGAGGAAGAGGTGGAGAGGAAGAACGGGAGGAGAGGAAGAGGAGGAGGAGGAAGGAGGAGGAGGTTGGGAGAGCGTTGGGCGGCGAAGCGGTATTTAGGCCGCGCAGCACATTCCGCTACCGATAGAGCGCGTCACAACGTCACTCCGGCACCCCCCCCCGCTCTTGCCCCACCGCTTCCCCGCCTTCGGAGGCCCCTCCCACGCCCATTCAAAGGGGCATTACGTGGAGCCCAGAGGGTTCTCGACCACAGCCGTTGTGTCTCAGAGGCTGAGATCGGACCTCTCAAGATACTTTCAATATTAATTATTCAATCAGTTATTTTTATGTTTAATGAATGAAAACAATTGTTAAACCCTTGAGTAAAATGCTCTTTTCATAATGATCAAAATACATTAATTCCGGAAGTAATTTATTGAGGTTGTCAAAAATAACGGATTCTACAACTGCTACAGTCGTCATGACAATGTTTTGAAGCCGTCAAGGAAATTAAAAAATAATCGTGAAAATTAACTCAGTTATATTCTGTGTTTAAATATCGTCACCTAATGTATTTAAGTACAATGATGCAAGTAAAAGAGTAGAACCTCAATAACTTGAATCCCTTTGAAACACGAAATTTTGTTGTTAGTTTCTTTTTACTTTTACGTATATGTACTTATATATGGACGTAGTACAGAAAAAGTTCTGTTATGCTGCAGCAAAAAACGGCGATTATTCGACACAAAAACTAGTATTGTGGAGGCATGCCACAGAAAACAATTGATAAATCCTGTTTAAAATGTAGTAAATTACTCCCTTGAACAAGTTTTGTAGTCAGATTACAAAAATTATGGGTCCTTAATATCGAAAACCAATTCTCACTCACTCTCTACCGCTTACGCAGTAACGAGAAAGTTATGTAATGCTGCGGGGGGAAAACGCGAATTTTCGGCAATTTAACTCTTTTTCTGGGCCCTGATAACGAAAAAATAGATAAATAAAGTTCCTAAATTTTGAGGAAAAAACCTCTAACACATTGATTCCAAAGTGGGGGCGCCCCCCCCCCAAGGGAGGCGCAGAAACAAGTCCAGGGGGCGCGGGACGCATCAAGCTGTACGTAACCGAGAGTTGGCGCGTTGGGAAGTATGAATCTTGTCATAGTTGCCTTAATGCATTTTATTGTGTGATTTGTGACACAAAACATTGTTGAAGATGAGCTCAGCGAAAAAACAAAAAAAAACGCATTATAACGATGATTATATTTAATATGTATTTATTTTAATGCTTAAGGATGACGTAGAAATTATTGTGTTATTCGATATGAAGTATTGAGCAATGATACCATGAGATCTAGTTGTTTTGAACATTTGTCAGTGAAACTTGTTTCTTCTAAGGACAGATCAAAGGACGTTGTTCCGCAATGTCTGAAAATTTAAAAAGCATGAAGTTGGATAAATAAAACTGGATATGTTGTTCACTCATCTGAAAACGTTCGTGAAGTGTCATTTGAGCTTTCATTTCTTATTTGTAAGGAAAGTCATATTATTATAGAGACGCTTGTTAAAGAACTTTGGTTGCTAATGATTTACGTCGTACACTTTTCGTTAATTAATCAAGGATAGGGCATCCAGTAAAAAAATGGAAACCCATCCATCTCTCTCATTTTTCTTGTCCCTCGCTGGTGGGAGATACGTTTGGTCGACGTGTACGCGGAAGCCGGAGATCACCCTTCAGCGGGATGGAATGATCATTGCCATCTCTCGAGGAAAAAACATGAACTACACGTACCGGACTAATGACTTTAGTAGCTGAGGCTCCCGGAATCACTAATAGATCAAACCATCAACTGTCGGGGCCGAAAGCCAAGCACTTCCCTCTCAGAAACGCCGAGCTGCGTAAGCCGGTCGCCACCCGCGCGCCCGCCGACTTGCTCCGCCTGCACTCTGCCCCCACTCACCGCCGGCGCGGGCAGACGCGGACCTCTGCAAAAGGAAATTGTCATTCGATTGCGTTCGCTTTGTTCCCGCGTTCCTTTGGCGCCTGCCTTATTTACGAGTGTATTGTTTGGCGACATCGCTGCCGAGGCAATTTGCGGCCCCGCACAAAAAACTCGCGATGAGGAATTCGCTGAGCGGCGCCCGCGGCTGTGTGGGAGGAAATGGGGCCCCTACGCCAGGACGCTTGACGAGCATCCCAAGAGACAAGGGGACGAAGAAATTCACTTCACTACTTGCAGAATCATCCTGCAATAGCATATATAACTAATATTTACAATTCCTGCCTCAGAGTAGGATATTTTCCTCAATCTAGGAAGCATACCATAGTTCCCCCATTGCTAAAACCCAACAAAAATCATGCCGATACAAATAGCTACCGATCCATAAGTTTACTACCCACCTTATCCAAAATGTTTGAAAAAGATAATTCTGAAAAGACTTAAAGAACACTTATAGGTAATTAAAGGCATACCAAAGGATCTATGTGGATTTATTGATAGCAATTACACACTACACCAAATCTTCCGCATTACCAAACATCTTCACACGTCATTTCAAAAAAAAAAAAATACTGCCACACAGTAGCAGTTTTCATCGACATAACATAGGCTTTTGATCCGACGTGTCATGAAAGACTCATATACACAATTAAGAAAATAGGCACACCACATTATATCCAGTCCATCATACAAAGTTTCATCAGTAATAGAACCTTCTCGGTAAATATAAACATCCTTCATTCCAACCCAAGACCAATCTTAGCAGGAATACCACAAGGATCAGCCCTATCACCGAGTTTATTTAATTTATATGTTGCAGACATTCCCAAACTAAATGACACCCACATTGCACAGTTTAGCTGTGATACAGTGATACATGCTTCTATACTCTATACTTGTGATACAAGTCTGGTCCAAAAGTCCTTGTATATGCTTCTATAACTCCGGTCCTTCACTTACTGATGGCAGCAACAAAGTTCAATTATATCTTAACTTAATTGACAGATGGGCTTCAAAATACAAAACTCATCTCAAGACAACGAAAACAGCCGCCAACATCTTCACACTCCATCCTCACTCACCCTGCAACCTCTAATGCTAAACAATACAATAATCAACTGGCCCCCTCCCAATAAACTAATCAGATAATTGGGACTGAACATATACACAAAACTCAATTGGAAGCAGCATAAAAATCACTCAAGCCAGAATCAAGCTAATAAAATTGAAACCTTTAAAACAAAGATACAGCCGGTTATACATTTAAGGATTACAAATATACAAAGCAATAATAAGACTCTTGCCTTTCCCTTTCACATTTTCCTTAAGAAATTCTCGTAACAAGATCCGATCTAGAGGAGCCCGATTGATATCCTAAACATCTGTATTGATTTAAGTTTTAATTTAAGTTAGTTATTAAGCTATCAAACATAAGTATAGTAAATTTAAATTGAGCTATGTATTTACCATCTGTCTAAATAAATTTAAAAAAAACATTTTGGCAGAAGTTCTTTGAAGATGGCCGCGTCAGCAAAGGTACAAAACGCTTATTGATTTATAAATCAAACTCACTCAATTCAGGTTAGAAAATTTCGCTCTAATATCTTTTGTTGAGTTTTCTTTTAGCTTTTACAGCTTTCAAAGGAGCTACAGTAATAAAGAAGAAAAATAGTAATAAATGATATGTAAAGAGGAAATGCAGAAGATCTGGGACACGAACAGTAGGAAAAGGCGAAACAAAATTAGTTGCCGTATCTACGAGGTTTCGAACATTCTAAATCAAAAGTGTATAGCGACATATTTCAAAATTAATATAATTCCGCCATCATCATCGGACATTTTACGTTAATTTAGACTTTCGTTTATCAGCTGATGTTCCCTACCCTCCTACATCCTAGATGTCCTCCTACATCCTAGATGTCCTTGACTCTAGCCTCCACTCATAATTCCGTCGTGTCAATTAAGCACATTGCAGCCACGCACTTACTGCTGTCACGTGTGACTCGGTGGTGTGACTCAGTGGTGACGCTTGAACCCTTTTACAAGGAGGTTTGATGGAGGGTAGAAGGCATTCACGTTCTGCCCTTAAGCTCATTACGAAGCATTTCTCTCTCTGGCACGTAGGAAGTCACTTTCATCTGACACACTTTTACACATTCAGGCTGGCAAGGCCTGGGAAAGAGTATGGTATTAAAGGTGATACTTAGTGGTTCTGTCACGCCGCATCACGTCACAACCCTACAACCCTGAAGCAAACATCCAAGCCCAGGCTGGATTCGAACCGACAGACCCATAATCACCATGTTGCGGCGCCACGTTAATTCAAATAAAGTATTTTTTAATGACATCGTAGACTTTCGTGGCCAGAGTCAATACAAGACAAAGTTTATAATTGTTTACCAGCACACCCAGAAATAGTATTTGTCCATCTCTTTCAATGATAAACCCTGCAGCCACTGAGGATGCCCACAGTAGTCGTGTTCGAAATGTTTGTCCCTTCAATGCCAACTGGACCACGGCTTACCAGCCCGGAAACTTCCTCTCATATTTGTCGATTGTGATGGTTTAAAAATCGGCACCACAATCTAAAGTCAATTACTGAAATACGATGACAGGGGAAAAAACAACACTTTTTGCTCGCATTCCCTTGGACCTCTGCTGTGCCCTTGTGATTCAATGTCGATGTCATGCTTCAAATTAATGAGAATGTGAAAATTATCAGACGTCCAAGACCTAAAATATCTATTTTCTTAAATATGTGAAGAGAAAGCATGGTACCCCTTTTCAAGCATATTGCGCACACGGAGGAGTATGAGTTGTGAAATAGTTAAATTTTTTATGGAGAAGGTGTGCACACAGTGAAAATTTATTAACACATGTGTTACAAATATTTTAAATAGAATAATTATAAAACGCTGCAACACATCATACATAACTCGGAAACAACGTGTTTTAGAGTTTTGGTTTCTGTGCCCTAACATACAAAATACATTTTATTCCGAGCTTAGCGTTTAAGAGAAAGATACCTCATTCCGTATTTGCACTTGTGTACTTGAAAAGCATATTATTAATAATGGTAATAATTTTCATACGTGAAAGGTATTTGTTTTTATAAAAGGTTCGCAGGTTTTTATAAAAGGTTATTTTTTCACTTAACATAACATTACACTTCAACAAAAGGTACTGCAGAAAATATATTTAACTTCTGAAGGACATCGCTTTGTTGGCAGTTGAGGTCACGAGATCTGTTTTTGTTGTATTTCTCTGCCATGCGAAAGAGGCGAAAGGCCCCGTTATCCCCCTATTTTTATTGATAGGTTTTCAATTTTAGTATTTATTGCAGGGAATGCACACTAATGACGTATTTGCACACGCTCAGAAATAACGTAATAGAATACAATTCAAACAATTTTATGCAACGATTAAACAGGTACACTCTGACAAAATAACATTAAAAATTAAATAAATTATGGTCAACTTGCGACCAGTAGGCGGCAACTACTATAAATAAAACTATCTTGCAACATAGTGTTCACAACTTTGATGCATTTTATGTATTATATGAACTGGAAGAAATAAAGGTATAGATAATTATCTATTAAAAACAATTACTTATATTTTCTTAGAACATTCGAAATTGGCAGTACAAGTATTTGACGTAGTAAAAAGCGTCTTCAATGCACATTCTTCGGGAGTGTGCAAGGAAGTGTCAAAATTTGTTCGAAATCAATCGATTTTAACATCACAGTTGAGGCAGTACGAAGGAAGGGGTTCATCTGAAGAACTGTGGAACTCACTACAAAAGTTGAAGTATGCAATAAGGTGTTTAAATAATCGAAATTAAAAAAAATCACAAGAAAAATAAAAAAGAACAAAGCACAAATAGTTTCAATTTATTGTCCAATAATATATTTTCGTATTTTCACTCGGTCATCTTTGTGGGAACATATATGTTGTTTTCAATCTTAATTCTGGTTTCAGCAACCGCATTGGTGCGTGAGCCCCGTGTAATTACACCTCGTGTTGGATGCAAAGCACCGCCACGTGTACCTCCTGCAATATCCATTTAATGAGAGTTAATTTTGCAGTTAGTACTTGTTAAACACAGTGTATACGACCTTACATGTTTATGGAATGTGCAATAATGGTACGCTTAAACATAAGTCACTGAAATATCCCATAATGAAAGTTAATTTTGGTCGAACTTTTGGTGAAGTGTTGTAGTCAGTTTTAGAGATCAGTTGAGAAAGTACATAAAACTTGAATTCAAATTCATTAGTCACTATTTATTAAACATGTACTGCTCAATTATGCCGTAAAAAAGGTGAACTGCTACAGAGTATGGTACTAGACTGGAATAAACATTATAAAAAACACATTTTGACATGAAAATTTAATTCGCTAAATGATCTCTTCTCATTTTTAAAAATTATAAAGGGGAATAATGCATTGCATCCTTATTTGGATGAAAGCAAAGATCATGTAGATTAAATTCCATATCTGAATGTTGTGAATAGTTCCTTTTCCACGAAAATGTCGAAACTCCAGTAACATCAGAAATAACTAAATGAAGTGTCAAATATCCATTTTAATGAAACTACTAAATATGAGCTGATCACCTCAGTAAATTTACATGCAGGGTTTTCTGAAATTACACCGGATCATCCATGTGCTGAAGGCAGCCTAGTAGGTTCATCCAATGCTGTGATTACGATGATAATGATATAATTCAATGTAAAAGGATATGAGTATAACAATCGTGAGTAGGAATACGTAAAATATGTAAGGAGATATGTTAAAGGTGGTGCAAATTTGAATGCAGTACATGTATCGCAAACTGCGAGGCGGGAAAGAGCTATTGCAAATAATTACCACGCCAATGTCATAACGTCATTGCATGAGAATAGTTGCTGTTGCATGCTTTCATCTAATATTGTGCGCGTTTTCTGTATCCACAATCCTCCCGTGTTAGTGCATCAACCACCACAGGCCTCTATCCCCTTAGAATTCACTCCATTATGTGGATGAACATTCAAATGAGAATGCACGAGGAGATTTTTAGTGTGCAAATATTGTTTGATCATTCATTAATTGTAGAAACACAGTCAAATGTACACATTCAGATAACTTTCGTTTCCACTGCAAAACCTTTCACAAGTGGTTCAGATCCGCCTTCAGGTAGATGACAACACAAAAATTGACAAGTACCTAAGCAATTTCCGTATTAGTTAATTGGTTGATATGTCTAGAATTAATCTATAAAACTTTTTTAGAGAGGTTATAAAACAAGCCTTTGCCTCATAAAAGTTATGTCATGTGAATTAGATTCTATTTCGCAGTAATATATCATACTGCCTGTTCTCTGCAAATGAAGTATCGACTGAAATTGATAATGTTAAGCAAAACTCTTCGTAACTACTTGAGAAGTATATGTTGGTCATTCTCATGATTTCAAAGTTCATGGCATTTTCGTGAGGTTTTCAGCCGTGAGTGTCAAACATATTGTAAAAAGTACACAATGCACACCCAAAGCGAAACATTCCTTGCTTGCCTTTACAGAGCGTAGGATTTCTTTTCCTGTTTCACCAACAGCGACAGTTAAAAACAAATTTGTGTTCTATTCACTTCAGTATGCTATCATCCCATTCAATTTTAACGAGAATAAAATCAGTCGGTTGCAGAAAATTCTTCCTTTTTACATGATTTTCTGACTTCTTTCAAAATTCGTTCGGGTTATAACGAGTAGGAGGTGAGAAGTAAGTGAACAGACAAGATTTCAGGCTTGTTATCTACAATTGCTGGGGGAAAAGGGTTGGAAAGCGAAAATCTAAGCATATGCAGTGAACATATGCTTAGGTTTCGTATGCTTAGGTAATTCCCTAAGGTGAGATTATTATATTTCATGAAAGGCGGGAATATGGAAAGTTGAGGGGAATAGACTTTTGGATCTCTTCTGATCATTTCTCCATTCCAAGCCAATGTGAATCGGGCGCTCAATGTCTAACTCTACAGCATTCTTTCCGACACTAAATGCGTATCTACAATAATATGTCTTGTACATCAATTACACAATGAGTCAAAATCATATATTAGGGCTTTTTGTCGGTCGAGATCACTAGAACAAGTTAACAAGTACATACATGACTTAATTTTTACATAATTTTAATGAGTCAGGTTGACTTTGGTTACTAATTAACTGGTTATTAATTTAAGTTGGTTTCTATTTTCATATTTTCCTTTCATAATTCACTCCTTAAGAGAACATAAAACACCATTCAACTCTTTTCGTTCTATATTTCTCGAAACCACGATTCTCTCGACCCCGGTAAGGTATGAAGTATACATCGAACTCCGTATCGAAGGCATTAACAAGAAATAACGTATCAGTAAAATGTAAAATTATTAATACGTCAAAAGGTCCCATCACAGTTACCCTCGACATCACCGTCATCGTCAAAATCACCGCCGCCGCCATCCCCGTCACAATGAAAATCGCCGTCACCGTCGGCATCACAGTCATCGTTTTCGTCATCGTTATCGTTGTCACCGTCTCCGCCGTCACCTTCGTCGTCGCAGACGTTGCTTCCGATCCGCCTACAAAATTCATAAGGTGAAAAACGAAGAATTTTGCGACCAGAGTTAACGGACAGCTAGTTTGGAAAACATCACTCTTAAGCAATGAGATAGTTGTTTAGTATTCCAATTCTGATTACAGTTTCTGCTAGCCACTTCGAGCAATGCAACTGGGGGCAGCACGTATGATTAGTTCTCTAATCCCCCTGTTACTCGCATAGTGGTTTAGGCTGTTTTGCCATTTCAACTCTTATTCTGTATTCTTCTTCAGAATGAATATCAACTCTTGCTTACGAAGTGCGCCGATTTCGCTTTTGCCGCTTTTCCCCTTGCTGTTCTCATGATCGTTGAGATTTTATCCACCGCTCAACTCCAGTTCACTTCTTTTATCAGACGAATCCGCCTTGCTTTCTTTTCTTGTCGTTTGTTACGTCCATCACTATCACTGGACATTTCTCTGACCATCTGTCTCTTGATTCATCTCTATCATCTCCACAGCCTCTTCATCCTCCTTTTCCATCGCCACTCCATGTTCACATCTTTCTAATGTCTTTAATTTTCTCGCCATTTCTACTTGCCTCTCCGTCTTTCCCATCGTCGCCGCTGCGGAATCTTTGTCCTCCTTCCCTCTTTTATCTTCTCCGTCAGTTCCACCTCTTTTTGTCTTTCTCCGTCGCCACCCTATACTATAGCGCAATATATTCGTACTCTTCCTCTTCATTCACCTCATCGTCGATACTTCTTCTTCTCGACCTTCTTCACTTCCTTCTCCCACACCATCGCCTGTTCCTCGCTTTCTCTTCCTCCGTCTCCCCCGTCGCCCCAAACCCCTCCTCCGGCGCCCGGGGCTGACTTCGCTGTGGCGAGCGAGATAAAAAACCGGTAACCGGAACGAACTGCGCCGTTTGGGCGCTCAGCAACCGCAGCTCGTCAGGTTCCTCGGCGCGGGGGAGGGGGCGGGGCGAAGAGGAGGAGGAGTTGCCCCAGCAGCAATGACCGACATTTTGGAAACGACGACACGTTCAATGATTCGGGCCACATTGTTTACCGCATGGGATTATACGTTGCTCACTTCTTAATTCCACGTTGCATCTTGAATGGAATGTGGAATGGTAGAAGGATCTTTGAACACAAACAATATTTTCAATCAAATTATTTACTTATCAACGTACACAGATTGCATAGGTAAGAATACTTACGTTTTGTTCGGGTATTGAAAGTTTTCCTATATAATTTGCGACTGATTGCGAGTATGCAACTGCGCACAAGGAATTGCGGAGGAGGATTGGTGGTGAAGAGGTGAGGGGGAGGAGGAGGAGAAGAGGGGGAGGAGGAGAAGGGGGGAGGAGATGGAGGAGAGGGGAAATGAGGGGAGGTGAGAGGGGAGGAAAGATGAGGAGAAGAAAGGAAAGGAACGTAGAGAACGGCGTCAAGACCGCTCTACTTTTCGTCTTCCAACACTTTTCAACGTTTGTGTAGCGCACAGCGATTTTCCATTCGCATTCCACCCTCTCTCGTGGCATTACGCACCTATACATCGTCACTAAAATCTATCGCGATCGATTAGCAGTGTGAGCACACAAAACATTCGATCTCAACATAGCCAAGACACACCTATCCCTCCCCCACCATATCGGATCGACATTGAGCGTATTCATTCATGTGCCTGACGGAACACGGTATACAATCTTAAAGTGGGAGATATGATTTCTACTCCTAGGCGATTTACCCTGGTCGACAAAAGGAAATACGATGAACGAATGCTACAGACGGTTGTGATATACATTTTTCATGTTTGGATGCTACATCAAAGAAAATACAAGAAGTGATGTTTCATTATGAGTACCGCACTTGAAATCAATCATATGAATAACTTTATTATCTTAACGCGTGAAATAATCATAATGATGTGATAAATAATTTTTTTGCTTGTTCGCCCTAATATTAAATGCAATTATCTACAGCATTCAACGGAATTATTCGATTATAAAGAAAGTAAATTAGTTTCGTGTACACTTTTTGAATGTCTTTAAATCCTGATTTCCATACTTTGTAATAATTTCAAATTTTTGAGGTTGACCAGTTAATACTACTAAGATTTTCCCTTACAACACCAATTTGTCTCCTAGGAATGTCTTTCATTAACGTCATGCACAGATTAAAAAAAATTAGTATTTTAGCTAAAAAAACTTAGCATTTCAGAAGACGCTTAACGTCATTTTCTGAAAATAGCGAACTCCAAGCTGGTTGTCTTCAAACTTTTCTAAGTGCTAACCTTCCAGTCTTAAGGAGAAAGTGATTACCACTAGTCTGACGACAGATGATTCATTCGCTGTAATTTTGGTTTTTTAAAAAAATTACACAAATGCAGCATTTTTGACATAATTCTCACGCCGAATTTACACATCCAGCCAATTGTAAACACTTGTATATTCGGTTGATTAAGAACTTAATACTTCAAATTAAGTTTCTCGAAGCTCAAACATACCTATGAAAAAGAGGCTCAAATTTCGAAGATTACAGTATAGTTAAAACCCTTTTCGTAGAACGGTCTCAAGTTTTCAAAGAAATTTCTATTTTATTAAAAACGTGTTTACTTGTTTAATTAATTTAAGAAGGATAGGAAACGAAAATATTTTAAAAATGCAAAATGCACTGTGTGAGCGATAAGATGCACACCTAGCGAAATATTGCAAGAGCCAGTAGCTTAGCTCCACATCAAAATCAAAAATACGAAAATTAAGCGGGAAATTTTGTTCATTTGTAGCACCACTAGTTAATTTCTTTAAACGTTTTTATTAAATACCAGCAACTTTATAAAATTAAATTCTGACCTCGGATATCCGTATGTACGCTTAAGAGACTGGTGACGATTTCATGTTCATAGAATAACATTTTTCGAAACTGCAAAAATTTAAATTTTTTGGACGGCTTGTGAAAATATATTTTTAAAAGAACGCATTACAAAACAAACTGACAAAATAAGAATATCAATTCGATATATAAGTTTCTATTCCTGTAATTGCATCAAAACCTAAGCACCCACTTCGAATTCCCTTCCGAAAAAATGCACCTCTCGAAGATCTCACAATTCTTAAGCTAAATGCATCGAAAAATACTTGTAGCAAATCAATAGATCGCAGACAAATCTATCAATCCATTCGTTACATTACCCTTTAAAAAAATTACTACGAACTTTATTAACCCCCAACCATTAGTTCTCAAACTTGAACTAATGATCTTATACGCATCGAACCCTGATCAAAACGCCAAAAAATGCAATCAGAACGATAGGGCGTCGAAAATAAATTGACGAAACACCTCAACCTCTTCCATGAACGTCACCACCCGCCGTTTAGTCCTCTGGCAGCCGCCACGCCCAGCGCGTCACCAGACCAACGAAACAGGCAATTTTTAAAATATAAATTCAACACTTCTATCGTAATTCATATACAGTAAAACTCAAAAAAAATTAATGGAAAGGAAACTTCATCCAAAGATAGTTCCGGAGTAAAAACAAATAAACCTTATCTACAAATAACTTAAATATCCTCCCCTTAACGTGGCCAAATTTCAAAATATGATAGTCATCATGCTATCTGTTATTATACAGTTACAAGGTAGAAAACTTCTAAGAAAAATCATCTGGTGCAAAAAAAAAAACTCCATCAACGAAGGTTTCCCATAGACTAAACAAAGACCTCAACTGATCAACGTACAAAAACACCTCCACTTACTGCCAAATTTCCGAAATAAATAGTTCTCCACTGCTATCTGGAATCTGTATACAAGATAAACACTTAAAGATATCCACTGGTGATAAATTCAACTCCAATAACTAATTGTTCCGAGAAAGAAGGGAAAAACAAAAGAAACACAACTGAACAACATACAAAACTCCCTCCTAGGCTAAATTTCGAAATATATTAATTCAGCACTGCATCTGTAATTCTGACTACAGTAGATTCATTTAAGGTGAAATTCACTTGTTCAAAGGCAACCCAATCAGAGGATAGTCCGAGATAACGGAAACAAAGAACCTATACTGTGCAGAGTACATAACACCCCCCCAGCTCCAAAATTTCGAAAAAATTAATTTCAGCACTGCTAACTCTAATTCTGTATACAAAGTAAAACACATTAAAAGAACATTGATGTGCAAAGACAAACTCCGAATCAGACAAAGTATCGAGATAGACGAAAACAAACGGAATCTCAATTTGCAATGACAAAACGACCCCCCCCCCTTACGCCAAATTTCGAAAAATATTACTTCAGCACTCTATCTCTAAATTCGCATGAAAGAAAACACATTAAAGAAATCATTGTGCAAAGCAAACTTCCAAATCAACAATATTTCCGAATAGGACAAAAACAAAAGAACTTCAACTGCTCCAAAATAAAAACGACCCCCTTACGTCCAAATTCGAAAAATTGAATCAGCCACTCATATCGTCTAATTCTGATACAAGTAAAACACCATAAAAAAATGATTGTCAAAGCCAAACTCCAATCAGACTGTATTTCGAGTGACGAAAAAAAGGACTCAATGGCGGCAAAGTACAAAAACGACCCCCCCCTTCGGCCAGAAAGTCGAAAAATATTAATTTCACACTACATCTATAATTCTGATATACAAATAAATATTAGAGAAATCATGGGGTGACAAAGCGAACACTCGGAATCAGACAATTAGTTTCCGCAAGATAACGAAAACAAAGGAACATCGACTCATCAATATACCAAACTCTCCCCCTTACTGCAAAATTTCGAAAAAACACTTAAGAGATATGACAAAGTTGAAAACTAAACTCCAACCGACGATAGGTTGAGAATAGATCGAGACACAAAAAGGAGCAATTGATCAAGCACAAAATACCCCAATTACTGACAAACTTAGAAAAAAAATTATCGGTTCCCTATATAAATTCTGGTATAGCTGAACACTCTGGCTTAATGCAATCGAAAATACCTGCAGGAAAAATTACATAAGACCGCAGCACAATCACAGAAATTTACTTACCTGAAACGTCTTAACCAATGGTCCGATTCGATTATGTAAATCACCCAAATTTTCGGGGAAACGCCTTTTTTAAAAAAATAGAATTTACGCACGTTATTTTTCGAATATAGCAAATCGCGAATCTTTGAATTAGTTTCAACTTCCAAACAAATTTAAAAAATTCGTTTATACGCGATGCACCATATAATCCTGAATCGAAAGCCGTGGACATCATGCCAATTTTGACAAGTAGGATACGTCTAAAGTGAAAACTTTCGAAAACACCACGCCCCTCCCTATTCCTCTGCTCTTTGCTTCACCCACCGCCGTTGGGCCCTTATGTCAGCCAGGGCGGCGCACGGCCAGGCCCGCCGGCTTGCGACCAGCCCGGCGTCGGTGCGACACCGTTAAGTAACTTTGCGACGATCGAATGTTAAATTACTTATTGGGCTGCCACATGGGCTACAAATTGTATTAGTGCGATGACTAGATTAATAAATGTCTTATTATATTCGTAAATTACGTTATTGTTGACATGCCTTATCTGTAAAATCTAGTTTTTCATTGCCATAATTTTCATACTTAGCTTCAAATAATGTATTCACACTTAATGTTCTTAGAATTTGTAATGATTTACAAAAATAATATTCTGAATGTTATTCTGCAGAAATTGCGGTACAAACTAGTATTAGTACCTCTTACTAAGCGGACGATGCTCGTTTTACCGCCATGTAGTTTTATATTTAAATCGACTATTTTAATTAAGATGCACACTCGTGATATTTACAAAGTAACATTTCAGGCCGCCAAATAAATTGAACAAAACCTTCTAATAATTCAATATCCATCATCATTATTAAAAAAAGTAGAAAACAATTATATTATACTCGCAAACTAATAATTCACATTAATAATAGGAAAACACACTTCTTGAAAACAAAAATACAGTAAAAAGTATATAATAAGTTCACATTCAAAGACAAGCAAAACATTCCAAAAATGAAGTCCGATGCGCTCCCTTCGCCAAACACCAGTGTGATAAATTGTCAAGTGAAAGGTCGGACGCGGGAAGAAATTCGCATAAGATTTTAAGATGTGAATGCGATGTCGCCCCCAAGGACATCGCAACATTCACATTCTCAATTCGTCATAGAGTCGCGCCACACCGTAGCAAAAACCGCGAAGAATTTTTCACACCTAGACAGAATGTCCACAAATGATTTTGGTGAAAAATTCTCTCCGTCAGATTTGGATACCGCTCATGTCTTAGTAAACAATCAGTAAATAAATTACTTCCTGATCCAAATCTAAACCAACAACATTTTCTGTGACAAATAATCACCCTGTTTGGTCACAGACACATTTCAATACATCTGTATTATATCAGTGAAAATGAGAATAAAATCACCACAACTGGTTTGAAGAAAGCTGTCAATAACTCAGGTGAAAAATAGTAAATTTTACATGTTACTACTAATATATCTCGC
>BOPP01000001.1:29595874-29649439 GCA_017312745.1 Gryllus bimaculatus | reverse complement strand
GGGGAGAAGGAGAGGGGGGAGGAGAGGGGGAGGAGAAGAGGGGGAGGAGGAGAGGGGGAGGAGAAGAGGGAGAGGAGAAAGAAGGAATGGAAGCGTAGAGGAAGGCGGCAAGAGCCGCTCATACGTTTCAGATTCTGTCCAAGCACTTGTTCAACGTTGTGTAAGGCGCACAGCGAGTTTTCCTGTTCGGCATTCCACTGTCTCTCGTGGGCTTCGGCCTTCTCGTATCAAAAATCTTAATCGTTCGATCGATAGCAGTTGTAAGCACACAAAACATTCGATTAAAGTGAAGAAACACCTTTCAGTGCCTCATGATGTGTGAGCTATTGAGCTATTCATTCGACTGCTGCCTGACGGAACAGTATAGCAATTTAAAACGATGGAGATATGGTTTTACTACTCCTAGGGCGATTTACCGCTGGTCAGACAAGAAGGAAATACGAAGAACGAATGCTAACAGACGGTTGTGAAGTACATTTTTCATTGTTTGGAATTGCTACATCGAAAGGAAAATACAAGAAGTAGAATGTTTCATATGAGTACCGCACTTGAATAATCAATCATATTTGAATAATTTATTATCTGTTAACGCGTGATATAATAATTATGAAGGGATGTGCATAAATATATTTTTTTGCTTGTTCCCCTAATATTGAAAATGCAATATAATCGTACAGGCATTCAACGAATTATTCGGATTATAAAGAAGTAAATTAGGTTTCTGGTACTATTTTTGTGAATGTCTTTAAAATCCTGATTTCTCAATATTTGTAATATATTTCAAAATGTTTTTAGTGTACAGTTACATACTACTAGAGATTTTCCCTTCAAACACAATTTGTTCTCCATAGAATGTTCTTTCATTAACGTCATGTACAGATTTAAAAAAATAGTATTTTTAGCTAAAAAACTTAGCATTTTCAGAAACGCTTACACGTCATTTTCTGAAAAACGACTCCAACTTTTGTCTTCAAACTTTTCGAAGTGCTAATTCCATTCTTAAGGGAAAGTTGATTACCACCTATTAGGTACAGTTCAATTCGCTGTATTTTTGGTTTTTTAAAAAATTACACAAATGTACATTTTTTGAACGATTTCTCACGCCGTTAATTTACACATTTCCAGCAATTTGTAAACACTTGTATTTGTGAGTTAATGAACTTAAATGACTTCAAATTAAGTTTTTCGAAAGATCAAACATATCCTATGAAAAAGAGCTTCAAATTTCGAATTTACAGTATAGCTTAAACGCCTTTTTCTTAAAAACGTCTCCAAAGTTTTCAAAGAAATTTGCTATTTATAAAAACGTTTTACTGTTGTTTAATAATCTTAAGGAAGGAATAAGGAAACGGAAAATTTTTAAAAATGCCAAGAAATGAACTTTGGGAGGCGATAGATGGCACCTAGCGAAAGTATGTGGCAAGACCGAGTAGCTAGCCCACATCAAAACAAAAATTACGAAAATTAATGCGGGAAAGTCTGTGTCATTCTGTAGCACCACTAGTTATTTTCTTTAAATCATTTTTTATTAATACAGCACTTTATAAAATTAAATTTTGACCTCGGATATCGTAATGTACGCTTAAGAGAATGGTGCACGATTCATGTTCGATAAAATTAACAATTTTTCGAAAACTGCAAAAATTTAAATTTTTTTGGCGGCTTGTGAAAATATATTTTTTAAAAACTGAAACGCATTTACAAAACAACTGATCTTAAAATAAGGGAATATTCAAGTTTTCGATAATATAAAGTTTTATTCTGTAATTTGGCATCAAACCTAGTCACCCACTTCGAATTTCCCTTCCGAAACATGCACTCTTCGAGATTTTCTCACAATTTCTTAAGGCTAAATGCATCGAAAAATACTTGTAGCAAAATTCAATAGATCGCAGCACAATCACAGGGGAATTTACTTTACTGATAACGTCTGAACCAATGGTCCGATTTTCGATCTGTAAACGGCATTTGACGCCTTTTTTAAAAAAAATTACGCTACGATGACTTTTATTGAAAAATCCAGCAAAAGCGCGAATTTGAAATTAGTTCTCAAACTTCCGAGAACTAATTGAAAAATATGGGCTTATAGCGTGATGGCGACATGCTTCCTGAATCGAACGCCGTGACAATCATGCAAATCGGACGAATAGGAGCGTCGAAAAGTGAAATTTACGAAAACACCTCAACCTCTGCCATTTAACGTCACCCACCCGCCAGTTTTTAGTCCTCTGTCAGCGCGGCGGCACGGCCAGGCCCAGCGGCGTGCGACCAGACCAGACGAAGCAGCAATTTTAAAAAAATATAAATTTCAACACTGCTATCTGTAATTCAGTATACAGGCAGAACACTTCAAGAAAAAAAAATTAATGGAAAGGAAACTCCAATCAGAAGAATAGTTTCCGAGATAGACGAGACACAAATAAAACCTTATCTGATCAAATAACTAAATTCCTCCCCTTACGTGCCAAATTTCAAAAAATATGAATTTCAGCATTGCTATCTGTAATTACGTATACAAGTAGAAAACTTTAAGAAAAATTCATTGGTGCAAAAAAAACTCCAATCAGACGAATAGTTTCCGCGATAGACGAGAAACAAAACGAACCTCAACTGATCACGTTACAAAACACCCTCCACTTACGTGCCAAATTTCGAAAAATATTAGTTTCTGCACTGCTATCTGTTAATCTGTATACAAGTAGAACACTTTAAGAGATATTCATTGGTGATAAGCAAACTCCAATTAAACGAAGGCTAAATTTCGAAATATATTAATTCAGCACTGCATCTGTAATTCTGACTACAGTAGATTCATTTAAGGTGAAATTCACTTGTTCAAAGGCAACCCAATCAGAGGATAGTCCGAGATAACGGAAACAAAGAACCTATACTGTGCAGAGTACATAACACCCCCCCAGCTCCAAAATTTCGAAAAAATTAATTTCAGCACTGCTAACTCTAATTCTGTATACAAAGTAAAACACATTAAAAGAACATTGATGTGCAAAGACAAACTCCGAATCAGACAAAGTATCGAGATAGACGAAAACAAACGGAATCTCAATTTGCAATGACAAAACGACCCCCCCCCCTTACGCCAAATTTCGAAAAATATTACTTCAGCACTCTATCTCTAAATTCGCATGAAAGAAAACACATTAAAGAAATCATTGTGCAAAGCAAACTTCCAAATCAACAATATTTCCGAATAGGACAAAAACAAAAGAACTTCAACTGCTCCAAAATAAAAACGACCCCCTTACGTCCAAATTCGAAAAATTGAATCAGCCACTCATATCGTCTAATTCTGATACAAGTAAAACACCATAAAAAAATGATTGTCAAAGCCAAACTCCAATCAGACTGTATTTCGAGTAAAACACATTAAAAGAAATTGATTTGTGCAAAGCAAACTCCAATCAGACGAATAGTTTCCGAGGTAGACGAAAAAAAAGGAACCTCAATTGCGCAAAGTACAAAACGACCCCCCCCTTTCGTGCCAAATTTCGAAAAATATTAATTTCATCACTACTATCTGTAATTCTGTATACAAATAGAACATATTAAGAGAAATTCATTGGTGCAAAGCAAACTCGAATCAGACGAATAGTTTCCGAAATAGACGAGAAACAAAAGGAACATCGACTCATCAATATACAAAACTCCTCCCCCTTACGTGCAAAATTTCGAAAAAACACTTTAAGAGATATACAAAGGTGAAAACTAAACTCCAACCAGACGAATAGTTGTTGAGATAGACGAGACACAAAATGGAGCGTACTGTGATCAAGCACAAAATACCCCAATTACGTGACAAATTTAGAAAAAAAATTATTTCGGTTCCGCTATATAAAATTCTGGGTATAAGTAGAACACTTTGTGGCTTAATGCATCGAAAATTACTTGCAGGAAAATTTAATAGACCGCAGCACAATCACAGGAGAATTTACTTTACTGATAACGTCTGAACCAATGGTCCGGTTTTCGATTTGTAAACGACATTTGACGCCTTTTAAAAATAGAATTTACGCTACGTTTATTTTTTTTCAATATAGCAAAATCGAGAATTTGAAATTAGTTTTCAAACTTCCGAGAACAAATTAAAAAATGTGGGCTTATAGCGCGATGGCGACATGAATCCTGAATCGAACGCCGTGACAATCATGCAATTTGGACGAATAGGATCGTCGTAAAGTGAACTTTACGAAAACACCACGCCCCTCCCCTCTTCCTTCTGCGTCTTTGCGTCACCCACCCGCCCGTTGTGGGCCCTCTGTCAGCGCGGCGGCACGGCCAGGCCCGGCGGCGTGCGACCAGGCCCGGTAATGTAACGGTGCGACGTTATCGGTAATGTAAATTTTACTTATTTTGGTGCTGCCACGTGGTGGCTACAAATTGTATTAGTGTCGGGCTATTTAGCCTTAATATGTTTCTTAATATGTTTAATAGAGCGATGACTAGATTAGATAAGTGTGTTTTATTTATTTCTGTGAAATCCGTCTTATTGTTGGTACATGCCTTAGCTGTAGGAAATCTAGTTTTTCAGTTGCCATAATTTGTTCATATTTGCTTCAAAATATTTAGTTTTCACACTTAATGTTCTAGGATTTGTAATGATGTTTACAAAAAATAATATCTGAGATGTGTTATTTCTGGCAGAAATTGCGGTACAAATAGTATTAGGTAACCTTTACTAAAGGCGAGCGAGTGCTGTTTTACCGCCAGTAGTTTTTATTTTACTAATCACTATTTTTATATTAAGTATGCACACTCGTAGATATTTTACCAAAGTACATGTTGAGCCGCAATAAATTGGACAAAACATTCTATAATTCAATATCCCATCGATCATTATTAAAAAAATAGAACAATTATATTATAGGTGCGGCAAACTAATGAATTCACATTAAATAATAGGAAAACACATTCTTGAAAACAAAAATACAGTAAAGAAGTGATAAATAAGTGTCACATTCAAAGAGCGAAGGCAAAACATTCCAAAAATGAAGTCGCGATGCGGCTGCCCTCGCCAAACACGAGGTGTGTAAATTGTCAAGGAAAGGTCGGGACGCGGGGAAGAAATTCCGTAGATTGTTAGATTGTGAATGCGATGTCGCTCCCTCAAAGGAATTCGCGACATTCCAGCAATTTCTCAGATCTCTCTAGATGTCGCGCACACCGTAGCAAAACCGCGAAGAATTTTTCACACCTGACAGTAATGTCACAAAGTGGAGTTTGTGTGAAAAAAGTCTCTCCGGTCGAGAATTTGGAATACGCTTCAATAGTCTTAGTAAACAAAGGTCAGTAAATAGAAATTACTTCCTGACCAAATCTAAACCAACAACATTTTCTTGACAAAATAATTCACCCTGTTTGGTCAGTTCAGACACATTTCAATAATCTGTATTATGATCAGTGAAAATGAGAATAAAATCACCAAACTGGTTTGAAGAAAGCTGTCAATGAACTGCCAGTGAAACATAGTAAAAATGGTTTTACTATGTTATCGGTCTGAACATGTTCCCATGTTTTCTGTCCTATATTAGGTGGGTGATTGTGTATCACGCGTAACTAGGGCAAATTAGACGATTTAAAAATAAATCACTTTCGCCTAAAGCACGGAAGCAAAGATATGGAATATGGCGCTTTACTGATCCCCCGAACGCAGAAAACATGGCACATGCATTATCATGCAGACAAATGATAGGAAAATGCATACTACGATTTAACTGAAAACTTCCCAAACCGAAAAGTTCTTCAGCTTTACCTAACATACGGTAAGTGGTGACATTGGACTCGGTGGTTAAGACATTACACATTATCCCTTTAACCAATAAGCCCATACTATTTACTTGGTTGTGATGGTCAGGGAAATATATACTTTTTAAATCAAAAATGCTGAAAACCTTTCAGTTTCAATTGACCCTGGAATTGCGGACAGTGGGATTGACTGGGTGGATGAGCGCAAGGATGACATCGCGCATCGCCACTGTGAGTGCCGCTGAATCTTCCGAAAAACTCTCCATGAAAACATTATATTACTCTCATTTGTGAAATAATTCAAAGAAGAGATCCTAAATTATTTCATTTCCTCCAAAATCATTACAATATCCAAATTCGGAATTTTCCAAGACTAAGTCGAGCAAAAGGTTCGACAATAACCTCATTTTGTATTGTAATCAAGTATCACAATCATAGAGCTAAACGTTTCGGCAAAACTACCATTCATTCATTTATTAAAAAAGGTTTTTGAATAAGGAATAAAAAAATACTTGAACACTTTGAATTATCTTTCTGAGTGCGTGTTCCAGATATTGTCATTAATACGACGCATCATAAGTCAATTCTGAGATGGGTCCAAAAATATGGAAATTACCTACGCATTCTCCCATAACGTACATTTCAAGTCAAAAAGAAAAACAACACGTGATGCACTGGCGATAGTACATTGTGTGAGCATATGTTCGTCAACTTCCGAGTCTTGACAAATGCGGGTGTGATTGTTACACACGTCTGCATCAAGTCAGAAACATGTCCAATTAATATCCCGGTTTAGACCACGCACGACACGTCGGAGCTGCAGTCGCGCACGTCTGGCGTGACCGGATGGGAGTTTCGCAGCCTTTCGCAGCTACCACGTCCGACCGGTTTCCACATCCATCAGCTTAGGTTATTAACGCTCTGCGCCAGCCATGGACAAGTCGGCAGACCGCGGTCCAAGATACGGGTAAGGACGTTGGGACGCGAGACGTTAATAATACTTGGTCTTGTTGCTAGGGCACACTGATTTTAAATGAAAGAGCAGAATGGTATCAATTTTACGACATAGTAGAGATCAAATAAATATATAAATGAGAGAATGGGACAATAGACAAAAGTGACAGTGACGTCAACACGGAATTACATGGTCGACTAGAAAGATCTCGTAGAACACGATATAATTAGTGAATGCATATGAATATTTGTATGCTGTTTGTAGTATGTAGTTTGTATGTAGGAACTGAATATTTGGAGCGAAATATTTCCAAAACTATGAGACATCGGTATTTATTAAAACCAACGTTAAAAGATATCGGAAATTTAAGGTTGGCAAACACGACTTCGCATTAATAAATTTGAAATAAAATCAATAAAAAGATAAAGAAATCAACGAACAATCATATCGGCAACTAAAAAGAGAGGAATGCTGAATTTTGATAGGATCAACGTAACATAAGACGTCTGCATGGCGAGCTAATAAAAAGAGTCATTCATGTGAATGCTGAAATTTACGAAAAGTGTTATCGGCATTGTGGTTGCGCATGAGAGGATGAGCATGAGATGGAAAGGTAGTAAATATTGAAAGATGAAGTACATGATATTGTTGTTATAAGCTTCAAATTTGTATTTTAGAGTATAAAATTGTTTTTGGGTTTTGCATGTGTTTCGTAATGTGTGTCTAGGTTATGGTAATGTGTTAAATTTACGAAGTTATTCATTTTAGTGTGTTGTTAATGATTTTTTTTCTCGCATAAGAGAAATATGTAATTAAAATAAACATCTTTCGTCGATCCTTGAACAATTTCCCCATAGATTCCCACTGTCTGTCATTTTCTTCAGAAAACTACGATTTCAAAATAATACACACGGAATGTACGATTAGGAAAGGGTTTAATTTTGCTCAATAATTTATAATTGCACATTCCTACAAAATGTCTTAGAACAGTAACAAACTCGTCTCTCTTCATCACAAACAATAGGACAAAAGTAAAGCAAAAAGTTTGCGAAGCTGCTACGCACAGAAGCTTTTCCTTTCCACAAAGCTATCGTCAAAATTTCACCGCTTCTTATGCTGCTTGTTCTTATTCTTCTGTATATCATTATTTCACAAAATATCATTAAATCCATTCATGTTCTTATTCTAGACGGAAAGGGAAACAAACGCGCATAGTGCACTCATAGCTGCTATAAAGATTCGAAAAAACCGCAAGCCCCCGCGTGGCGAACGACCAAATCTATTTTCGCCGAGAAACGTTAGAGCGCATTACTTCCCGTGCGCAGAGCGAAGGCGGTTGCGAGCGAATGAACTCGTTCCGCGGCGTGACTTCGCGCGAGATCCCGCTCCAGGAGCCGCAAATCCGCACCCGCCACCTCACCCACCGCACCACTGCCCCGCCCCGCCCCACCCCCCGCGCAACTACAGGCTGCGCGCGGCGATATTCAACAACTCGCCGGCGAGCTGGAACGGCGGGCAGGCGGTGGCCGCGGCGCGGCGAGTGATGGCGGAGGCGAATGGCGATATGCGAATGGTGATAGAATCCGCGCGATGGCCGGTTGGTGACGATGGCATTGAGAAATGGTCATGGTGATGATTGCGAGTATGTGATGGATGGTGATGTGATGGCTGATGGGGGTGCTGGTGGAACGGTGAGATGGCGTCTGGCGATGGCTAGCGTGATGCGCGGCAAGGTCGCAGTCACAAGCGGCGGACACCAGACACAGCGTGATGAGCAATGGAGAGCATTGGACGTACAGCGTAGCAGGCGGGGGAGGAAGTGCTTCACAGAGAAAGACGGGGGCAGAGGTGAAAGGAGGTGAGGCTGGAGACAGGATGGTCATAAGAGGAAGATGGTGCTCCTTTCAGGGAAGAGAAAATCTTATGTAGTATGTTTACGAAAAATGATAGTGCATAACAACGCGGACAACACAAGCAAAGCAAATGATGAAGCTTAATACAGGTCAGATTGAAAAATAGAGACTGAACGTAAAATACAGCGCACTGTATAGTAATGGTCTTTCTTAGTGAAGAGAATATCTAGAAAACCGACAATGGATGTGCCCTGGAGTAGGACAGGAATATCAAGAAAAGAAAGCAAAATAATTAGATAGACCGAGCTACATCATGGCAGATGCTACAGAGAAGGCAACAAAGCGTGACATGCCCGTGAACAAACACCGTAAGAGAGTGGCAAGCCAGAGATCGGCAGCAGCTGGCGGGAGGCGGGGACGGTGCCGTGCAGGAGTCGAGCGTGTCGGAGGTTGGCGGTGCGGACCTGACCGGCCGCACGAATCGCGCGATCAGGACTACAACCGCGCAACGGACTAAACGTCCCTAATTCAGATTCCCGGCGCCCGTGGCGGGTCGAAGGGGCAAGTGAAGGGGCTGTTAACATCTGAGCCCGCAGTCTCTCTACCAGTTGCAGCCGCCAGCCCGCTAGAGCGCGGATGTAACGTGCGCGTTAAGGAATTACCGACGGTTGGCGGCCGTAAGTAAAAATTAGCTTGTAATTTATGCGATTAATTGTGGCGCGGACGTGCCGGCAGGGAGGACGGCGCGGACGCGAGCGGGGAGGAGGAGAGAGGGGCGGGGCGAAAATAGATCCGAGCGCGGCCAGCGGGGAGGGGCGGGGGCGCAGAAGAAAGCGGGGAGGAGCGCTGGCGGGGCGGAGAGGGCATGGGCGGGGGCGGGGCGGTGGGCGGAGTCGACGGAGGTGCTGGCCGATGTGGGCACGGCGAGTGGGGGTGAGGGCGAGAGGGAGGCGGCTGCGGAGCAGGCGTAGTGGCGCATTCAGATGGGGCCGTCGGGGCCGTAAGCGGGTGATTGCGATTTATTCGCGCGGCGCTATCGATTTATCGCGCGGCCCAAGCGCGTAATTTTGCGGCCCTCGGGGGCTTGGCAGGTGCTCCGCCGCGCGAGAGTCTCGCCATGCCACCCGCCACTCGCCCGCCGTGACTTCCCGCCCCGCTTAGAGGCAGGGTACTGGGCGAAGAGATGCAGTCAGGGGCGAACAGCCTGGGGTCCACGCCGTTCGTCTCTCCCCACAAAATGCTCCCAGCTCGTGTGGGACGGCGGTCTTGTGGACTTCTTGACTTCCTTTAGGAAGTGGGGGATCGTGATCCTACGGTTTGGATTGTCTATTGATCCTGGTCACGTCAACGAATTCGCGCATTGATCCTGTAAGTGTAGTGAATGGTGACACCCGAGCGATGGCTGTGTCATCACCCGTGAGATCCGGCATTAAACTAACCGCTAGCGATTTCTTCCTCTAGGTATCTCTCCCAGCGAGGCAAATCCCTACCAGGGAATGTGGAGACGCTCCCGACTGGTCTCCTGACCTGTGAGGTAGTGTTGTGCATGAGAGTGTAGAGGGAGGGGACAGGAGAGAACAAGCATGAGGATGAGGATGAGAGAGATCTGAGGGTTGCTTGGTAGAGTATTGGCTTCGGCATTAGGGTGAAATTGATAAGAGAAACGACGGAAATCTGCCGACCAGAGTAGTCGGCCTCTGAAATTCTCTTTCATTGGTTGAATTATATCTAGCTATGCACCTACTACGTTCGAAAATCTAGTACCGTCGAGACTCCAACCTACAACCTCCCGGTTGAAGGCAACTGGTCCCTTTGCAGACGCAATAATGTACGGTAAGGACACTATGCCCGTCAGTATAATTTTCATAAAATACACCAAAATATTCCGAATGGGGTGCCCTTGCAATAAACAACTTTGATAATATTGGATTCATATTGTGTTTTTTTCTGCGACACTGGGTTGGGCTATATATTTTCATGGAGTAACTATGCAACCATCACAAAAAAATTATCATGGTGAAAATTTTAGATCTTGTGTACAAACTATTTCAAGGAATCCAGGGCTTTAAAATTTGTTCTTTATATGCTACTACAGTATATATTAAATATATTTTGAATCCACAATTTGGTTCTCCTCTTTCATTTAATCTTAAAAAATTTATAACTTACAAATTAAATATTATATTTTTTTCTTTCATAAAGTCAAGCGAAATCACATGTTTAGCGTAATTCGATGGAGCGTAGTAGCAAAGTAGATAGTAAATTCTTTTAGATGTCTTTCGTGATCAACAGTGACTTATGTCCTTGTTAATTGTAAATGTACTTGGGGGTGCTATAGTGTGTGCCATTGACGTAATGGAAACGACATTTTCTCGAGGTATAATCAAGAAGTAAGGAAACAATTCGAAAAAACATTAAGAGAATAAGAAATCAAGTCTCATTAAAAATGTGTAGAAACGCAAGGAAAAAGAGAGGAACAATGAATGTTGACTAAAACTGAAGAGAAAACTACTTTCGCATAAATTGAAGTGTTCGTCTCGTCCATATCTACGTGGCGATCACGTTAACCCCCAAGTTTACTATCTACTCGCTTTACGAAACTCATCATCCAATGAGGTGTGAGTTGGCTCGTGCATGATGTAAACGACCATTAGCAGAGTAGTGTATTACTGGAGTTGGAAGGCAGTAATTCACGTAATAATTGCTATTGGAAGTTATATCTTGAATGATCTATATTTGCTGATGATTAATATCCGTCTCTAGGTACCGCACAGAAATGATCCAAGTACACTACCATCACATGTTTACGTATTCAGAGCGTACGGACTACGCAGGATAACAATGTCGAAATTTAATGATGATTGTTGGGTAAACATTTCATGGTATTAGATTACGTCAAGCAGTCGAGGTTTTGCACTTCACTTGCACAGAAATGTGTAAGTCCAAATACTCCATCCTGTATAATTATACTTCCCCATCTCTGTCCAGTATTTCTTCAAGCTCAATATACTTTGATTTGCTATCAACAAAGGTCTCATTCACGACTATGACCATTTCAAACACGTCTTAGGCTATTTTTCCTCCGAAAGCTCAAATGAAAGATTCAGTGCATCACTTAATGCAAATATTCAAAATACGATACTTTTGTGCTCACGCTATAGGGATCTCATGGTACTTTCATGTTCATTCGCCTTAAATGCGTGCAAAGATAACAAAAACCCATCGAATACGCGTTAGGTTTCAGGACTCTTATTTTTCCAAAACGTTCGCAAAAGAAGTTACACGGAGTTAAATCTGAAGACCGTACGAGACAGTTGTACAGCGTTGTACATTCTGCCAAAATAACCTTAATCTTTCGTTTGTCATATGATTCGTAGCACTATTCAAGGTGATGGTGGAAAATGATCGGTGAAAAAAAAATGTTGGAAAATAGTCACGTGGAATTAACGCTGATACTCGTATTTTAATCAGGAAAAGGTATCGTTTTCCCAAATTATCAGAAGTTCTAAGGAACACAAATATAATGGAAGATGTGTTTTATCCTATCTAGAACAACCCGGATGTATGTAGAATAATAACTGATTTGATTTGAATATCATGTCGCTGCAATACTCTCCTCTAGCGTGGCCCTGTGATCGACTTTCGGTTGAGAGAAAAATAAAGTTTTATCTTTCACTTAAATCGTCTAAGTTTCTGTAGTTGTGTGACGAGGAAAAGCTCAGACAGGCAGAGTTGGCTAATTACGGTGAAGGGAATACGTCTTGTTTGCCACATGTCTCTCTCACCCTCCAAACTTGGGAATTAAACTAGGCCCTGACATGAGGGACATCGTTAGCTAGCCGGCAGTGTCGGACAATCGACTCAAAATGCTAAATTCATACTTACATCACTGGCATACGTTAATAATATTTTGCGGTTGACATCGTGTTAGCTCAGACAGCTGTGATAAAACAGTTTAAGCACGCAACTTTTAGTTGGACGACATTTAAAAATGTTGCCAATTAATCTCTGCAACATCGATTCAAAATAATCTAAATTTGGTAAACGAATCAGTCACTTTTACCTCTTTCAGATTATTATCACTCTAAAACCACGTACCAACTAAAAAGGAAAACATTTCGGGAGAGCTATGGGCATTAAAAAGGCCTCAGCAAGGACGAGTGCTTCCTTAGCTGCGGGCCAATTCGCGTACCTCGGGGACAAGGGCACATTCATCCAGGGAAGATGACATTCGTAATAAGCGTTGCGTGCGCTGCTAGAGGAGGGCGGCGGCCGCAAAAAACCACGCGACGCCGCGCGACACGACGTCTCCATTGAGGCCGCAAAAATGACAGAGACAAATGAGTCCTGCGGCCCGCGCCCGCTCGAATTCTAAGAGGCCCTGTGCGCCCCATCCTCCGCCGGCCTGGAACCACGCAAGTAGCGGTGGGAAAGAAGGCTCAGAAAGGGGGTTGACAGAGAGTGGGGGAAGAGAGGCGCGAGTGGCGACGAGGGGAAAGGGGAGGGAGAGGGTGGAAGGACAGAAAGGGGATGGGAGGGAGAGAGGAGGTGAGAGGGAGTATGAGGATTTGAGAGGGAGAGAGATAGGGGAGTGTGAGAGGGCGGGGAGTGTGTGTGAGAGAGAGGGAGAGGGAGGAGAGAGAGAAAGAAAGAAAGAAAGAAATAGAGCTAGAAAGACGGAGAGAAATGTACAGGTAAAAGAGATTGAATATAAGAAAAAATGAGAGAAAAGGAACAGAAGAAAAGAAAAGGGAGACATAAGGGAGAAAGAAAATCTAGGAGAAAACGAAAGTGTTTAAACAGGTTCGAATAAAGAGAGAGGTTAGGTAAGAATCTGAAAGAGAGGAAGGTGAGAGACATTGAGAAAGAAAGGTGAGAGATATGGAAGATTTGACGAGAGTGCGAGATGAACTGAACTGTCAAGCAAGGAAGGCGAAGTAAATATTATACGTTTCTAGAGGGAATTGTGGCAATAACTGCTAGAAAAAATGGTAATCGTATTTCTGGAGATTCTATACCCATAGACATGAGTCTGGTAACATACAAAGGTCGATAAATAATACTGGAAAAAATAAAATCTCGAAAATAAACGACTTGGTTGTATAAAACACACACATCACAATTGCTTTTTCTTCCACCGCATTACACAGCGACAAAAGACCACTCTTCCACGACGTAGTATAAATATTCTTACGATGTAGTTATCAGAAACTAAATCTAAGCAATTTTTCAATTAGTATAAAAACGCCTCTTAATTGTGAAAAATCGCTGAGAGCTGCTTACAATCTGCCCTCATGCACTGTACGTTCTACCTGAGGGGACAATAATTTATAATATAAAATGACAGGATATTTTTCGAAGAGCAATCACATTCCACTGGCCTACAAACCTTTATGACTGGGGGGGCGAAACGTGCTCGCTGGACAATGAGAAGAGAAACAATTGCGCATCGATGTATGCCCCTTTATATCTGCGAACAGCGTACCATTATTCAAATTTTTGCACACGTGTATGATTTATATTGAAGTCCAAATGCAAACTCTGCATTGTAAAACACATCACGAGGAAGCTATTCCTCTTCTTGCTGCATAACCACCGAAAATAAACAATATTCTCTCCCCTTCGATAATGTTCGACGCGTTACCAGAGAGCAATATCAGGACATAATACGCTTAACAAACCAGCAGTGCCATGCGCGTACAGTTAATTCTCAAAAATTCAGGAAAAGAAAAACTTGTTAAAGCTCAAAGAAAACCATATTAAGCCTAAGCGGACGCGACTTCATAAGATCCTTACGCGAAGATTAACGTTTAAGCACCCCTGCGGTGCCCTGCTGTCACAAAGTCAAGCACTTTTATTATCGGTCCGATTTCACAAATCCGGCAGAGTTCGCGACCGTCGGAGCGCTGGTTTCGGAAACCACACGGCTCAAGGCTTTCCCGGCCTAGCCAGACCACTGTGGCCCCAACAGCACAAAACAAAGCACTCAACACCTCTAAAGATGCCAATAAAATGGCTTTTTAAAATAAAAATCGCTTTTGACAACTCGTTTTTCTCATGCCAGATCGTTACCTTCAAAATAATATCCCTTTTTCTTATCCCTAATAACCACAAATAATGACAAGAATTTTGAGAGATTTTGTAAAATGTTTGCCTCATTCACCCGGACAATTGCCGCTCAAAATCAAAATAATCATGATTTGTCATCGATATTACTTTCTTATCATGTTTCCTACCTCCAGAGGTGTATCTAGGTTTTCAGGCGCCATGCAAAACATAGAAGTTGCGCATCGGCCACGACACTTCTCATTAAACTCGATTAGATTTATTTAGTCAAAGAAACAGTGAAAACTGTATGTGTGGTATGGGGGAGAAGATCATCTGCGCACGTTTTTTTGTTAAGGTCGCATCAACTACTAGGTCATTAGCTACCACTATTGCGTGTAACGGTGTGGTAACTATGAGTATGACACGATATGATGACAGTGAAAGGACGAACAAAATACAACCATGCCCGAGGCGGGACTCGAACCCGCGACCTTTCGGGCCGAGATCGCTACGATACTTGTGTCTCAGCAATCCCTGCCATCCGGACCGGCTATCTCACTCGTTATTTGTTTTAGCGGGTATACTCTAAATAGCGCCCCTTGTGAGTAGCGCCCATGGCACGTGCCATGTCTGCCATACCGTAGGTACGCCTCTGCCTATCTCCAATTTTATGGAAATTGTCATAATATTTGAAATTGTAACATTTGCGTGCGAAGAACGCGAGCGATATCTGTGAAAGTACAAAGCCATGTATTGCCGCCGAACTGATTTACAGCCCCACAACTTCACAAGTTTAAATTAGTCTGAGATGTGACAAGATGTTAGAAAAGTTGTAAAATTGTCGTGCAAGTTGAATAAATAGCGTTTAAAAAAGTCGGCCCAGATAGCAGAAGTGCTGCAGCATTGATGGATCAAAAGGGGACGGGGAGTGACGGGGAGGTCTCAGACCCCTCCCTGAAAATCAACTCGAAAGGATTCGATAGTATTCAGACAGAAGAAAAGTAAAACCTACGTCTATTAAGTGGTCAAGAAGATAATCGTGACAGTAAAGGTCTCTTGCAATATAAACCGACATTTTCTGGCAACTCGCAAAAACTGGCAGACACGATTTTGTTGTCTGAAATAACTGATACTAATTATTTAGATTCGTTTCCAAGAACATTGTGCAATATCGGTATTTGATGGCACTAAGATAAAACAATATTTTTATTAGTAATATGCCCTGATATTGGATGTTCCCGTTCGCACCTGGGCGGGTTAACTCTCAAACTCTCAATGCTAAGGGTTAAATTACGTTCACCCCATATGGGTTTTGTGCTGCAGAAAGAGAATTCGCTGTACGATTACTTCCATTTTCCCTGTCTCTGATTCCACCACAGCTCCAAAAACATTCACATAATCATTAAAAGCTACTAATAATTCAAACGCTAACATTCTTTGCCTCAATAATATTACCTCCATTATTACTGTAAAAATCAAAACCTCCATACCATACTTTTTTAAGATTGAAAAGTGAGTCAGATGTTACACGTGAGTGAATTGGCTCCACTGTACTCTGGGAGCGCGTGTCCGTGAGGCGAAACGGTGAAGGAGGGGAGGTGCGGGTGAAAAAAAGAGGAGGGGATTGGGAGCGGAAGCGCGCAAGGGAAGAAGGCAAATCCGCAGCAGCAGCGCTGAACTGTCGGAGCCCCGAACTGCGAGGCGCGCGCTCTCATCGCGAGGGCCGCGCACCGGCACTATGGGAAGCGGGGGGGGGGGGGTGAGGCCACACGATAGCGGGATAGGCAGCCGGTAACCGCGTAGGCTCCCCGCCGGGTCCGGGCCGCCTGCGGTCGAATTCGGCGCGGCGCCACGGACGCTTGAGTGAAGAAATGGTGGCGCGGTGGCGAATAAAAGCGATGGGACGTGTACATAGTGTAATTAGTGCACTGCCGTGTTGTATGAATGAATGTGTTTGTAAATATACTTTAAGTATGAATCTGAACGTGAATGGAATCAAGAAAAATAACACTAGAATAAACTCCCTAAAGAACTTTCAACCAAATAACAACACAATAAGCTAACGTTTAAAACTGATCACAGCCCAAAGCGGCCATGTCAGTAGTTCTTAAGGTTAATTAGTATATTTAAGATAGGCCCTACTCAAGCTGCATCAGCTGCAGCGAAAATGTTCCACCGCTAATTGAATAAATTCCTGCCTCTCCAGAACAACTGCAAAGGGGTAAATGGAAAAAAAAAGGAGTAGGCATCGCGCACGGCAATTGTGCGTTGTTTAATGTAACGCTCTTGCAGGAGGAAACGACGGGACTGACCGAGCCAACACGCGTAGTTCTCAACAAGCAGAGGAATTGTTGGACCCGGCTTCACAACCCATGAGGAAAATCAAATCAATGGAATACAAATACTTTTCATCTTGACGGAAGGGTCACTTTTTCAGTGGAACTCAAATAGACGGTAAGTAAGGATAAACTTGTTATCAAGCAAAACTGTAATTCTTTAGGGAAAAAAGAAATGTTTTTCTGGTGCAACGATGACGTAGATTCGTTTATAGCCAAAGTCTCTGAGCGGCAACCCCCTCTACTGTCCTTCTAAGAGCAAATAAGAGAACAACAGTCACAGGTGCAGTGGCGATGCAGTATGATGGCACCAAGGCGCACAGAGAAAGCTTATCTTGCGCGACTGACAGGGATCAGGCTAGGATGGTCCTTGATGAAAAGCAAACTGCGCATCTAGTTGCTACAACGTCCACAGATGCCCCGACAAACATCCAACGACCCGGAGTTGCGAAGTGAGTATTGCTGGCGGTCTCAGTACTGTGACGCACTATCACCAGCAGCCTTCCCAGCTCTAAGAAATGTTCACTTTCTAATGCAGCTAGAACAGCTAGTTTCTAGTGTTAATATACGTTCTGGAGTAGATACCTATCGAAGAGTCAAACGAAATATGAAACAAAAATGCGAACAAAAAACACCAAGGAAGAAATTAAGCCTAGTCTAAAACTCGAAAAAAGTGTTCAGGTCCTTGGAAATTTGAAAATCACTGACTTTTTATAATTCTGCAAGGTCTTCTTTCGCATCAGGGTGCGTGGGTTACAATAACGTCGGGTTGCAAAAATTAGTACAGTCATTACAATTTTGAAATTTTCCTGAAATAATATTTATATTTCAAAACACGCGTGCAATAAAAGTAACAAAAGCTAAAATGGCAACATTCAGCTTACCAACAGAACACAATGGGAAATTGTCTATATAAATTAATTTTAAAAGATTGAATGTCGCCATGCACTATTAGAAGATACCAGGCACAAGATAGCAATACGTATTTAATATTTTACTGACAGTTAAAAATTTCTTTACACACACAGAAAAAACAGGAAAATTTTCCTGCGAGTTCGATTTAAAGAGAAAATCGATTAAGACGCCTTGTTAGTCCGGTGCCATTGTCTGTTTCTGTACAATACGGCATCATCACTCTATTGTAGAGTAAACTATATTGTGGAATTATTCACAGTTTACTTACGAGTAATATGTCTATGCTGACTGTATTTTCTCTGCACTCACCTAAAAAGAAGAAAGAAATACTCTTACAAGATGCAATAATGCAAAGATCAAAACAGTCGTAATGAACACAATGAAAATATACAAGCATTTCAAGAATAAGCATCCATCTCATAATTACACCTGAGAAAACAAAATATTTGACTTGCAGTTTACTAACATTTCTTTGTTTTTGGGTCGTTAGCACTCATAAAGCAGAAAAATATTTCTTTGGAACAGAGATTTATACTTTTTGAGATACATAAAACAATAATTTTGACGCCACTTAACGAATGCAGAGAATCCATTCCGCATTTGAAGTATTCGGAACAGACTTTTCATGAGAGACATCATGTGTAATTCGATGAGTATGAACTCAGAAAGAATACCAAACATTGAAGTTATAATCATAAGTTTTTGTGTTTACGTACTCAATATTAATAAATGAACTGCGAAGCATCATCGCCATACATATCTGTTTTGCCCTTTCCCAGGCAACGTGGCAGCGGCAGGGGTGTCGCTCCCTCCTTTCGGCGCTCCACTTGCAGTTCGGATCAACGCCCGCCCGCCCGCACCTCCGCGCAGGGCGCCCCCGCCTCCGCGCCGCGCCCGCCCGCCCCGCCCGCCCGCCGCCCCGCCGCCCGCCCCGCCCCGCCCCGCCCGCCCGCCCCGCCCGCCCCACCCCACGCCCCGGGCTGCGCGCGCAGACACTGTCGGGGCCGCTCTCGCGCTCACCTCTGACCTCGCGCCGGCCGCAGATGGGGACGCGATAGCGCGGCGCCGCGGGAGCGCCGCCCGACCACTCGCCTCTCCCTTTGGCCCGCTCGTACGGTAGGCCGCTCGTACGGTAGGCCGCTCGCACGGTAGGCCGCTCGCACGGTAGGCCGCTCGCATGGTAGGCCGCTCGTACGGTGGGCCCCTCGTACGGTAGGCCGCTCGTACGGTAGGCCGCTCGTACGGTAGGCCGCTCGTACGGTAGGCCGCTCGCACGGTAGATCGTTCTTCACTTTTGACGGCCACCACTCTGGCCGGTGTCGGAGCTTGAAGCATGCGAGGGAAATGCGATGGCGGTAGGCGACGAACGGACCACAATGTGCAAACTGTGCCCGTAAGTGGAGTTTTGTAGACGGATTCAATATTCTTCAACCAAAAACCTCAAAGTAAATTGAAAATCAGCAAAGATTTTCTGTGCGTTAGATCTATCATGCAACACTAACCATTCTGGATAATAGGATTGACGTGGAAATTTACCAGCTTGTTCAGCACCTTTCAAAAATCATAAATGTACATTTTTAAGTGCTAGGAAGCATTTCAAGTGGTATTTTTGCGACAATAACTCTTGAGGCCTTTACTAACCAGCCGCCTGCAGATTCACGGAAATAGTGCATTAAAATGCAACTTATGCATAGTAGTGGGTGGCGGAATCTGTTTACGATTTTTCCAGAAGTAGTTCATGCGGCAGAAAAAGCTTTCTAATGTAATATATAACTATGCTGGAACTACCCCGAGAATTTATTTTTAACTTACGGATGACAGCGAATTTCATGGGAAGAATTACTAGCATTATTCCTCCCATATTAATCACAAAATAAATATTTTTTGATGACCATTCAGGGGTGGGGGTATATTCTGTCGGAGAGTCTCAGCAGTTAACTAGTAACCTTGTAGATGATTTCTGTAACGGCGTGAATTGATGGTCTAATATTTCGATAACAGTGGAGATATATTAATTTAATTGTGCAGATATTACTCGTATTCACTAAACGTAGGGTAATGGGTGCTGATCTCTATACAGGAAGCACAAGTTGATGCTTTTGGAAAGCGACAGTGTACTCTCACTCACCTCTCACTCTGTCTCTCACTCTCTCTCAATCTCACTCACTCTCTCTCACACACACACATCCACAAACATGCGCAAGGAAATACACACACACACATACACACGTGAACATTCACATACATCGCCGAGACAATATTTATGTATCGCACCTTCTCCACATCCACAAATGGACTTAATTACCTTTTCTTATTACATAGCGATACGAATGAGGCAAAAACATTTCGATTACAAAGATAATAGTGTCCTCATGGAATTCAAGTTTGGCCCGCTCTGATCCGCCATGCCATGCATTCCTGAGAAAAATGCACCCAATTCTGAGCGATTCGATCCGCAGAGAATGAGGTCGAGAGCCATGGGGCGTGAAAAATTGAGACATTCATTCAGAGCGGCCATGAAAGACCGTGGCCCAGAATAGAATGGAATCCTGCTTTCTGCGGAGGAGAAATGCCAGACAATTATCTATATAGTAATTTCCAATGCGCAAAGCAGTTGAGAAAAAAAGCTATACAGCCTTCGTTATTTTAAAATGTGTCTATGAATTAGCTAGATAGTCAGAAACTCGGAATAAATCCAAAAACAATGAAACGGATTCGATTTTAACTGAAAATGCAAATATTTGATTGTGTTATTCCACCTACACTCACACTGCGCTACAGTCTGAATTCTCACACTTAGTGCGTGTTTGCTTATGACACAGTTGACGTAATGCGATAGCCAGGCACCGTCATTAAATATTCTATTTAACTATACATTCCCTAATGTAAGAGTTAAATATTTGTATTTAACTCTTACATTAGGGAACAACTTTCTTGATACGCTTGGTATATAAAGATTTGTTACATTCTGTTTCCATAAATCCTGTACTGTGTTATCCGACATTTGTGGTTATCATTCATGAAGGTTTTTTTAAAATATGTAATACATTGCAGTCTATGACGAGAGTATTTTATTTGGTCTTGTGCGGTTTGTGTGCTACTTTTGGGAAAACCATTGTGTGTGGTTTTGTTCAGCAATATTTTTGCTGTTGCAAGTCACTAGTTGAGCTTTTGTTTATTCTTCTTCTCCATTGTCAATAAAAGGCAGTAATTTTGTAAACTGGTGTGTGGTTAGAGAAGGAAAACGATTTTTAACCGTGAGGTACAGTAACGAATATTGAAAACGAGTAATGAAAACAGCAATATACGAAAACTTTCCACGCGTGCGTTAATCATGGAGAATTAACTATTTAGACAAATGGAGCCGTTTTCGGAAAAATCAAATGAAAAAAAAGAAATAAGAATGTGGTGGAAAATTTAGGCCTTCTAAATTAAAGAACTTGTGTGACACCTGAAATTCAACTACGTTGCTATTATAATACTGTTCGAAAAAAGTACCCTCTATAAATGTCTCTACCAGCGAGGCATCGCTACACTTAAGTCCCGCTGTAATCTTCCTATTGGTCTCTCGACATGTGTGGTAGCATGTAAGGTTAAGAGTGTGCGAGTAAGGAGTGAGAATTGGCCACGGCTGAAGTGAGTAAGATCGTGAGTTGTCCTTAGCCCGTTTTTAGTGTACAGCTCCGCCATTCACGTGGTGCTGATCGCAGAAATCACGGAAAAGTTTCGATGAACGCAGCCGACCTCTAGCATTTTCCTCCAGACGCTGTGTAAATGCACCCTAGCTATCTAGCTAGTGTCGAAACATCGCCCCCGGCGGGACGAACTTAAGACCTCCCGGTCGGAGACAAACGCGACGCTGGCTTGACGTAACTCAGCCGGTGCATCTCGTAGGGCCCGTGACTTCTCGCTCCGCCTCGCCCCGTCTCTCCCCCCGTCGTTCGCGTCCCCTGTCTTCGCGCTGCCAGCGGGCGCCGGGCGTGACGTCACCGGCCGACGGCGGGGGCGTGGGCGCCGAGGCCGCCCGAGATGCAAAGCGAGCGAGCGAGCGAGCGAGCGCCGCGCGCGGGCAACGAACCCGGTACTACTGGGGCCGCCCGCCGCCGCGGGGCTGCGTCGTGACTCGCGAGACCGGCGGGAGCACGGCGGTGGAAGTGGAGGAGAGGGGAGAGCGGGGGCGCAGAGCGGGTGGGGGCAGGTGCGGGCGGTGGAAGAGGTGCAAACGATTGTGATGGAGGGCCGGAGCGGGGTTGCAGATGGGATGTGGGGGAGCAATAGGGGAGAGGTGTTGACGCCGGTGAGATGTTGAGATGTTGGAGCAAACCATTGCGACACACTCGGGGTGGATGTTCAGGAGAGAGGTAATGGAGGTGCAAACGGTGGTGATGGAGGGTGTGTGGCGGGAGTACAGATGGAACACATTCAAACGGTGGTGATGGAGGAGTAGGTGGCAGCGGGCGAGGAGGTAGAGGCGGATAAGGAGGTAGCAGGTGCCGCAGCGGTGGAGGAGGACGAGAGGGCGGGGCCTGGTGGCAGGTGCAAGCGGAGGAAGACACAAAAGCGAATGCGATGGAGCAGTCGAGGCTAGAGCGCAGATGCAAATGGAGGTCCAAAGCGAGGGAGCAACGGATGGACACAGGGGCTGATGGTAGTTACAGAGGGGGAAGGCGGAGAGCAAGTAGAACTTACGTGTACACAGTGGTGATGGCGCAAGGCGAGGAGGAGACGGTGATGCTTTTGGTGATGGAGATGGTGAGTCGGAAATACAGAAAGGAACAGTGAGGGAGAGCAGAGGTGTAGGTGGCGGCGAGGCTGTAGCGAGGGTCGGTGAGGCGATGCGACCGAGGCCATGCGGTGAGAAGGTACCGTTGTTTGACAGCAAGAGCGACAGGCAGTTCACAGAGGTCGGGGGCGGGTGGAACAAGACCACAGAAGCGGCAGTGCAAGAAAGGAAATAGTTGTGATTGGAGGATGGGAGGCATGTGAAAAGAGAAAGGGAGGGAGAAGCAAAAATAGGAAGGGAATGTGAAAAGGAAACTTAACCTTTTTACTGATTACGTGAACACATTTATCGAAGTGCTCTTTGCATATGAATAACATTTTGTATGAGCCCACCTAAAAATATTCTTTTAAAAGACGTTCATTTGCAAGTCTCCGGAAGAATATCAAAGGAAAATATCCAGAAAATGGATTCGTATTTTGCACAGGTAGATGTGGAGATAACCCGACAGACGTTTTCGAAAGAAAATCGTTTTCGATAATGCAGCCCACAACACGACATGGGCAGGAGAATAGCAGTCCACATTCGGCTGGGTTGGCGAGGCTGGCGCCGCTGGGCAGGTTCGCGCGGGGCCAGGGGGCTGGAGAGGAGGGAACCGCCCTCCCCCTTTGCCCCCGCATTTGCAAGTCAATTCCCCTTCTTTATTCCGCGCGTCTGCCAGGATCGTGCGTTGAAGCTGACTTTTTGGGAGGCGCTGGGCAATTCGAAATGCGTTAAGGTTAGCATCGCCCGGTGACGGATAAAAGTGGTCGTCTTCGGACGCGTCTTGGAGATGTACCCTTGCGTCTCCGAGCTGACTTCTCAGCTACTTTGTATAGCCGATAAAGGGCAGTTTCCAATTGTTCAGTCCAAAAAAAGTGGCCCGGATTCTTTCTTCTTTTTAGGGTGCTTGAAAGCGGATCGCATTCATTCAGAGGATGGATAAAAATCGCCTTCGGAACCGTTTAATAGGACTTCATGATGGTGCTCTTTCAGCGAAGAGAATTTTGAAAATTGTTGCCTTCATAAAATTATCAAAGAAGTATTATACTAGCAATAATGAAGAATTAGATGCTTATGAGAGATATGTCTCTTGCATTGTTCACGTTAACATTATGACATTTGGTGGTCACCCAAGAATGTATTCACATTCATGCGCCAGTTCATGCGCCAGTTCATGCGATAGTTCATGCAATAGTTCATGCAATAGTTCATGCAATAGTTCATGCGACATGTCATGCGACATGTCATGCGGCAGTTCATGCGGCAGTTCATGCGGCAGTTCATGCGGCAGTTCATGCGGCAGTTCATGCGACAGTTCGTGCGGCAGTTCGTGCGGCAGTTCGTGCGGCAGTTCATGCAGCAGTTCATGCGGCAATCGCACTGTAATGCACGCAGAATTATGACACAGTGAGTATTGCATAGACAGAACGCTTAACGCATCACTTTAGCAAACTGCCTACATTGATTGTTTTGGTACATACTTTTTCCATCCTAATGCACAGCTGACTGTTCCTGAGTGTCTCGGAAGTTTGACGATCCAGCAAGAACATGATATCACACTCGACGTATCATATCGTGTCAAAACATTTCTTTAGATGTCCGAATGCAATTTTGTATTACATCATTTCGATTGTTTAGAATTTTTTTGAAATTTTAAATCAATGTATATATGAAACTATCAGTGTTTAATGTCCTCAAAACGTTTCACGTTATACGTAGTGTAATCATACAAAAATGTAGCACCACCCTCGCAAATAAAGCTTCATAGATCGCAAGGTCCCAGCACTGAATTTCGTCGGTGGTTCCTTTTCGATACCAGGTAATCCGCTGGCTCGGTGCTAGCACTAGTCTAGCGGACGGTCAGTTTCAGGTGGTTGCTGAACCAATGCGAACTCAACAACGTTAATAATGAACCGTGAGCGATTCTTCGTTCTTCATCGTATCTCTATTCCTATCCTGAGGAACGATGATCGTCATTACCACCATCCCATCCCATCCTCACGACTGCTTAGGAAAAGGTTGAACAATGGAACGTGTTTTAAGCTTGAACATTACAGTTAAATACATTTATTTACTATCACAACCAGCTGAATTTGTTCAAAACTTCTGGAGGAAAATTCTAGCAAGCGGCTATTCTCATCGTCAGTTTTCAATGTTTTCTTCCATCAATATCAGGCATTTACCGGAGCAAAACCCTAACACAGGATCTACGGACAGCGCGCGATCTTTTCTTCCTCTCCCTTGTCTGGTACTTATCTCTAACTATGTCAGATAAAAGCAGTCGAAGCTGAAGTATCATTAGATTGAGGAAAATGTACTGACCAGATGAAGACAACGCCAGACGCAGCAGCAAGTCTACGCATTGCAGACGTCCTGTCAATCGTTCAATGTCTCTGGATCTGTGTAGTTCCACTTCGCCATGGTTTCGTAACATCCATTTCCTCATCCTTACATGCCAGTGTTTCCTTTCAGGGCGACCGCCTCTCTCTTCAAATGTAGAAATATTCTTTGTGTCATACTTCGAATCTGAGCTTTCAATAGTGGACCTCGAAAGGTGCTCGTACCGCTTGGGTTTGAAAAAATTGTACGAACTACTGCTCTTTTAGTGAGATTAGGAGTGAAATGCCACAAATACGTTCCAGAATGTAAAATTTGCATTTGAAAGTACGATACTGCCAGAGCGATCCAACCTATATATCATAATAAATAAACATTCTATGTGACTAATATTTGTAAACTTTCACTAAGTCAACAATCTCATTTTCTAACCTACCTGTTCCTCGTATTTACCCTATTGTCTCATCATAATGAAGATGCGAAAAAAGGATTGTGTGAAATTTAACGGAAAAAATTCAGAAATATTCAGAAGTGGGAAACAAGTCGTCAGAAGATGCTTTCTAACATAAACTTGGAGATCCAATAATTATGGCAGGTGTTATTATCATGTAGTTTAAAATGTAATTTCATGTTTTCTCGTTCCATTTCTTCCAACTTGCAACTCTCGACACGATTGATTAATATTGATTGATGACTTCGGGCGCGTCAATGGATAAGGTCGTTAGATCCGTAATTGTAATGAAAGTGTATTTGTGAGAGTTGTAATTTTGTGCGTGTGTTGTTCCAAAATTGTAGTGAATGAAAAGGTCGCGATAATCTTCCCCCAGTGGACGGTAAGTTCCAGCGCCGACCTACCGTCGGCTATACGGGGTTCCCAACTAGGTATCTCCAACCACCGGGGCACCGCCCTAGCTGGGACAAACTCTAACCTCCCGACCCGCCACCGACGGGTGTGCACGTAGAAGTGTAGTGCGTACACCTGTGTGAGTGAGTAAGGTGAGTAAGTAAGGGGTAAGGACAGGACAAGGAAGAGGAAAGAAAGATTGCGCGCGGGCCGATGCCTGTTTGTTAGGGTACTGCTTTGGCCTTCGCCTAGTATTGATCGGAGTAACCACGAACTACCGATCAGAGCACGTGGTAGCTAGAATGCTCCTCCAGTCAGCGATAGAATTTCACCTAGTTATCTAGAGAGGCACGGCAAACACATCAACTGATGCCCCGATCGACAAGAGAAATGACACAGTAACTCAGTCGAAAACCCACATGAAATCGCACATGCCAACAACTGATTTGCTGATTTCTTACCACACGCTTGTAATAAAACGGTGTTACGTTAGTTACAAAAGTTGAAGAGGAATTAATATTCGTAACCAAAATTTTTACCAGTTCCTTCTCACATCCATCTTCTAAGATTCACCTTCACCTTGCCTCTCGATTCTAAATTTGCGCCCGTCTCCACCTCCTTCTTCGCTTGCGTCTTTGCCTCTACCTTCTTCTGCCCCGCCGCTGAGGCCCCCACCGCCCCTCCGCCACCCGGGTGCCGCGTTGGGCTTCGTGCGCCGCCCGCACGAAGGGCCTTAATTATTTCCTAACGCGCGCTAATGATCAGCCGATGTTTCCAGGCGGAATTGCTTCCCCTCCTCACCTGCTGCTCCTACCCCCTCTACACCTGGACATTAACCCCAACTGCCACCTCTGCAGTCCATCGATGGCCAATACAGATCCTCCGTCCCTCCTTGTATCGCCTTCAAGGACGGAAAGTAAAGAAATTCACGTCGCAAGCCAATGGCTCTTTAGACTGGCTTTAATGTGCTGTAAATAGATATTGGAAATATTTTTATACTTCATTAATTTTAACGGGAAACGCCAGACTACGATGAATAAACCCAGAAGATGGAGACCGACCTCTGTAGGCGAAAACTGTTTGAGATACGTTTGGCGAGAAATAAAAAACATTCTACTTTCATATATAACAGGCTGCGATAGCTCAGCAGTAGCATCGATTTCTGGGATATAACACGCACAATACTTCGGCCTAATATTTCATCGAAGTGGTTAGTCTGGAAACTTAACACGTGCACTCACACTACTTTCTCATACATTTTATTTTCATAAACTCTGGCCTGTAATACAAAATGAAACTTTCAGAATCGGAAAGAGTTCTCTCGTGCTACGAGGAAAGTTGCAGATCGACGCCAAAGGCGTGTCACTACAGCCTCCCGTCCCCAACTTCTGCGTGCGTGGTGTGAAAGTGGACGCGCCGTTACGAAATCCTCGCGCGAGTGCCCGCACGTTCGTGGGGGCGCGCGATCACGCGTGCTGAGTGCAACATGAGGGAAGAGTCCCGCTCACGTGTCCCCGTCGCAGCCCCGCCCACCCAAACCTCCGCGGCTCGTGACCGACTCCTGCCACCGGGCTAGAAACGGCTTACGGCTGAGGGGAATTGCCTGGCTGGGTGTGATAAAACTTCAAGTTGCGAATCCCCAATTTGAGGTTTGCAGGCCGGGTAGGTTCGTGTTGAGATAGCGGATTTTCTACTCCAGCTGGAGGGAAAGCCGGGTCAGATGATCCACTGCCTAGATAAGAATTCCACAGACTGGCTGCTCTCTATCATTACTATTTTGGGTGGAGTACTGAACAATTCCAGGAGAATGCTAAAGAAAATTAAACGAAGGTCCTAGATTTTCGAGATTTTCTCTTTTCTAGCCTGTTGCCATGGCCATTTGGTAAGTGATGGGAAGTGAGTATCAGCTACTTGGCCCCGTAAGGGAAGTGCATGTCATATCCCCGGTAGTGATGGTGGTGGTGTGCCTCTCCCGATTCAACATGAGATCCGGCACCAACCTACACGTCCCCGCTTACTCGTCCACAGAGCGGCCCCCCTCGTATCTTCCCCAGCGGTTCACCGGCCGAACCGAGACAAGCGGTGTGCTCCCGACTGGACTTCCGCCGTACGTGGTAGAATAAGATGTAGAATGTGTGTGTGTATGAAGAGAGAAGAGACAAGGATAAAAAACGATCGAGCATCCGTTTGTACGAGTATGTTGTTGTACTGCTCCGGAATTCGCTTAATATTCCCAGGAGAAAAGACGGAAATTACCGATCAGAGCAGTCGGCCGTCAAAATATTTCTTGTCCAGTCATTGGTTGAATTGGTCCCCCCTATCTAGAAAGATCGGAACTCTATCACCGTCGGGTATCGAATCCTGAGATCTACCGGTCAACCATTCTACGGAAGCATCGAATGGGGCACTGAGCTATCCCCGCCGGTTCGGGTGAAGTGCTGATCCCCATCTTTATATCGTCCATTCACACAACGTATAAAGACACTGGTGCTCCCATAAACTCACCTAACTCCTGCATATTAAGAGAGAATTGAATACAAATTAAGTGAGAGGCGAGGGGTGAACGCAGCGGGACAGCGAAGCAAGAGGAGGGAGGGAGACGACGGGTCAGGGGTCACCAAAGCCGGTCACCCAGGGTCTGTCGCGTCCGGCGTGAATTGCACTTTCCGGCTAATTATTTAATTTGGGTTCGCCCCGAGTACTTAAAAGGCCGTATATAGAAGTTGGACGGTGCTACGGGGCGCTGGGCGACCGACGCTCCGTGAATACACGCCGCGCCACATCCCAGCGCTTCGTCGAACACGCGCTGTCTCGTGAGAACAGCTGAAAATCCCCGATCTAATAAAGTTTTTCCATGTTTCAGGAACATGAGAAACCTGGTCTAAATGTAGACACACCAAACAATCAACAAAAATGAGATTGTCAACGACTGTTGCATTACATTATAAACATGAAACGAAATATCACCACTGAAATGGAAATCTCACCAGTAAGACAATACTATTATGACTATGATTAACAATATCAACCAGGAGGGACCAGAGATCAAGAGAGGACCCACTAATAAGTCGATTACTTTCTCTATAAGATCAGAGTGGTTCTAAAAAGACTAATACTTGAATTATAATAACGATAGTAGTACCTAATAAAATTGTGAAAAATTCCAAAATTCTGTTTTTAAAATGTGCAATACTTGCATTTTATATACACTGAAAATTTATCGTGGACATTAATTGTTTTTTTCCTCTATAATGGACCGTTCAATGAATGAATGAATGAACGGACATACAATGGAGTAAGAATACATATTCCTTTTGTCGAACAATTTCGATTTACAAATGAGATTTATTTGAATAAGTTCTGCAACAATGTGGAATGGAATATAAGAATGAGTTATAAAGGGGAGCAAGGATTTTTATTTTTTTGTCATTATTTATTTCTGTATAAACTTACATTTACCGGGTCATCGGACCTTCGTTTACTCATTCCCAAGGTTTGTTTTCATAATGCTTTACTTGAAATAGTGGGTGTTTTCTCAATATACAAGACGTATTCCGTATATAGACTCATGTCGATGAGACGCTGCATTCTAGGCAGGATTGTCAACGTGTTGGTCGTCATACTGAAATCTTCAAAGATAAATCCCAGTCCTTACATTCAGTCCTGAATAAGGTCACAATATGACTGGAACGTTGGCAAACTTTCCTAGTATGCGGTGTCACACAAATAATAGGCACAACAGAAGCCCACGACTTAATCATCCTCTCCACTTATTGCCACTCTCATAGACATTGCAATAATTGTAATTCGTATTTTACAGCGCATTTCGTATGTTTATTTCCTGCTTCATTACTCTTGTCAGCAGCCCGTAACTTTAATTTCAGTAGATACAGCGATTTGTGTCCGTCAAAGTCCAAGCCTGTGGTGTCAGCCCATCTTTAGAGGTAACTCCTATTAACCTCGACATTTACAAAGCCCACAGGGCAGTGGGCGAGACCGCTGTCTGTGTGCTCGAGCTGAACAGAAAGACATACGGTTGACCGGAGTTTGCCCAGCGATTTTTCCAGTGCGCGCGGCCCGGCCCGGCCCGGCCAGGCCCCGTCAAGAGGCACTCCGCGCCACAAAGCCGCGCTGTGGACAAGGTAAACGCGCTTGCAGCGTCTGCCGCATTTCTCAAAGGCCGAAAATCACGAAAGTGGACGGCGTGGGCTAACGAACTGTTTCGGAAAGCGAAGCCCGAGGAGCTTCGAAAACACTTTTCGACGCTTGGAACAAGCGGTGGCTAGCGCGTCATTCTCTTCGGGCAACACTGCATCCTCGGGAGGTAGCCGAGAAGGCTGGCGCTGGGGGGAGGGGAGGAAGAGGAAGACAGACGAAGACAGACAAAGAGACTAGGGAGTACGCGGAGTGTCTGCGACATAGCGGCGTGTGGTGCCGATGTTTCGGGTGGGCTTCCGACAAACAATCTGAAGGTTATTCCATTTTGTTAGATACCACAGTCACTGTTTTCAGTAGAATAGAAATCTGTACACAGGAGTTAACCCATTTGGAATGATTCTATTATATCACAAGATAGAAAACTTCAAGAAAATACGATTGCTCACAACTAGGTGCTTGGTGGAGTCTTCAGTTATCATAATAGGTCGATTTGAATTTGCGACTATCCTACATCGATTTTCCTCTCGCTTGCCCAAATGAACTATTATTCTGTCGGTTCACCCGTTGAGTTGGAACAATCATCACTGAAACGGATCTGTAAATGTGCTTTCCAGACAGATAAGGGACAGTATTAAATATCATATCCTTTCTTAGCTGCCTCTATTATCGTAATGCTTTTTGACCTGACATTCGCGTGATCGGAGTACTGCCGGAGCCTCATCATAATCTTCGTGGATGGACAATAAGGGGGTGACGCTTACCGCTCACGCTCGACCATGTGCGACTCGAGCTTACCGCTCACGCTCAAGCTTGACGCTCACCGCTCGACCATGTGGATGGAGGTGACGGTAGGATAGGGAAGGAAGAATCGCGGTGCAGGTCGGGGTCTGTTGTATAAGGAATTGCTCCGGCCTCCGTATGAAAGTGATGAGAGGGAATCAAGTAAAAAATCAAACAGTGCAGTTAACCTCCACATTTATCATCCAGGCAGAGGTCCATATCAACCCAGCACTTACAAGGGAATGGCATGATCTTATGTCGCTTTCCAAAACCCTTCACGTGTTGTGGAGAGGAACAAATGTTTCAGATATCCGATGCCAATCCCCAACTAGATACTCGTATTTCCCACCAGCGGGGCACCGCCTCGATGTCCTGTCCTGTAAGTCTAGTGCATGTAAGTGTATGTGTAAGGGGTGCGGATCGAACAAGGAATAGGAAGGGAAGAACGCGGGCGGTCAGTAGCCCGTTTCTCAAGTTCCTGCTATGGAATTCGCCTGGTGTTGATCGGATAAACCACGGAAAAATACCGATCAGAGCGGCTGGTCGCAAGAAATCACCTACAGACAGCGGCTGAATTCGACATAGTTATGCAGCTAGTGTCGAAAATCCTTCTGTCACCCCAAATCTAGGACCTTCGGGTCAAAGGCCCTGTTAGGGTATCTATTGATGCCCTGGACCACCTCAGTAGGTTTAAGACATGGAAATGTGGGACGGTACGTGACATAATAAAGTACGTAATGTATTCAGTGTCACACGCCACACATCATGACGAAATAGCACATGATCGAAAAGTTACAAGAATGTGTGCTGCATATGGAGATGCCTTATATCCTATTACTAATAGTAAACTTATGGACACGTTTTCAAGGTTCACACTACAATCCAACAACTGGTGCACGTTGTCAAACGACTCACAATCTGCCACATAGTAGCTATGCTACATCAATGTGCGCAATTTTAAACGACAAAGTTAAAAAAAACGCATTCCGATATCTCGATAGGCGCAAAAAATATTTGGGTATTAATAGTAATCGCATCACACTTTAAAGAGACCATATCTTCTAGGGATGACCTGCTTAGCAGAAATCAACATCAGGTATCATAGACGCTTTTTTGTACACAATGCTGACAGGGCGTGTCATTTGCTCGTCAGCTGTCGCAAATCTACCACGGTCGGCACTGAAACTCTCTTATCTGCGATTGCAGTCTAACAACGACACAGGCTACCACAGCGGGTGCTCCTCATAACAGCACATTATTCACGCACAGAAAAGAGCAGGGAGGGGGGTGGGAGCGGTGTCAGCAGTAGAGATTCAAGCCACGCCCCGCTCACCAACACGTGGCCTTCGCCAGCGCCCTCCGGCTCTCAAGAGGCCGATCACTCTTTAGCGCCGATATCGATGCTCAGAATACGACTGCTATTCATCACGCGCTTCATTATGGCATACACGCTACGTTAGCATAACGCGTTGGAGAGATGCATCGCTTCTACACGAGCAGTTCCGAGACAAGAAATAATGCGTATGGTTAAATACCATTTAGAAAAATCCTCTGCGACACAAATCATTATAATGGGTAGTACAGTTGAGTTTGGCTTGTCTCATTCATCCAGGTGAAAACTTAAGTGCTCAGGTTTATTGAATGAACAAATTAATATTCTAATTTTCAATGAAGAACGTATGTGAAGGTAGTAACAGGTGACTTTAAGTTAAGTAATACACCATAACAAAGTTTAACATCACAAGAGCATAATGTTACGTGTTTAGCGAGCGTACGAGATCCGAGGGGAGGAATCGCCAGTGGCTGTTAAGTCATGAAATAAAGTAAAATGTTATAAATTGTCACATCATCGTAACAAACAGCATTATAAAATTCATTCCACATTTTCAGCTATATTGTTCCAGTTATATTGTGACCTATCCGATATTAAGCCACGATATTAAGGCCTCAAGTTTTTACAAAGGAGAACAAAAGTCGTTATATTCACCTCTTTAAAAGTGAAATACAATATTTGTTTAGGGACTTAATGACTCATATTCATCTGATAGTGTAGCAAACGCTTTATTTCTTTATTAATTATTATTAGAAGAAATATTTCGTCTTTGTTGGTCTAGATCAGCACATTTTGCATCCACAAAGTTCATTGCGGCGGAAATGTTCAAAGATGTAGCGCACGTATACTCATTAACATTGAGAATTGTGTAATTTAGTGACGTTACTCGAAACCCTTATCCTCCAAACCTCTATAAAATCTGAAGACAAGGCCATTTCACAGTAGTTTTCTACGAAAACCGTGGAGCGGTCCACTCTTTCCTGATGAAATCGCACACTTCTCAGAACCTGTGTTAACACATGAATAGGATCATTTTGTTATATCCTACATCTCACGTTCCACCAAAATAAACGTAGGTTCTTGTGGTCGATAATAAACCCAACTCCCTCCATGAAGCACGTGGTTAGTCAGGAATCAGATAACTTAATAACTACTAGCTTATTCTAAATCGTATTGTTCCTCGCAAAATAAAATGAGTATCATTATATTCTTTTGGTGGTAAACTGTGGCGGCCCTTACAATTTTCAGTCAATAAAATCTTGGTCCAAATTACGTTTCTAAAAGATAGTATACCGTGCAAACATTTTTAAAATAAAAAACAAACTTTTATTTGAGATAGCCTTTGCTTCTTGGACCAGTTCAGAAGATCTTGTTTAGAAAATTCGATTGAACTGTCTGTTTCATTGTGGAGGATATAAATAAAAATCAGAGAAAACAGGATGTATGAATATTTTATATTTTTGATTTCTAAAGGCTGAACAGCAATAGATAATTATTCGTTTGCCTCCAAGAACTTTCAAGGAATATTAAAAATGTCAATTTTTTTTAAGAAATGCGTTGAGTTCGTTCATTAGAAGTGTAACAGAAAGCTGTTCTGGAATAAAATTCCTTTTATCTTCTGAGTCTGGAACATTTTAGTTATTCCAAGCTAGTCTCGATTTTCAGTAACTCCGTCTTCTCTCTTCAAATTCGAGATATCTTGCATCCAATATAAACTTTTCGATGTACCTAACATAATGATAACCTGTCTGAATATTTGACGCTAATTACTTACATGATTTTTATTGCATACAAGTACACAGAGCCACCCTTGAAAAAGGTTGCAACATTGACTTGTTGACGTTGACGGACTCAATGCCAACCACCGGCTTGGCGTGAGTCTGGCTGAGGGGTCCTAGAGCTCCACTTCCCACGATGGCACGATTTTAGACACTAGCGAGATAACTGTAGGTCGAGTTCATTCGCTGTCTCGAGAAGAATTAAAGCGGCCGAGGGCTCTGATGGATAGTTTTCCATGGTTTCTCCGGTCAATACCAGGCGAATGCCGGGGCAGTACCCTAACAAACGGGCCGCGTATAATCTTTCCTTCCCCTTTCTTATTCTATCTTGACCCCTTAGGTACACATACCTGCAATAACATTCGCAACACCACCACACATGCTGGAAGACCTGTCGGGAATATAGACTTTGTCCCGCTGATGGGAGGTACTAAGTTGGGGAAAACCCAGCTAGCAAATGGTAGGTGGGCACCGGATCTTACCAACCATCTCCCGACGAAAAACATGCACTAAACGTACGGGACTAATCACCTTAACCGTTAACGCTCCCGGAATCACTAATCAATCACCGCCCTCCGTCGGCGTCACCTCCACCGCCTTCGTCACTACTACGCCAAACAGCGCCGCAAACCCCCCGTTTGCCCTCTCTATCTGCAACGACCGTTGCTGCCATAGCCGGCTCCATCTCTACATCCTCCGAGGCGTGCGCCGTCACCAACACTCCTCCCCACTGCCGTGCCTTTACTGCTCTTCCGTGAGAACCCATCTTGAGGTACGGTTCACCAGCTGGAAACCGCGCCAGCCACTAATTAGGAAGGGTGCGATTACTCGCGCGTCTGTCCTACCTCAAGGAACTACAAGGTACGTCTTTCAGTTTAATAAAATAGAATAAATTAGAAATATTCGGAAACAATTTGTCGAACAGAAGTAATATTGAATGAAGGTTCTACATTTTATATCAAACATTCCATATTGCGTTTCTTGATCGATTTCTATCGGTAATAGAGATTTAGATGGTCAAGTTTTTTGACAGGTTCCCGTTGTCCGTCCGCGACCCACACCGCCGCTGAGCTCGGCGCTCCCGCTTCCTCCGCCGCCGTCGCCCCCACAGCGCCGCGCATTGATATGCAAATGAACGTCGCCGCGAATACGGCTCCCACTCCCGTGTTAAAGACCGCGTTTCTCTGTTAATTAATGTTATTTACCGGGGCGTTTAGCTGCCATTAGCTGTCCCCGCTGCCGGCGATCCGCCTGAGGGGAAAGGGGGCGGGGTGACGAAGGGGAGGTGGAGGGGGGATGCGGCCGTGCGGTCATTGCAGTCCTTGGGGACCTCAGCCATTTTCGCGCTCAAGACATGCGATAAAGAATACTTTACACACTTATACATTTCATGAACGAGATGTTCGTGAACATTCTAATTCATGTAAAATTAAAGTGAAAGTGCATAAACATATTTATTTTTGACAATCTATCATACAATCCAACAATATATATATATATATATATATATATATATATATATATATATATATATGCACATACACCTCGTGAAATGGTGATTTGATATATTTTCTCTTGAGAACGTCGAAGTTGCCAAACAGAAAACTATTATTCTGGAAAAGCGGTTTGTGTTAATTTCTCGAAATAAATATATTGTGAGCGTTTTAGCGTTTGTTTTCACAATGTAAATTGTAAAGTACAGAACGTTAAATTCAATTCTGAAATTGCAAAAGCCGGTGGAACAACACGGCTGAGTTTAAAACATATTCCGAGAAAATATATTTTCATAATGGACCATACAGATTATAATGAGAACAAAGAAAAGAAGATGATAGTATTCTGATAGTGTATAGACGTGGCATTTATTTCTAGGAATACCGGAAATCCCCTCTCTAATATTTCAGCACTCTATTCTCTTCGCTTTGTTACTCGTGCCCCTCACAAAGCGAGGATTTTCATATTTTCGAGACAATTGTTCTTATACTGTTCGCTATACTCATTCTGTAATTCACTGTGAACTTGTGACTGGTAGGAGGACCCATAACATGTCACACAAATTTTTAACTGTTTTTGACGTAAATAAAAAATAAAAAAGAATAATCTCATTGACTAATCATCTGTGAATGTTCAGTGGTCTACCAATTAGGGGCAAAGTATTACGCTATTCAAAATTTGTCTCTACAAATCCATTGGCAAAACGTTCTCGTATTTGACCCCCTTACCCGACATAGAACTTTTAACATTAATTACATGGCAACTTTTTTTTATCAAATTAACTAATTATTTCCGTTTTCCGAGATTCTTTCGGTGTCAATATTCGCTCAAATAATTAACACAAATATTATTGCTTTAGCATATGTATTGAGGTAGTTAGCAGATGTATCGAATCCTGGCCTTGTTGCTCGGGAATTCTATAGTGCAACCCAACCGGTTACCGGAGGTCCTCTTCCTTTATAGTATTGTAACGTTCTACATTAATAATAATATTAATAATAATAATAATAATAATAATAATAATAATAATAATAATAAGAAGAAGAAGAAGAAGAAGAAGAAGAAGAAGAAGAAAAAGATGAAGAAGAAGAAGAAGAAATCAAAGTTATTTATCTACAATCAAAAATTGTTTTCGATTTGTGGGGAACTTTACACGTACGTGCCTTTTCACGAAACAATCTGAGTTTCATATTTTTTTTCAAGAACATTACTACGTAGAAACTTTATCTAATATTCTTATTTCATTTCTTACGTCACTGCTATTACCGCGAATAAGTTATTAAATTCTAAACGAACATGCTTGCAGCAGTTCACGTGTGCGCGCGATGCGCAGGCGGACGGGGAAGGAATGTGCCTTTCTTCGCGTAGGGCTTTTGCAATACCTATCGATTAATCCAGGGCCGCTCTGGCTCCATGCACGAGCCAAAAACGCCGGCTGTGGAACGCTGAGGAGGCGTGCTTCTGAGAACTGAAGCTCGTGGAATGTGGAGCATCCAGCACAGGTGGAGACAAACATTGGAAAACGCGGAGGAGACAAGAAGAAAATAAGAAAGCTTGACGACAAATAGGCCCCAAAAAGAAACGTGATAAACTTAATATAGTATATTTGATTAGAATCTTAGCCGAAACATGTACATGCAAATAAAGAGTTGACGCGATGGAAAACGCATTGCCAGATATGATTGCCACTACATCCCCGCAACAACGCGTGAAACCACATTACAATCAGGGCTTAATCTTTACGGGGAAAGAACTTACTTTAAGAGTATATGGTTTTGCGTAGAAAGAAATTTGACCCATCTACTCAACCAAATTTCTTGATTTGTAATTTCAATAAAAGGTAGTGGACCCCAGTTATGGGGTTATGTTTGGATTAGTATTAGATTAATTGGAGACGTTTTAATAGGATTAGTATGTTTACGTCAGGTTGATTTGAAGTCATTAATTACTTCTTCATCTGTTGTTCATATAGGGATAGTTTTAAGTGGTTTAATGACTTTGAATTCTTGTTTTTTTTGTGGTTGTTATTTAATAATAACTGGGCATGGATTATGTTCTTCTGTTTTCTTTTGTTTATCTAATATTATTTATGAATGGTTAGGAAGTCGTAAATTGATTATGAATAGGGGATTAATATGTTAATAATAAAAGACGTTAATAATAACCCGAGTTATCGCAGGTTATTATTAACGTCTTTTATAGAATTAACACTAAATTTAAATAATGTTTTAAAATTAGTAGAAACATGGTTTATCTGTCGTCATTTCTTCCCTATGCTATTTGGTTGTGTCAACATCTCCAATACATATATTGCAGATTGTCTTGGAGTGAGTGTGAGATTTTAATCAGTGAAACGAATATAGACACATATTTTAAGATTGGATGCTTTTAAATGCAAATATTAGTGTGCGTATATAAACACAATGTCCAGCAAAAGTTCGAAACATGTGTACTTATACAAAAAAAAATCAGTGATTATAACTACACGTGACGCATTTTGAATAGAAATGAAGTTTGATACCAGGATTTCCTGCTGCAGACCAGAACAACACACATGTACACATAAGCATTTCAATTATGTTTACACAAACATGTTTAACTCTATTTTGAATGAATAGTAATTGTATTGTTCCAGAATTTATAAATCTCCCTCGCCATATCGCTCTCAGCAGTGTATTTACTAAATCGAGTGTAGACAACCGATTTCACAAAAGAATAGGGATCCCGTGCACCGATCAGATAGCAAACAATTCACTATGGCACAGACACTATGCCCATTTTATTTCTTCAATAAACGTGAAAAAATTGACATCTGTTATTATTTACTGTTACATTAACACATTGAAATGCTTCGTTTTGTGGGGACGCGGGGTTGAAGGGGACTAGCTAAAAATTATCTTCCATGGTTCTAGCAATATAAAATTCTGAAAAAAGAAAAAATGAAGACTGTAATCCCACTTCGGCGTTAGAAACTGATTTTCCAACTCTAAGTATTTCAAGAAAAATATTATGTCACCTGCCCTGGGAATACTCAATCACATTTCTTCACACTTTGTTCGCCTGCATGCAAATTTCTACCTACTGTTTTGTCACGAAAACGTGCTTGCCCTCGGATAATATTCTTACGTCTCCGCCAAGGAGTTTCTATAAAGCAGCAAGCGTCCATAAATAATATAGTCGAGTTACGCGAAAATGTCCCCCGCTTCATGTCCGTCGCGATCCGCCACAGCTGGTCCAATTGTTGATTTAAACAATGCGTTCTAATGACGTGTTCTTGGAAATTTGCCTCACGTTTCATAATCCCAAGCATTGCAATTCAGGCGGTAATGCGCACTGCTAGCAATGTTGCGAAATAATTTGAAAGTGTTACTCTTAGAAACATTTTTTTATCTCAGTAGCGTAGTTCGTAGTTTTGTTTGAAAGAAAAATTAACTATCTTCGACGCGCCGCTTTTGAAATGCACACCCTTAGCTTCTAATTTACGTTATAGAAAGATTAAAAGTGTTCTATTTGAGGTTAGGCGCCAGATTTGACTTAATTTCGGCGCTTATGTATAACAACTTGTTTGTTTCAATGTGGTTAGAGATCCTGAACAAGTGTATTCTTATTTCCTTCCAGATATGAAAAATGCAAACAATAGAAATGCCACATAGCGCGGAATGAAAGGAATTTAGCACATTTCTCTTGTATAACCAGAATGCATAAACGAGAGAAAGCGCGAGATAGACCAGAAGGCTGGGGCCAATTCTTCCTCTGTTTACACCTGTCGGAAGAGGCAGATGAACGTTTGTAAACATGGAGCTGTCAGCGCAACGTTTGGACGCAACATTCGAAGCTGAGGTGGGATAGATACACGGAAGTCAGAGTGTGCCAGAGGTATGTCAAGATCCAAGATCTCCAAACATACAATCTCTGGCAAAACCACACACGCTGCTTCAAATAAACAACGAGGAAATGACGTAACGAAATATTTCAAAATTGCTACCCCCAAATTTCTTAGATGATACACGATTCCTTAGAGCATACCCAATAGAAGGACGGTTTCAAATTTTAACACATTTTTTTTTGTTTTAAGTTTGACTACGGTTCCCTGCTTCTGAGCCCGGGCGGAGTTAGGAAGTGGCGGCTAGGGGATAAAGATCTCTAGGGTGTCAAAAAGGTATTAAGTGAGGGTATGATGTGTCAGGTGATAACCGAAATTATTATTTAGAAAATTATTATTATTATTATTTAGCAAAATTGTAACTTTTACTTTGAGGAAAGACCGGGAGAGATGTTTCAAGGCATCAACTGATGTCACTGCATTCCCTCTCATAAGAAGGTTTTATGTTCGAGTTCGGACGGTGAAAGGATTTTCGACACTAGTTTGTTATCTAGGTCGAATTCAGTCGCTGTAAGGAGGAGAATTCTAACGACCTGCTGTTCTCATCGATAGTTTTCCGTTGTATCTCCTATCAACACCAGGGGAATGCAGCGTCATTACCCTAACAAACGGGTCCCGAACCGAGCGCGATGTTTCTTACCTCTTCTTTGTCCTATCCCCACCGCATACACACAAACTGACAAACATTGCATTTACCACACATGCCGGGAGATCGTTCGGGACCTTAGAGCTTGTCCCGGCTGGGGTGGTACTCCGCCCGTGGGAGATATCTGGTTGGGGAAAACATCGCTAGCAGACAGTAAGTCAGCCGGATCTCGCCATACAGCGGGGGAAGGCCACCACCACCTCCCGAGCAAAACATACCCTACATTTACGGGACTAATGACCCTAGTAGTTGACGCGTCCGGAATCACTAACAATTATTCAATCTTTGGGAAACGAGGTTCCTGATGACGTGTTCACTCTATCCGAAAACAAATAATTCTGCATTTGCAAGCGACTGTTACATTTGTCGGAGTTCTTGAAATACGTTTCCCAGTAATCCCAATTTACTCCCCCGTTGCCTGCGTTGATTTCCGAGAAGCGCTGCGCGCGCGCCCGGCGCTGCCCAGACGCCAGCCTCCGCGCAGGTGTCTCGCGGTGGCCGCTGCAGCGCCGGTCGCCTCCACCCTCATTTGCGCGCGCGACGAGGCGTGCAGCGCCCCCGTGGCCCTCCCCACGGCCTCGCGCCCACGGCTGCGCATCACAGTGGCTCGCACTTCTGAAGAAGCGGACAGAAAACGTCTTTTTTCTAAATGTTCAATTTGCTTTACTCTCTACAGCCGCGCGTTACAAAAGTTATCCTTCATGTTCCACATCACTCTTTCTTGTGTTCATTATTATCCAGGTCGGCAGACGCGAAGAAAGAGGACGATCATAAATTTAGAAATGCGTTGGAATTCATATTTTTCAATAATTGTAAATTATGTTAAATTGAAATCTCCCTAATTAGCACTCACAACTTTAGTATTTGCTGCACATCATTTTATTAGTCAAGTCTGTCAAAAGATACGTAACTTCTAAGTTTCTGTATTTATAAAAAAATCAGTTTGGTGTGTCATGAAACATGTATTACAAAGAAGACCAAACATTAGTAAAGATTATCTCCCTCCAAACTAAACTTGCCGGGACAAGCTGTAAGCTCTTGACATATGTCTTGTATGTAAGTGTATGTGTGTGTAAGGAGAGAGTAATAGAAGAAGGAGAAAAGATGTATGCGGTCCATAAATCATTCGTTAACGCACTGCTCCGACATTCGCCTGGTGTTAAGCGTAAAAACCACAGAATACCACAGATGGGAGCAGCCGACCAGTAAAATGTTCCTCCAGAGTTCGATCTCTTTCTAGCTTGGGTCGAAAACTCCGTCACGGTTGGACTCGAACCGTAGGATCTCCCGTCAAAGTCGCGTTCAAAGTTGCTGCAAAGCCAGCAGCAATGCTGACTCTGAGCTAAACTCAGCCTGTTGACAATTTTGAATTTAGTGTGATGGAGGAAATAATATTTTTTGGTCGTCTTCTATTCTGTTCAGGACCATAGTACCTCTAGCCGCTACCCCTTCCCCCTACTTGACTGCCGCTTCGATCCTGTTTCTCGATCGCAGTTAACGGTTCTCTTTCCACGAGTGCACTGGAAGTCGGTTTAATCTGTCCATTTGTCGCGACCCGTAAATCAACCCCGCAGCCGTTCTGCTTTCAGCTCCTTTCGATCTATTTTAGCGTGTCAGCGCCGGGAAGGGAGCGCGTTCGGGTACTCCACGTAATCCTTCTGCTCGCGGTTTATTAGGAGAAAGGCCACTAAAATTCCGGGCAAGCCAGTAGAATGCAGAAGTTAAATATGAAACATTGCATAATAGTATATAATATAGTGATACCCTCGCATTGCTATAGTGTATAAATTTTGAGGGATGGAATGAAAAATCAAAACAGAAAATGCATAAACCTACTAATCGAATCGTCACCACAAAAGTGAATAATTTTTCACAACAAATGAAACACTCATTTCCTTTAACAACTACTATCAACGTCGTTCTTGTGCTTTTCTTAGTGCCGTACCTGCTCTGCGCTTGCAGTTATCTTCTCTGCAATTTATACTTATAAACATAAATATACATATTTATTTTTCATTCGGAAATACATAGTTCAGTTTACATTCACTTTTTCATATGCATCGGATTTCTTACAACAACAATTTCTGCCCCCACGCGCTGCAATGTGTGTTTTACCTACCACCTAATATAATATACAATAGAATACCTATCACATTTGCACAAGAAAATGTTTACATATCAGATTATCGGGCGAATGATATATATCGCTGTATCGCGGCGTGGAAGATGTACCAGCAGAGTATTTTTATCTCCTTTCCATTCCTGGAGGCCTTACAACACACACGCGCAGCCAGTACCGCCATTGCGCCGAGGACTGGGGCGGGGAGGGGAGGGGGAGGGGGGGGGGAGGGGGCGAGTCGCGTGGCACACGGGCGACCGACTGCATCGAATCGCCTGCCTGCCGGCGGAATGCGCCTCCCGACCTCGCGTGCTCGCTGGCGCCCTCGGCGACTTCAAAGCGCCGATTGTTTGTGGCACGGGCGCCCGCCCGCCCGCCGGTCGGTCGGCTTTCCCGCACACCTGGCGACGCGGCGCCTCCCGGCCGACAAATACGAGGCAACAGCCGTGTCAAGTTCAGCCCAACATTCCAGTGACGTAACAAGACGAGAAGCCTTCTGCCGAACTTTAAAAAGGGCCCAATAAAAATACTCTCTATCGACAAATATGGTGTAATCTTTTGAAATTGCCTGATAAAAGGTGTATTAGTCCGCATTAAAAAAGGACAACGAAATAATAAATTTAATTAATGTATTAATTTAAGATTTACTCCACATTATTTCCTTTACCATTTCTTGATTGGAAGCCTAGTCGCCTTTATTTCCACCCCTAGAAAAAAACATTATTCGAACAAATAAAACGTTGTGGGTCGTTTATTTGATTCATTGCTATTTTTATATTTAAGCTGACAAACCATACTTTCAGAAATAAGGAATTAATGAACAAATAGAAACACACGCATTCTTTTTACTACAGGAAACGAAAAGTTGTCCAGAAGCTCGCTCGGAAAACTGGTCCACAATTCCACCGAATGCATCATTTCAACACGCGGGCAGACTGAGGTTGACATTCTTGGAGTTCAACACTATTTCTATTGGAAGGGCTTTGATATCAAACGACCAATTAATGATCCAACATTTTGAGAAGAATCAAACATTAATTGTTAGCCATTGATATCACAACAAAAGAATGGTATCTTGTTGAGAATTATGAAATTGAATATGGTGATGAGGGATGGAGTGGATTGGTTTATGGGATACCGAGGAAATTGTTTGCATCACTAATGATAAGTTTTACACGTAATATATACTTCTTTCAATGTCGTAGATGTAAACATATACAAATGCATACATACATACATATAGATTTATTTGTATTTGTCAACGTTCATAAAGTCGAAACTTCGAAAATAAGCTCTTAAGATAATTTTAAGCATATTTTGTCTAATGAACACCTTGGATATTCCGAACGGCTAACCCGCAATAAGCACTCACAAATTGGTTTGAAAAATACTTTCTATGCAAAAATTTGCGTTGTAGAAATATATAAACACTCCAGAAACATGATTTTTTTATTATTCACAAAAGAAATGAATATATTTATGAGAAAGAAAAATTATCTCAGAAACAAGAAAGCAGACGAATCGTGTAAATTGGCCTAAATCTTCTTCAGGATTCTCGCAGTGTCCTTGCACAATTTGGTGAAGATTAATACAACACAAATGCGTAATATAAACAATAATATGTTGGAAGATGAGCCACAATCATTATTTTTCGCCTTTCACTAAGGGCAGATTGGTTTCTAATTTATTTCTCCAGAGATTGATAGCGGTGCAACAAAACTGGTACATAATAGATTTGCTAGTGGACAGTAGTGGGGAGTAAGATACAAAATTTTAAACTCATAGATATTTTCTGTAAAAAAATGACAAAAAATTCGAGTAATTCATTAAAATTTGAATCAATTACATTCAAAATAATAATCTTAAACACAGCAATTTATATAAAATTGAATTTTCTTCTTTCACAGAGATTGAATATGATGACAGACCTGGCAACGTCAGATATTATCGTCTATAAGTATGTCTATAGTATGTATTTTTTTAGAAATGGGTGAGGAGAGTATTTTAAATATTTCACCTGCTACTCCACTCACTAGCTATTTCATCTGCTATTCCACACCACTCCACTTACATTACTAGGCCAAATTGGGTCAGTTTGCCACTCCCTCCAGACAGTAGCATTTTTTATTTTTAGGAGATCTAAAAGAACCGCAGTGTCGACTCCTAAAATGTTATCAAGGGTTCCACACATGCCTTCGAACAAAGATAGAACTAGAGATTTCTGTACGAGATTATTCAGATACCACACGTCTCACTGATGCATGGAATCCCTTTTCGCTTCATAAGCGAGCCCATTTGCGCAAACGTTTCAAATGAAGCACATTATTAGTGCTCCACTCGTGCACCGGCACTAAAATTGAACTATCATAAAACATTTCATCAGCCATCACACGAATGGTTGTGTATCATTTTTAATGTCACTGAAATATCCTAAAATGCTGCCTGAAAACATTTTTTTTTGACGACCATCCGTTAGAAGCCCGACGATGAGGGGAGATACCTAATAGAAATTATCGGAATAATAATTAAATATTAAAAAAAAACTTACTCGGGTTATCAATTTATCTTACTCGGTTACTGGAGTTAAATTATTTGATGGGTTGATCTGATATTCACGTTCACGTGTTATTGCCAAAGGCTTTTAAAAAAACGGGAATGTTCTTTGTAAGGATGGAGATTGTTCAGGATGGGAAAAGAAAGAAGAATCGAGCTCGAACATTCTCTTGGATAAATTCGGAACAAACAGGAGAGACGACCATTCAAATTAGCCTACCCGAGTTTCAGTACCGACCGACTGAACTACCTAGGTGGTGTCGACAGCAGTCTTTTCAGCAGTCTGTTCTCCCTTAATACAACGACGTTGTTTCCTTGACCGTTAATACACAACCATAATAATATTGTTCCGATGTATGGTATAATACCTTATTTTTGGCTTAATATTGGAAAGAAGAATGTTTTATTACCCTGGAATGGAATTTTATTTTTCTGTAATAATTATAAATGCGTTCTCTAAAAATACTGCAAAACAGGATTTTCTGGTTATAATGACGCAAAGCTAACTTTGATCAAATCAACACACTTGCAGGTACTAAACTTACAGTCATTTGAAGAAATAAGCCCTTGCCGACATATTTGACTGACGGTACCAAAAGGCGGTACTCGTCATAAGTCACCCCCCTCGATTTATTGATTGATGGGCTTTTCGTCTCGTTTGCGGGCATGTCAACAGCTATGGCCATTAGTTCCGTAAGTGTAGTACAAGTCGTGAGTGTAGCGTAAGTGTAGTCATTAGTTCCGTAAGTGTTATATCTCGGGAGATAGCTACGTTTCCCCAGCTGGATGGTGAGATCCGGCCCCAACCTACAGGTCTGCTTGCGGAATTTTCCTCAATCAGTTATCTCCCACTAGCGGGCACCGCATCAATCTGGCAATTTTTATTCTCCTGACTGACTTCCCGGTGGTAGTCAGTGTGAATGTAAGGGGTGAGGATAGAACAAGGAAGAGGAAGGGTAGATCTTGTGCGGTCCGAGACTCATTTTAAGGGTACTGGTCAGGCATTCGCCAGTCATTGATCGAAGGAAAAAAAAAAAACACGGATAATTTCCGATGAGAGAAGCCGGCCGCTAGTAGAGCCGCAGCCTCGCTAAATATCCCTCTCCGCCTTTTACGTTCTTGCCGTTTCCGTCCAAGGGCATTCAGCTTCCCGTGTTGACCTGGCGCAGTGGGCTCTGCCCTCGCCGCCAGGGGGCACAGCCCACTGCGCCCCACCTCCTGGCAGCGCCTCGCGGTCTGGGCGGAGGGCGCACCTGGGCGCCTGGCGGCCAGCCCACGCTGCCCGGGCCCTCCATCGGCATCCACTTTCCAATGCTACTACATTTAGCTTTAATTCCACGGGCGATAATTCCTAGAAAATACCCGCGCTGTTGCAGATAATTCTTGAGTCAGTGAGTATTTAGTGTTTCCGAGCGTGCCAACTATTTTGATCGCAAGTTCTGCGCATGTTATAGATGGTAGGTGAAACTATTCCTTCTTCGCTGGAACGTGAGATCTGGCGCCGGCAGACACACGTCGGTTGGGGGGGGGTTATTCCTCTCCAGATATCTCCCAGCGAGATACCGCCCCAGATAGGGCAAGCTTAAAGCTCCCGACGTGTGTGGTGATTTACTACACATTGTGTAATTATATGTGTGTGGAAGGAGTAAGTGGAGAGAATGGAACACGGATGTAAAAGGGAAGAATGCGCGCGGTCCGTGGATCGTTTGGGATACTGCTCTGGCATTCATCAGGTATTGATCGAACCAGGAAAAACTACTGATCACAGCAGCTGATCGCTATAGTTATATTACAATATAAATGTACAATGTGCCTCCCCTGCAATTTGCTCACAATTGAGGCATTCGAGTATAAGACTCGACTTCCGATATTTTTGCGAAGACAAGATTAGCGCCTTCTTATGAACGAGATGTCTCTTTATCACATTAGCTTTAGAGTTCAGAACAAAATGACAACGAGAGTGCACTTATACGGTATGTACAACCCTTTCCGTGACGTTAATTCTATCATTGCATTTTCCTATGTAACTGAAATGTCAGCTATCATTATTTTCACCTGAACCCTACAATTACGTAAATGGATAGGACTTCCAGCCTCTGCCTCTCCAGAAATAAAGTCATTATTATTATTATTACTATTATTATTATTATTATTATTATTATTATTATTATTATTATTATTATTATTATTCTCCAGTCTTTGGCGAAATTCGATAAGCTCGTTGTATCACCGTCGTAACGCATGAACGGTGCAGCCTAAAGAGATCAGCAGGCGCGTATAATTCATGTCTTAAGTCACAAGCTCCGTACACATTATTTTATAAGCTTAACTACTACACATATGCTTTATCACTATCACTGTACTCGGAAAAACTTGGATTTTCGCGTGGAATTGTTGGAAGAAAGTATTTATCGATCTGGTAATCTGTCTACCTGAATTCTACTCGTACGTAATGAAAAAAATAGCGAGACTTTAAGAAATGCAGGACGCATAGGTCTATTCGTGTGTCATCGGAGATAAGTCGTTTATGACTGAAAGTGATAAATTTTAAATTATACGAGTATATACCTTCTTCTACAATAAGAAAGTGAACTTATGTATGTGTATATACGTACACATGATCCACAAAACTTTTGACCGTCTAGAGCGATTGCTCACAAATTTCGTAAGACTACTTTTGAGCGGTCGAGAAAACTTTTAGTGGGAGTTGGCGATGCAAAAGGTTATTCCAAAATTGATTTAAAAAATATATACATGCAATCCCAAGTTAATTCAGTCAGCATTATTGCTGACCAAAACTGCGCGAAGCGAGGCTGGCTTGGCGGGCGAAGGGGAGGGGGTAGAAATGGGCAAAGCGGGCGGAGCTGAGGTGCGGATCGAGCGAAAGAAACTCTAGAGCGGTTGGAGCGGCAGGATTGGGTGGAACGTACTGGGATGCTCAAAGAAAAGATGACTCTGATAAATTCTGAGACAATACTTGGTCACTTCAGTTACTACCGAAATATTGCAAACGCATCAAATCAGAAGACGACATTGATTGTTTTGACATGTTTTTATTCAATGTTGTCGAGGATACATGAATAAACTTAGACATTTTGAGAGCAAAAATATATTTTCAACTAATTATTAATTTAATTCATAATTTATATTTAACCTCATTCGATCTGTGTAGAAATACTGTAATTTATGAAGGTGTGTAACCTTTTTATACGCTTACGAATGTAATGTATTTTTATTTATTTCTGTTACGTGTGTTTGAGTTTAAATTTCTATATAAATTGTAACAATTCCTGTTAAGCAAAACTACTGGTCTTCGGAAATAAATAAAAACAAAATTATCATGTGTTACTTGGGAGATCTATACACATTCAACGATACATCTCATATTAAACAAATCACTCCTGTCATTGAGGTTGTAGATTGGAATTAACAAATTCAGACTGAAACGGACTCTCCAGTTACATTATCATCCTTTTTTCTTCGTGGAGTACGGTAAATAGTATGGTAAATTTTGATTTTACTCGGAAGATTATATTCGGATAATTCGAAATCATAATTTTATACTTCAGAAAAAAATAACGCTTGAATTGTGTGTACGACAGAAGATATTCCATTAGTAACGATTTCAATAATGCACCTTTTATAGGAATAGAAAAAATTACCTACACAGAAAATGTATTATTATTTAGTGCAAGTGTTTAAATAATCTCTGATTGTTTTCAAAACTCTGGGCACTGTTGATAGTTCTTTTAGTTAGCCTTCCACTTAGAAACAAAAAGAGAACAATCGACTTGGACCCGCAGACATTTTGACATGGATAACTCATAGCCAGAATGTTCAGCAAAATTGTGAACGTATTAGATGGTTCTATCTTTGTCAATTTCTTTTTTTCAATTTCTTGTCCTCCACGGTTTGACTCTGATAACATTTATGGTGTAAATATACATTATTTCGGTATGAAAATGCGTATTACCCTAACATTTAAAGTTGTGAAGTTCACGCTATCTCATTGTCATTTATCACTCAAATAGTAAAGGAGAATAAATGGATTCTGCATTTCGCTTTTCAAGAAAAATATTTTGAGTCAAGATCAGAGGACAATGTTTAGCGTAATTTACTTACGAGCACCGCTTATTGGAAGTTTAAAAAGCTGACTGGCACGTGCCAGCTGAACGCTTCCCGATTCGGCTGTCATAACGACCTATTTCCGCTGGCAGGACTCGGCATAGTTCCCGCTCTTTGGTGATGTTGACCTCTCAACTTGGGAACTGATGGCTTAATTACTATTGGTATGTCCTTTATTTAAGATAAGAACCTGATTGGTCAACCTCATTTTTGACTGTCCTTAGTATTAGAGTGACTTCAGAGTGTCAAAAAAGGTATTTGTTAACATGTTTATATAAATAAAATAACTAATTCAAAAGTTTCTCTCCATTAAATTAGCTAGCATAATTTGGTCTCCAGCTAAATTATTGTTAAAAAAGGGGTAGTAAATTAACTTATGAGCGGGAAATACTATTCCATGTAATAATATTGCATAAAATAGTTATAAAATAATTAATGTGCGTATAATTCTTACCTCTTAAATAAATATTTTGCGTCACATTTTAAAAAGAGTTCAGAGTAACAGGTAGAAGTACTTACTATTACACCCAAGATCACATGTGTACTGTCTCGCTTACCTGAAACAAAGAAGGAAAAAACAAAGAATCAAATGATGTTTCGCATATCGGAAAGCACAGAGTTAAGTTACTTTAAAATGAACATAGGCAGGGTATTAATGGCTGTGACGCCCATACCGATGCCGGTTACTACACTGAAGATGGCAATAATGAAGACCAAAAGAGTTTCTGAAAATAAAGCAATTAATTGTCAGAATATATCGTCTCATTTGTTGAATCACATATTTCAATAAATCGGAATAATTGTTCTTGCATTGTTCGCGAATTCAGTAGTATTCTGAAGGATGCACATTGGCCCTTTTCTCGTGGGTCACAGACGCACATCACGTGGCCATTACGCAAGTACATAAAAATTGAATATAATGTTCGGGACAAATTATAAATATTAAAATTATTTCTGTGGTGTTTGTAACTAACCCTTAAGAGAAAATTCAGAACTAGAAAAAATGGACTTGCTGCAGGTTAGAGTCTCATACTGGAAAATGTTTGCAATGAATATTTTTAGAGAATCTTGTGACTTTGCTTTACAAAGGCTTCATTCTTACGTTTCCGTTAAGTCCTTATGTTTCCATTAAATTGATGCACTTCACGAATTCTCAGAAATCTTCTCTACTGGACTGAAGGAAAATAAACAAAACTGTTAAAGAAATGTATGCATTTGGGAATTGTCATATCTTGGAGACAAAGTACTTAAGGGAAGTATTTGCAAATATAGATATATTATAGTTTAAAGTAATACATGTAACAAAACATTGAGAAAAATACTTCTTTGCAGCCAACACATTCCTATATACTGCATCCTGACAGGGAATACGGCCCAAACAGGTATTCAGCTTGCTGAAACATCAAGGACGTTTTATTAACTGTCGATTCGCTTAATCAGGAATCAGTTCAATTAAATATTTACCGGTTTTATTCTGCACGTTCATTCCAACTAAGCTGACTTCGTTGGGAGTTTTAGATTTTTTCTCAGAGAATAATTATTTCAGTCTCAGTTCTTATGTAATTTTCTCAGAATGAAACCAACAAAATGGAACCAAACAAACACCATGTATAAAAACATTGTCCACTTTCATTTCCATTCGAATCATAAATCAATTATCATTGGATCCTTAAATACGTAACGTTGTTAAAGTTCGTCATTTTCATTTTAACAAACTTTGCAGTCTCTACAGCTCTGTTGTTGCCACTACACCGGTTCTCCGATCATTAATATTTGCTGGGTGTTTCAGTTTACGAAGTGGAGATGAAACTCACAAATAGCAAACATCGACGAACATAACCCTACTTCCTCCTGGACATTAAGAAAAGGAGCGGCGACGCGGGGCGACGCGGAGTCGTGACGCGACGTGAGCGATGGTCGCGGATTCGCCACGCGCGGCCTCCAGCCACGTGGGGCCTGGGTAACCGCTTCAAATTCGGGTTCAAGTGCTGACCGCCCCTCCCCCCATACCCCCCCCCCTTCCACGCCCAGCCCGGCGCGCAAGTGGTGTCGCCCTCGCGGACGGCGCAACCGGGGTCAGGCAGGCGATTCCGAGCCAGATTGTTCGCCTCGCCATGTGCAGCGGCGTTGGGGAGGAGACGGGCGAATGAAGGCGGCTGGGGGAGGAGAACGGTGAATTATCCAGTTATTGTGACTGTGGAGGTTGGTGCTCACGGAGACGATGGTGGTGGAGGCGGTGGTGATGGCGGTGGCGGTGGAGGCGATGGTGCCGGCAATGCTGGCCGGTGGCGACAACGGGGGCACCGGTAGAGGCGGCAGAGGAGAAAAAGGTGGTGGTGGGCCGGCGGTGGTAGAGGCGATGGCGGCGTCAGTAGTGGTGGTGGTGACCGAAGCAGGCGCTTCGAATTGAAGAATGATGAAGGCGGTGTCTTCGATTGCAGCTGATCGAGATGCTCAGCTGCCACGACACACTTCGTTCATTGAATCTCCTCAGGGGCAGATTGAGACATTGGAGGTCACAAGACTATACTTATCGGCATACCCTCAATGAGTATATTTCTAAATCATTATCATTTCACTATTATTACTGTACCATATAGTATCGTTTAATTTTTTCTACGAACAGAAAGATAAATATCAGTACGATGGTAAGGAAGAAGGACAAAACCTAATAATACTCACTAAAATGTGCATGTGTGTCTTTTTAAGCACACAAGATTAATTTCCCTTTCTTCACAATAATTTATTCTCAACGGGCGCATATACACCCAAGTTCTCATTCCTGTCCTGAAGGGTTGAGGCCCCGCCCACATCGTTTTGAATAACTCGCCGCCCACGCCTTCCTGCCAGAGCCCACGCCCACTTTTCGGTTTATTAAACCAGCGGACACCTCTCTCAATGTCCACAACGCTGGTTACGTTCAGTGAGGTCTCTGAAAGTGAAAGGTAGGAATGTTAAAATTAATATTAATGCGGCTTGTTCAGCCTTTGTTGTCAGACAAGGTTGCCCGCCCGGTCGTCTTTGTGCTTCCTAGGTTTTGTGGGTCAGAAATCACGTGCAATAGTTGGAATGCCCACCTTCGTTCCTGTGAGACCAGGGCAGGGATATGGGCGTTGTAACTAGAAGTTACAACCTTCGCGCAAAAATTGCAGATTCAGAACACGTAATGTTCATGTAATTTTGGGTATTTGTGGGATTAGATCTGACAAGCTGATAAAGTATTGTATTAACGCAAATGTGTACGTATAATAGCCAAATCCACATAACTTTCGAACAAAATCGGTTGTTAAAAATTATACTAAAATACAATAAAAATAATTAGTTTACTGACAGTTTGAATATCATAATGACAATCATTAATATCATCATAAAAATATAAATTCGTTAGAAGAGGTTATTGAAACATACATTCTAATTAAAACAGACTGTCACGGCTTGCCAAAGATGCTAAATATTCAACGGAACGGGCACTAGTATATATTATCAAAGTTTAGATAATTCTAAGAAATAACATCGATTTTCATTAGCAGCTGTGAACGAGTAGTATTCTGATACATTTTTAAATCAAAATGTTGTCATATATCTGTAAGTTTCGTATGTTTACAGAATTAATTCAGTAAATTATAAAGTTGTGATGATCGGGGAATGAACAGTGATCTATAGAAGAACGAGGTAGAAAACAATAAAAACCCTTCCAAGAAAACGCCCGACTTTCGAGGACTTCAGAGATGAGCAGTGTCGCAGTTAGTCTGAACGGATGTACTTGAATAGGAAAGGTTGTTAAAGAAATTCAAATCAGTCACATACATGCAATCATTTGTTTCCTAATGTTGATCCAAACAGACGTGTAAGATGTGACCACTAATGTATTAGATGAATTCACATACCCCACGAAACAACATTTTTTTTGTTCCCTCACGTTTTGTTTTAGCACGCCAATCCACGACAGTTGGAGAAATAGACATTTTCGATTGAAGTAAAAAAAAAAAAAAAGATAAGAGAACAGGCCCAGTATTGAGGCAGTTTAAAGTTTGGTTAAAATATTCGCTCAGTGTTCCGCTTTGCTGGTGTCAATCATCTTGCTGGGCAACCTTCTCGACACGAATGCGTTACACGAGTTCGAGTAGCAGCGACCCCTGCTATAGTCATACCACATTAATACTAACACATTGAGAAGATGAAGGTGAAATAAAATAAAGAGAAGGTCAATCATAAAGGCAAGAAGGAAAATTACAAAAGAATAAAAAGAATAAAATGTGAAAAAAGAAAAAAAACAAACGCATTTGACATAGATCAATACGGCGAGCTCTGTATTCTCTTAACGAATAAGGCATTCCACCCATTATTACGTCTCGCTTACCAAAGCCCACTACAGCAGCGACCCGGCAGTCAGGTAAAACTATAGCGCGCCACGCAAGTCTCTCCGCAGTGGTACCTTACTGGTGAGAATGCTTGAAACATAAATTATTTTGATAGCTCGAGCTGCAACTTGTAACAGACGAAAACGTGAATTGTGTACGCACTTCAATCACAATAGTTAATGAAAGTGTTGTCCCATTCACTTGTTTTCTAGTGATCTGGTTTCTACCAACATTAATGCAATTTTTATTGAGACCCTGATTCGGCTCGGTGCGGAGGCACTTTCTTGGCTGTTCATGCTGCATCTGCTCAACGGCAGTGCTCAGTATTCCTTGTACAAGCGACAGAAGCATTTGTATGTTGCCAGCATTGCCAACATGTGCGGGCTGCCACGTTGATGCGCTAGGAATGCAGCGGCGTGCTGGGCCTCATTTCGGCGCCCATACGGCGCGGCGCCGGGCGCGATTTCTCCCTTGGCGGCGGCGCGGGCGCGGGCGCCGAGAAAGCGACGCGGCGGAGGCGGTGGC